>CM024671.1:7379724-7868040 GCA_014182725.1 Eucalyptus brandiana
AAACTGAAACTTGATCTTAAATTTTGGATGAACAAATCGCCGGGGGGTGGGCCGTTTTCAACCTGCATTGTAAGTGAGAAAGGATTATGCTTGAAGTAGTGTTAAATGATAGAAAAGCTGAAACTTGATCTTGATGAAGTGAAATTTTGGATGAACGAATCAGGGGGCTTTCGACCTGCATAGTAAGTGAGAAAGTATTTTTTCCCCCTGCTAATTACCGCAAATTCATTTCTAGAATATTGCCGTCTATGTGGACGTAGGCATGCTTCGATAAGATCTCGATATAATGAGCGGGTCTGATTTTGAGCTATGGCCTCTCACCTTATATTCTTGTAAGATGTATGGTTTCACTTTAGACTGAGTTTATTAGGAGGTCAACTGAGTTGGATGATCCTTGCAGTTTGCTGTCCTGTACAAATAAAGTTGTTGATTGAGAACAATCGATATATTCCTGGGCAAATTGCACCATGCCTCTCCTTTTGGGAGGTGAAGTCCAGGCAAGCATGAAGAGTATGTTTGACACTTTAGAGTTTGAAAGTTCCAACATACCCACAATCAGTTCACCCTATCAATCTTCCGTCTATACAGGGACCTTAATTCAAGTTTTCCTTTGATTCGTTCTATTTCTTGTCTCAATTCAGAAGTTCTTTGACCAAAAAGTTCTTTGACCAAAGCTGCAAAACAGCTGTAGTGGGTGCTCTGCTGTTGGGGCCAACTGCTTTAATCAAGAAAATGCCTGCGTCGGTTTTGTGCTTGAGAAAAACAAAGAGGTGCTTTTTCTCCAATGTAAAGGCGTAGAGCTAACCTACTAGTACTTATGAATCACAACCATGAAATTTTCAAGAGCAAACAAAACCAAGTCCTTTCATGTGGATATCCAAGTACAAAGCTCTATTATGTATTAAAGCATAATATTTTGTCTTTCTTCAACTTTTGGTGATTTTCAGACATTAAATCCTGAGTAAGTAAAAAACTGTTAGCAAGAATTGGCAAAAGAAATCACAGGTGAGCAAGATGTTGCTTTTAAACCACGGGTTGACAATTCAAGCCTGCAAATTGGGGAGGTGTAGTCATTTACCCTTTTTCCTTTCGTGGGACATTTCTTAATGGAAGGTTTATTTTAGAGAGACAAGTTATTCTATCTATCTGGTGCATAGAGCCTTCAAATCAATTTGTGAATGTTCGATAAACTGGTCTTAATTATTTGTATTTGGTTTTTTGATGGCTTGTTAATTTAGGTTGTTTACACTGTTCGACCGTGATTCTTGTTCTTCTTATATTGTCTTTGCTTTACTTCATGAAACCACTAGTTATTGTTGATCTTATCATCAGTCATTATCATCATTTTGTCAAAATACGTTTCTAATCAGTTGTTATTGAATTTGCAGCATTGGCTTTCCTTATATATGCATGGAGAGCAGTTCTCTTTGAACTATCTAACTGGAAGAAGACTGCCTTGGCAATTGTTGGTTTTGTGGGATACCTCTCAAAACTTGTCCTAGCCCTTATCTTTCATTTTATTGGCGATCCAATCACTTCCACAATTAGATGTATCGAAACTGCAATCTACTCTGTCCGGGCCTTTTACTCTGGCATAGTAGCATATGCTCCTGTCCCCGAGTTGACAGTGATCATTATGTTGGCATCAGCAGTGGCAGCCATTGGAGAGGCTGTTGTTCCAAACTGTGTTTCTAGTCAGCCATATTCTCTTACGGTAGCTGGATTGATTGGCTATGCAGCTGTGAGAGGCTACATCTCTGAGCCACTTTTATGGACTCTATTGGTGGGCTTGTATGGGTTTTCACGCATTATTAAGAAGAGAGATGATGTTTCATCCGTGTTACCTGCTGCAGCTGTAATGGCTGCCATAGGGGAGTCTTGGGTTAGAGTGGTGGTAATAGCCTCATATCTTGCATTAGCTATATCCCATCATTCAAGGAAACTTTCAGAAGGGAAAGAAGTTGAAGAAGTAGTGACAAACAGGAGGCTCCCAATGCCCTTGTTTGTAGCGGCATTAGCCATTGGAATCCGTGTTGCTGCTAAGTGGGTTGGATACCGGCATTTAACCTGGATGATAGTCTGATCTTGGAGGAATTCTCGTCGTCAATTTCTGTGATGGGCGGCTAGTTCGGCACACAAACTGATAAATGAGTCATTTTTTCCCCTTTCGAGGGACAACAGGTTTTCTTTTGTATTCTGTGTTTCTCTTTGGAGTCTGTAAAATGGGTTAGAGTAGGAACTTTGTCCTCTTAATGGGGCTTTAGTGTGACATCTCAATGTTGTAAATTTAGGAAACAACAGTGCCCATTGCGTGGTCTGTGGTGGCTCTCTTTTGCAGAAATTGCAATAAATTTATCGTAAGCTTCAGTATAACAGTGGTATTGCTAAAACAGTCATGCAAGATTAGGTCCACTGCAATGTTACCCTGTTAGGTCCATTTATTTAGAGGTCTCGACTGCTTGTGCTAAAAAGCCGTGTAGCAGTTCAACCTTCATCTGCGGTTGTTAAGAGGAGAAAATATTAGATGCAGTTTTGATTCCAAAGTGGCATCGTCAGAGCTTTGACCATGTTGTAACCAGAGTTCATTTTTTTTTCTCTTCAAAATGGCATGCTGCAAAAAATTGTTTCTCTCTCCTCCTGCAGGCGAAGCCGTCTTGTATTGTCACACCTCTCGGTCAATTTATTTAAATTGACTAAACTCCCTCTGCAAGGGAATATTTGATGGGGCCACCAAATCCTTCACACAATTTCTTCTCTCCTCCCACGACAAATTTGAACGGCAGAAGGAAACTCTCTCTCCCTCTTTCCATTTCTTTCGTTTTAGTGTCGCTCTGTCACCGCTCTACTCTTTGCTCTTCCTCCAAAGGACGACGGAGGCCGCCGTTTGACAAACCATGCTGCCTTGAATCACTGGCTTTTGTACTCGGCGGGTGCTGGTGGTGAGTGCGGTCTGGCCATTTCGAGCTCGGTGGCAAGCTGGTCGAGATCCTCGGTGGAGAGGGTGTACGAGGTGGTGCTGAAATAGGCGGCTTTGGTGATGGAGCATAGGCGGCCAAAGGCTCTGCATGTGAAGAAGTCGAAGGAAGCGGAGGGGTTGACCGGCGACGACCTGTTGAACGAGGCCTACGAGAGGTGCAGCTCCGGCTTTTGTACTGATGAGGGTGCAGGTGGTGAGCATGCGTGATCTCAGTCATTTCGAGCTCGATGGCGAGCCCGTTGAGATCCTCGGTGGTGAGGGTGTACGAGGTGATGCTGAAGCAGGCGGCTTTAGTATGATTTTCGGAGAAGATGGCGAAACATCAATGGAGTTTCAGTGGTTATGATTAAAACCACAACAGAAGCTTTACTCGTTGATGTGTTGTGTAGCCTCTGAATTGCTTCAGTTATCGCAAGTCACTATATCTGTTGTTTTTACACATCCTAGTGGTGTGGTTATGGTTAGCTCTTTAATATCTTTACCTTCTGAGCTGTGAATGGGTATCCTTAAATTGTTTTGATATCTTTTCACTGATTTTTGGCCACTTTTTCCACATAGAGGGAGCTGCATTCGGAATCCATTCATCCTCGAGTTTCCTTTCATTGTAATATTAGCTTTGTGCTTTGATATAGTTTTAGCCTTGTCATTGTCTTGGGATAGTTACTTTATCATACTCGTTATTGTGCCTGTGTGTTGCCTCATGCTGATGCTGTGCATTCTTGTTTCAGATTGACAAGAATTTTCAGAGGGAAATCATTAACCACAGACCGCTCAAGCACCCAAATATTGTTAGGTTCAAGGAGGTTTGGACTAGTTTCTTGTCTTTCATCATATGATGGACAGATTAAATAAAGATTTTGTGGAACTTCAAATGCAAAAGCATGTTAAGCTAGTCTCCACTGAATATATAGTTTGTAAATCTATTTATCTGTTTCAAATCATTAAATGGGAGAAATTTAGACAGTCGTATATCATGCCTGTTATGGGGTCTTGCATTAGCTTTATCGGAGTCTCTAAAGACTAATTATCTTTGCTTGTCTCGCACACTAAGCAATCAACTGAACTTTAACATAAATCTTTGTTATAGTTTTAGTGGAACTTGAATAGCACATTAGATGCAAACTGCATTGTGCATTGTAAAACCGTAGAATGCCAATTTAAGGTGTTATGAGGTCTTTGGAATTACAAAACTCATCGCATTGTGTGTCAGTGAAACAATACCACCTTCCATAGGATAAGAAATTCAATGTGATGTATTGAATTTTGTGCTGCCCCCTTACGAGATGGTGCTGATGCGGCGGCTTTGGTGAGGAAGAGAGGTGGGAGGAGGCTCTCGATGTGAAAAGGCCAGGAAGCAAAGGGATTAACCAGCAGTGACCTATTGAACACGGCTAACGAGAGTTGCGGCGAGGTCTATGCTGAGTACGCCAAGACGTTTTACTTGGGTATACTTTGCTCTCTCCCTATGCGTGTGTTTCCTATTTTTTCCTACTAAGATTGGGATAATGCGTTTATCTTTTGATCATGAATTCTAAAAGGTTAGTGTTAGTTAAGCATAAAGAGGAAGCAGAATATCATCTTCATGCTTGATTGATTTTTTTTTTTTTTTAAGAAAGGTTCAATGAAACTACACCTTTTCTAGCTAACATTTTCTCCAGCATTGCCTATTAAGGACAAAAGATCGCTTCAAGTACCATAAGTTGACACAAAGTGACACTTAAATGCCAAAATCGGAGAAAAATTGATTACCTAAGTGCTACTCCAGCCAAAACGCTGATGTATCATTTTTTCGACGAAACGAGTGCAAAACAGAGTCATTTTGCACACTGACGTGGTCAAACAATGCAAAAACGACGTCGTTTTAATTCGATGTAGTAAAAAATTTAATATAGAATTTAATTAAATTTAATTTGAAACTAAATTTATTTTAAAAATTTTAAAATAAAAATTTAAAAAATTTAAAAAAAAAATTTAAAAATTTAAAAAAAAAAAAAAGGGAGGTGGCTAAGGGCTAAGCCTCACCCTGCCACCGGGAAAGGCCAGCAATGGAGGGGGGAGGTTCAATCGGGGTCGCTGGGCCCTAGCTAGGGGCCAGCGACCCCCGTTGACCGGCGGCGAGGGCTCGCAAGCCCTCGCCTCAATCTGGGGCTAGGGTCGCAGCCCTCGCCCAAATCTGGCGAGGGTCGGCAACCTCGCCCGGCCGAGCCAAGGGCCACCGCCTACTAGGGGTCGCCTCAGCGGGCGGCGGCCCTTAGCCCAGCCGAGCGAGGGCCACCAACCCTCGCCAAATCTGGGCGAGGGCTCACGAACCCTCCCCCCTCCCTCGCCGGCCCTTCCAAGCAGCGGGGGGAGGCGGCGGAGCCCTCGGCCACCTTCCCTTTTTTAATTTTTTAATTTTAATTTTAATTTTTAGATGTTTTAAATAAATTTAGTTTTAAATTAAATTAAATTAATTTTTATATTAAATTTTTTATCACGTCAGCACCAAAACAACGCTATTTTGCACTCGCTTCGCTGGAAAATTAACAAGTCAGTGTTTTGGCCAAATTTTTGCCGAAATGACACTTAAGTAATCTATTTCTTTCCGATTTTAACACTTAAATGTCACTTTCGTAAGTTTTGGCACTTAAGTGTCCTTTTGCTCCAGGAGTCCGCGTGTCGCCTATTAAGTATTATAATGTTTAGTCACATGAAGCGATCTTTGCGGTTTAAGTGACTTATAGTGTCATGTGAGGTTCACATAAATGAAGTGCAATATAAATGATTTTTAGATAGTCTTTTAGTAAATGATTTTTTTTCTTTGTTAGGAAAAAACTCATAAATAGGTTGCATACACCTACTTTTACTCATAAATAGGAAAAATCCGATAAGCATAAGCTAAAGCATATCAAATCGATGCCTGCCAAGATGATATCACCATATAGACAAGTAGAAGTAGATGTATGCAACCTTTTTTATGAGTTTTTTCCTAACAAAGAAAATAACATCATTTACCAAAAGATTGTCTGAAAATCATTCATATCGCGCTTCATCTATGTGAGTCTCATATGACACTATAAGTCACCTAAACCGCAAGGATCACTTCATGTGACTAAACACTGGAATAGCTTTAATAAGCAATGCAGGAGATAAGGTTAGCTAGAAAATGTGCAGTTTCTTTGGACCTAGTTTTTTTTTTTTAATCAATCAAGCATGATGATGATATTTTTCTTCCTCTTTATGCTTAACTAACACTAACCTTTTAGAATTCATGATTAAAAGATAAACACATTATTCAAATCTCAGTAGGGAAAATTAGGAAACACATGCACAAAGAGAGAGCAAAGTGTACCCAAGTAAAACATCTTGGCATACTCGGAATAGACCTCACCGCACCTCTCTTCGGCCTTGTTCAATAGGTCACCGCCGGTCAATCCCTCCGCTTCCTTTAGCTTTTTCACATCGAGAGCCTCCTCTCACCTCTACTTCCTCATCAAAGCTACCTACTTCAACACTACCTTGTAAGGAGGCAACACAAAATTCAGTATGTCACATTGAATTTTTTATTCCATGTGTTAAAATATGTCTCGAGTTTGAGCCCGTAAATAAAAATCGACTCAAAATGAATTATTATTATTACTATTTTATGGATGCCGAAAGATATATCGTGAAATCCAGATTCTTTGTTTCGACGTTAAAGAATCCACGTCAGATAAGGATCCTAAGAAAAATAGAGAAAGGAAATATACGGACAGCATTGTCATCGATAAGCATTGGAGTCATTCAATTGAATTGGAAATTTCATCTGGGATTTTGAATTTGACCTTGACTCGGTCAATGTGTCAGATGAGGAAAGAAAACAACCAAAAAGGAAATTTCTTTCCTTCGCCGACTAGGCGTTGACTCCTTTGACTAATTTGATTTTGGGACTTTCTCTGGGGCGTGCTTCTGCTTGCAATACATATTGCGTTGAGTGGCATCGTTGTTTTAAAAAAAAAAAAAAAAAAAAAAAAGTTGATCTTGAAGTGCCTTTTTCACACGAGTGCTTGGCATTGGTTTCATTCATGCTATTACATCAAGAGCTTTTATGTGTTTGTAGCCGATTAAATCTTGTGGTAAGATTTGCGTATAATTCCTTTTTGAGATTGAGAAATTATTTTATAAAGAATTTCAGAGCTAAACATCTTTATCAAAAAAAAAAAAAAAATTCAGAGCTAAACACCGCATGCATTTTTTAGTATAATTGGGGCTTGGAAAACATCGAGAGAGTATTTGAATAACTCAAGTGTGTAATTTCCTTATATCTCTTATATAATGAATTCGTCGCTACTCTCTCCGTAGACGTAGGTCTCTACAACCAAACCACATGAATCTCGTATATGATATATTTTCTTCTTTTGTCTATTTTATTGTTCGATTGCTTGTTTTCTACAACAATTAGTATCATAACCAGACTTTGCTGAGTTAAAGTGAATCAATGGCGATAGAAGGAAAAGTGAAAATTGATGGATTTGATGGAAATGATTTTAGTTTTTGGAAGATGCAAATTGAAGATTATCTCTACCAGATGAAACTGCACTTGCCCCTATCTAGAGAAACTAGAGTCGATGAAGCAAGCTGACTAGAATATGGGTGTTATTCGGTTGACGTTCGCTTATAATGTTGCATTTAACATTGTGAAGTAGAAGACCACTATTGATTTGATGCAAGTCTTGACGGATATGTACGAGAAGCCCTCTGTGATCAACAAGATGCTTGTTTAATTTGAAGACGAGCGAAGATGCATCAATTGCAGATCATATTAATGAATTCAATGTGGTTGTTAGTTAACTGAGTTTAGTTGAGATTGATTTTGAAGACGAGGTATGTGCTCTGATTCTATTATCCTCATTACCCAATAGTTGGAATATTATTGTTACTGGCGTTAGTTTTTCCTCTGGGTCAACAAGCTTGACGTTTGATGGGGTTCGAGGCTTGATTTTAAGCGAGTATATACATAGAAGAGAATCTGATGAACTTGTATCTGCTGTTTTAGTATGTGAAAATATATGAAGATTTAAAACACGTGTTAGTAAGAGTAGTACTAATATAAATAAGCGTAGTTAGTCTAGGACTAGTGATACTATCTGTTGGAGCTGTGGCAAGAAGGAACATCTTAGAAAGAATTACCTTAAGTTGAATAATGAGAATGGTAAGAGAATTATAGTTGATTTTGCAGATGATGTTACAATTGTAGCTGATAGTATTGATTATGTCTTGTATGTCACTAACTTTCCATTGTTTGATGGATGGATTGTGGACTCTGGTTGTTTTTTTTTCATGTTACACCAAATAAACATTGGTTTACTACTTATCGGTACACGGATAGTAATAAAGTGCAATTGGGGAACAACGTTAAATGCGATTATTATCGGTGTTGGCAAAGTTAGAATCAGAATGTATGATGGCATTGTGAGGACATTCACTTGAGTGAGGCATGTTCTAGAGTTGAAGAAAAACTTAATTTCCTTGAGTGCTTGAATTTAACTAGGTATCGATATTTTCATAATACAGAATTCTGAAGATTGTTTGAGGTGTTTTGGTATTAATAAAAGGAATCAAGTGCGGTGGCCCATATGAACTTCAAGGTGAGATAATGACTGATTTCGCCACAGAGACGTCAGCTGCATTTGTTCGAGTCTGAATTGTGGCATATGTGTTTGAGGTATATTGGCGAGAGAAGTGAAGGTTTTAAGTTAAAGAAATGTGCTATGTGGTTATTTTCCTAACGAACTAAATGTATGCAGATTCTTTGATTTAGATTAATGGCGAAAAGTACAATTCAGTAAAATTGCAGAGTTAATTCACTTGAATGTTCGCAAGTTGTCAAGGTTTCTTTCGAGAAAGAGTGATAGATATATGCTAATAGTTGTTGATGACTACTCGATGAAGATATGGGTGTTTGTGCTTAGGATCATGCAGTTGAAAGCTTTGATCGAAAAGGAAACTGGTAAGACAATCAAGCATATGTGGACTGACAATAGCATGGAGTTTTGCCAAAAGTTACTAAACGAATTCTACATAAAAGAATGCATAATGAAACACCATATTTTCACCAATGAATCACAACATATTGCGAAATTGATGAGCAAAATATTACTAGAGACTACCTAAAAAATGCTCTCTAGTATTGGTATGGCTAGAAGATTACTAGCAGATGCACTTAGTATGGTGAGCTATTTGATAAATAGACCTCCCTCGACTACAATTGGATATTAGATTCCCGAAGAAATGTGGTCAAGTAACGTTGCTGATTATTTTATTCTTCAAATATTTGGTTGCCCATGTTATATTCAAGCAAGTGATGGTAAATTCGATTTAGGGATAAGAAAGTGTATATTGCTAGGCTATACACAAAGTGAGCGGGGTTATTAGTTGTGGTGCCCAGAGTTGAATTCACCTATCATTAGTAGAGAAATTATGTTTGACGAGTCTCTAGTACTTCTGGCTATGAATGATTATAGCAGTATTCAAACGGATCCAAACAATGTTTAGCTTGAGGTGAAGTTACAACCAGAAAATTCTGAGGTAGCAAGTACAAGTACTAACAAAGTAATCGACACAGATGATGCTTGTAACGAGGCGGAGCCTATAGAGTCAATGGTTGTTATAACAACTGAAATTGACAAGGTACTTAGTCAATTTCCTAATAAATATGGATGCAATAATTGTTTTGTTTTATCTATAGTTAAAGAGATTTATTCAAAAAAAATCATTGTGGAGCAATTAAAGGTGTATGTGGAGTTGGTATTCTGATGAAGTCCTCAATTCTGACGAAATTCAAGCGTGACTTGGACTTGGAAAATACCTGTGGCGGTTGAGCCCATTAAGGGCTTTGGAAGAGTAATGGCAGAGTTGAAATTTTTGTGAAACGATTGTGACTTGGCTCAAACATTGGGCCAAGGTAGAGATTGTTAAAATATGTTTCGAGTTTGAACTTGTAAACAAAAACCGACTCATAATGAATTATTATTATTATTTTATGGATGTTGAAAGATATAATATGAAATTCAGATTCTTTGTTTCGGCATTAAAGAATCCATGTCAGATAAGGGTTCCGAGAAAAATAGAGAAAGGAAATCTACAGCATTAAAGAATCCATGGCTGGCGGGCCATTCTCTGACTAGCAAAGGAAGGTCGCTCCAGAACAAGGGAGCCTTGTGGAAGCCACCAAATCTAGGTACCCTGAAGGCCAATATAGACGGATCACATCAACCAGGCACCAGTGAAGGTACTATGGCTTGTGTTTGTAGAGATCATCACGGAAGACTTACCGATGGTTTCTCAAGACACTTTGTTGCAAACTCGGCCCTACAGGCGAAGATCCAAGCCTTTACTCTCACCCTATAGTACCTGCTACGCCAAGGCTTAAACCAAGCGCAAATTCTAGTTGAATCGGACAACTCAATCCTCGTTGAGACGTTGAATCGACGACAGAAGCCGCCATGGGAGGATCGCCCTCTATTCTTCGAAGCCGCCTCTCTGTTTTCCAGTTTCCCTAATCTTTTACTCTCCCACTACAAAAGAGAGGCTAATGTGGCTGCCGACTGGGCTGCAAAGGCCCACAATCGTGCCTATCCCTTTCAAAACTGGGCTGTTTTTCCACCATTTTACTTAATTGACATTATATGTGCTGATGCAATAGCTGCCGATTGTAATGGGTTTTTATCTTAATATAGTTTCCTTTTTCTGACCAAAAATAAGCGTTGGAGTTGAATTGGAAAGTACATTTGGGATTTTGAATTTGACCTTGACTCAGTCAATGCGTCAGATGAGGAAAGAGAACAACCAAAAAGGAAATTTCTTTCCTTCTCCAACTAGGTGTTGACTCCTTTGACTAATTTGATTTTGGGACTTTCTCTTGGGCGTGCTTTTGCTTGCAATATATATTGCGTTGAGCGGCACCGTTGTTAAAAGAGAGAGAAGAGTTAATCTTGAAGCGCCATTTTTGCTTCATTTTTCGCACGAGTGCTTGGCATTGTTTTCGTTCGTGCTATTACATCAAGAGCTTTTATGTATTTGTAGCCAATTAAATCTTGTGGTAAGATTTGTGTGTAATTCATTTCTAAGATTGAAATATTATTGCGTGAGAAATTTTGAGACTAAGGGCACGTTTGGTAACATTTCTATTCAAAAATTGTTCCATGAAACAGAAATAAAAAAAAGTGTTTCTATTCTGGGGAACAATTTTTGACCAGAAAGACGCGTTTGGTAAACTTGTTCTAGGAATAAAAAATGAATAGAAACACGTTTGGTAAATTTATATTCTTTTTTGTTTCTTTTAATTTTTAAAATTTTTTTATTATTTTTCCTTTTTTCCTTTCTTTTTTTTTTTTTATTTTTCTTCTTTCGACTAGTAGCCGGCCTCCGGTGACCGGACGAGGGGGCCGGCAGCCTCGCCGATGGTCGGGCAAGCTTGGCCTCGCCCAAATCTAGCGAGGCCGAGCGTCGCGAGCCCATGGCGAGGCGCAGCCTCGCCGACCGGGCCAGCTTGAGCTCGCCCGGCTCGCCCAACCAAGGCGAGGACGAGCCTCGCCGGCGCGGGCGAGGCTCGGCCTCGCCTTGGCTAGGCAAGCTTGGCCTCGCCCAGATCCAGCGAGGCCGAGTGTCGCCGGCCGGGCGGGGCTCGGCCTCGCCGCCCCGGCGAGGCTCGGCCTCGCTGGATTTGGGCGAGCTCGAGCTCACCCAACCAAGGCGAGGTCGAGCCTCGCCGGCGCGGGTGAGGCTCGGCCTCGCCGGGGGCCGGCGACGCTCCAGCGAGGTCGCTGACCCTCGACGGCATCGCCGGCCAAAGAAAAAGAAGAAGAAAAGAGAAGAGAGAGAAGTGTTTCTTCAAAAGTGTTTCTGAAACAAAAAACAACTTTTTTTGTTTTTCATTTCTGTTCTTTTTTTGTTAGGGAACAAAAAAATAGATTTTGAATAACGACGCAAACAAACGCATTTTGTTCTTTTTTTTTTTTTTTTTTTTTTTTGGTAACCCAGGGAACCTCCGGTCGCCGCTTCGCGGCGGAAGTAAACCCTGGGGTGGGTAGGCCTCCCACCGCTAGTCCATTCACAGTTAAGACGCGCGTTTTGCATTGAAGCAACGCGGCCTGCAAGTTTCGAACTCTTCCCCTCTTGCGAAAAGGGTACCAAGCTCTTAACCAGCAGGGCCACCGCGGGCGGTGGTTCTGTTCTTTTTTTGTTCCTGGGAATAAAAAAACAAAATTTCTGTTCATAAACAAAAAAAAAAAAAGAACATTACCATGCAGCCCCTAAACATTGCGTGTGTTTTTTGGTATAATTGGGATTTGGGAAACACCGAGAGAGTGTTTGAGTAACTCGAGTATGTAATTTTATTGTATCACTTGATTTATAGTGAATTCGTCGTTACTTTCCCTGTGGACATAAGTCTCTACGACCGAATCATGTAAATCTCATGTTTGATATATTTTCTTTTTATGTCTATTTTATTATTTGATCGTTCACTTTCCGCAACACTATGGAAGGTGGTAATCTTTCACCGACACACAATGCGATGAGTTTGCAATTCCAAAGACCTCATGACACCTTAAAGTGGGATTCTATGGTTTTACAATGCACAATGCAGTTTGCATCTAAGTGCTATTCAAGTTCCACTAAAACTATAGCGTAGGTTTATGTTAAAGTTGAGTTGATTGCTCAATATGCGAGACGAGCAAAGACAATTAGTATTTAGAGACTTCGATAAAGCTAATGCAAGACCCCATAACAAGCATGATATACGACTGCATAAATTTCTCCCATTCAACTATTTGAAACAGATAACTGAAATAGATTTACAGACTACAAATTGTGGAGACTAGCTTGACATGCTTTTGCATTACAAGTTCCACAAAATCTTCATTTAATATGTCCATCATATGGTGAAAGACATGAAACTAGTCCCATACCTCCTTGAACCTAACAATATTTGGGTGCCTCAGCGATATGTGGTTAATGATTTCCCTCTAAACATTCTTGTCAATCTAAAACAAGAATGCACAGAATCAGAATGAGGCAATACACATGCACAATAACGAGTATGGCAAAGTAACTATCCCAAGACAATTACAAGGCTAAAACTAGATCAAAGCACAGAGCTAATGACAATGAAAGGGAACTTGAGGCTAAGTAGCATCGACACGCGACACGTGACACCTCGTTTCTCCAAAAACAGAGAATTTCGACACGTTGTATATTAAATGTATATTTTTATATACATAATAAATTATCATTTTTATGATTATTTCAATCAAATTAAGTTAATTCAAATTCATATATAAATAAATAAATAAATAATAAAAAGTCTAGAATGGACTTACACTAAAAATATTAATCTACCATTTATTAATATCATTCTTTGTTTCAATTTAACAAATTCAGCTCCATTCTGATAATTCATAAAATTTAAAGAAGGAAAACAAGCAATTCACATAATGGATTCATGTGTCAGACATATCGGAAAAAAAAAAAAAAAAAAAAAAAAAAGAGAAAAGAACTTGGGGTGTGAATTTTGTATTATGAGAAGTGAAAGTCAAAAGAGAAGAGATGACTAAATTTTTCTTATTTCCCCATTTATTATTTTTATTATTTTTTCACATATATACACGCACATTTTGATCTATTATTTATTAAAAAAAATTTAAATTAATCTCGCGTATTGAAATTGAAAACTCGCATATCAGAATTTCAGCTCGAGTGTCGAGAAAGTTGACCAGATATTGGATTTTTTGATATGTTTTAACCAAGTGTCGAAAAGTGTTTAAAAATATCAGAGAGTGTCGAACACGTATTGAAGTGTCCGACACGACACGAAAGCTCTTAAAGAGTGTCGGTACTTCCTAGACTTGAGGACGAATGGATTCCAAATGCAGCTCCCTCTACGTGGAAAAAGTGGCCAAAAATATCTGAAAAAATATTAAAACAATTTAAAGATATCCATTCACAGCTTAGAAGCTAAAGATATCAAAAGCGCTAACCATAACCACACCACTTGGATGTGTAAAAACAATAGACATAGTGACTTGCGATACTGACGCAATTCGAAGGCTACACAACACGTCAACAAATAAAGCTTCTGTTGCAGTTTTAGTCATAACCACTGGATATCCATTGATGTTTCACCATCTTCTCCAAAAAAAAAAATCATACCAAAGCCGCCTACTTCAGCATCACCTCATGCACCCTCATCATCGAGGATCTCGACAAGCTCACCATCGAGCTCAAAATGGCCGAGATCACGCACGCTCATTACCTCAACCCCTCCGCTTCCTCCGGCTTCTTCACATGCAAAGCCTTCAGCCGCCTGTGCTCCCTCACCAAAGCCGCTTGCTTCAACACCACCTTAAATCCTCTCCACCAATGATCTCAACAGGCTCACCACCGAGCTTGAAATGGGCAAAGACTACGCTCACTCGCACCGGCCGAGTTCAAAAGCCGGAGTTTCGAGGCGGCGTGGTTTGTCAGACGGCGGCCTCTGTCATTCGTCGGAGGAAGAGCAAAGAGCAAAGCGGCAACCGAGCGACATTGGAACGAAAGAAATGGAAAAGAGGGAGAGAGAGTTTCCTTCTACCGTAGTCGTGAAAGGAGAGAATAAATCGTGTGAAGGATTTGGCGGGGCCCCACCAAATATTTCCTTTCAAAGGGAGTTGAGTCAATTTAAATTGATCGAGAGGTGGGACAAGACAAGATATAG
Organism: Eucalyptus brandiana; assembly: GCA_014182725.1. NCBI lineage: Eukaryota > Viridiplantae > Streptophyta > Magnoliopsida > Myrtales > Myrtaceae > Eucalyptus > Eucalyptus brandiana. The sequence goes on from CM024671.1 coordinate 7,394,415, forward strand.
CTTCGCCTACAGGAGGAAAGAGAAACAATTTTTTGCAGCGTGCCTTTTTTAAGAGAAAATAAACGAGCTATAGTTCCAGCGTAACCACCGGACGACATGTGTCATCCGGTGAGTGGACTCTAACAATACCAACACTTGAATCAGAGCTTCACCTAATATTTTCTCTGTCAAGAGGTTGGATGTTTGCCTATGCAACATTTTTATCTTGTTTGCGATGGGTGTCATGACAATAATAATAATAAAAATAAAATAAAATAAAAGGGTCTTGGAGGCATGATTGAGTCGATTCTCCCTCTAGTCTAGTCCCGTTAAAATGTTCAAAAAAGATTCTTCTCCAACATCTTCCTTTATTTTCATATGAACGTATGCCTCAACGTTTCTCTTTAGTTCGACCCTTCTGAGAAGCTCAAACAAATTCTCTCTTATGTTATTTTTTAAAATTTTATTTGTTTCACAAAAAATAATTGATTTGAAAAATAATTTCCCTAAAATGATCACTTGTATTCTTAGAAGCATCCATACTTATATTTTCAGTTTCTATCGGAAGAAAAATTTCATTTTGTGGAATTTAGCATATTATTTTGAGGAACTTTTGCAGAAGTAGATATTCACGAGGAAAAGTAATTTCAACCTGTTCATAGTTAATAATTGTTCTGACGCAGTCGCTTTTCCCATTGACAATAAGCATTCATGCATCATGTAATTACACTAACAATTTCTTTGTGGCAAATAACTTTTTAGTAGACAATAGTTTCTCCATGTAATTAGTACTTCCCATGAGAAAAATTAACGTTCAAACCATCAGAAATTAATTGTGGTAAAAAATACACTACGACGAGCTAATAACTCCAATTTCTTGAACATACAAGTAAATTAGCTATTGTAGTATGCAATTTTTCACTTCGTGATCAGCAAGAGAACGTATGCCATTCAATCGACTAAAGACTAGAAAAATTTCCATGTGAAAATCAGCTTCTGACTATTGAAAGGGATTTTTTTCAACCCATTACTTGTAAGTAACTCTTCTCTATATTATAGTTTTATTCGTGGACTTTTGTAACCCTTCAGCAATGAACAAACCCAATGCAAAAGCGCTTGCTCAGGTGACACACCCGCCCTTCCCTGCTAATCATTTCTCTTATACCAGTTTCGCATCATGAGGCATTCACAAGGTGAACAGTGCATCCCTCTCGACAAAAAGGTCGGGCGAGGTGATCCAAAACAAGATGAAACAAGAGTCTGCGATAAATTGACGATTTCAATCAACCGATTTCGGGACGGAGGAAATGGATTCTTTTAAATATACATCTCTGTAGCTCCACATTTTCTTGAGAGAAACTAATTCACAATTGAACAGGAAAACAACAAAAATCATCAGGAACAAAACTTTAATCGGATTAGCGGGCGCCAGAAAACTTACGCAACGTGGACCCACAATTTTCTTGATAGTAGAACTAACGAATGATGGGTGACTCGGGATATAATTCTATAAGGCCACCCTCACAAACTATTAAAGCAATCACCTTTTTCCTCTATGACATGCCATATTTCCAGGGTTGAATTCACACTAGCATTTTCCATTTCGGTAGCAGATTCCCAGGCAATTCGCCTGAAGAATTGTTAGCGCCATCTTTTTCCCCACATGCTTATTCGCTTCTTCTATTGTGTTGTGTCGCCTCCAGCAGCTAAACTTTATCGTTTTTGTGTTTGTTCAGGCCTGTATAGTGTGGAGAGACTTGAGCACAATTTGGAAATATAAGAAGAACTGCATAAGATTGACTCACATGGGCAGATCTATTACATTGCTAAGATGAGACTACTCTTTGGACATATCAAATGGTTTAATCCTACAGCCTTCACTAAAGATCAGACCCCAATATATCTTGTTTGTTTCCCTCTCTGTGCAATAATATTAATGGAGAAGCGTAGCAAGAGCACTTACAGGTGTATGTGGGATCTGAAGAACAATGAAGGAAATGGAGTACAGAGCTACACTAATGCCTATGCCGGCAAGAAAATTGGACAGCAGCTTCTTATCATCTTTTGTCGGCACAAAAACTCCCTTCAGTGTATTGGTCAATAAAAAGATACGATGAGAAATCTGCAAAAGCAAGTCAAGTAAAAGAAAATTTCAAATCGTTAGATCTATTTGAACAGTCAACTAAAGTTTTTCATGTTTGAGATTCAAGGGAGGCAAGCCCTACAAGAACATATATCGCAGATGTCAGCATAAAGTTCAGCATAGGATAGCCTGGGATGAGACAAAGAAGCCATTTAGGCTGTCCATTTGGCGCGTTTGATCTGCATAAGAAAACAAAAGAATTAGAAAGGCACCTAAAATGATGGAAGAGTGCAGAGGTACTTATATCTTTGGACACTTGGAAATTTCTACTCATGTAAACTCATAGTTTGCTTTCCTCAACAGCCATAATGATTTTGTTAGTTTCGCAATTTGTATTTGAATTCTTACTGCACTTTATCATGCAGTAGTAGCTTCCATAAACCACAATAGATTCTGTCTCAAGTTTATAACGCAATGAAAAGATAGAAACATTTACAAGATCAAAGCCACAGAAACAAATGCCCAGAAAATTCTAAGCATACGGAGAGTGCACTCAGCAATGGACAGAAAATGACACTACACACCTCAACCAGATGTGGAACTGGGAAATATATGTCTCCAATGTAACCTTGCCAAGCCACCTATAAATACAAAAAATGCAATTAGAAAGGAACAATAGAAGTGACATGTGTGCACAGACTTTATCCTTTGTTTGTCCAGATTAAGAGATAAGTTGAACATACGCAAGGAGAGTCAATGAATAATTCCGGAGGTGCTGAGTGAAATTTCGCAAGCAAATGTATACCCTGAAAGCAAACAGATATTAGAGCATGATAGAGAATAAACGGAAAGACTCGTAAACGCTGGAGAGAGTAAAAGAATGGCAACTCGACACCCACGTGATAGGAATCCAGGATGTGTAAGGGTGAAGCTTGTTGTATGACACTTTGTCCAGTCTGTAGATATATTCATACCACAGGTAACCCACCTAAAAGTTAACTGCATTAGTCAACTGACCAAAAACTAAAGCTGCGGGAAAAAGGAGCAGCACAACATGAATCCAGCTTTAACTTGGAAATATCACCAAATAGCAGCTAGGATGCTAGGATGCAGCAGTGAATAAGATAATTCAACTCACAAATAAGGCAACTGCAACGATGCCCGATTTTATTGTGACCTTTCTCTTGTTTTCCATTTCCTCCAGTTTCTCCATCCATCTCTCAACCTAAATTGATTAAAAAGAGCTTCAAGTCTGAAACTTCCAAAAGAATGAGACCTAGCAACCTAAAAATGTAAACAGGCATTACCGTTGGATGGTAATAGGCATATATCATGCCAATGATCCAAATGTAACGATCAAGTCCAGATCTAAAATGCCACTCATGCAATCGAGGCAGATCAGGTTTTGCTGGATCAGAATATCCTGGCAACAACAGAAACGGCATGGAGCTATCAAACAGTCAAGGAGGGAAAGGGCGATTAACATTCAATAACTCAGATAGACAGACTCTCTGCTCATGATGTAAGAAATGCATGACAAAAGCCAGAGTAATGCGAATGCATAAAGATAATTGTATTAAGTCTAGAAAAAGAACATTCTGTCATAAGACTTTTTGGATAACCATTTTCAGGGCAGCCTATGGTTCTTTAAAGATCCTTTGATGTAATCCATATATTAAAAATTCCCTCCACTAATAACAATGAGAACCTACAGCAAGCATACTGGTAAAGAAGGTAAAAAGGTTTGCACCAATTATAATAAAAACCTAATTCAGTCCCTAGTAATATTACTTCATTTGCAACACGAAGATTAAGAGAACATCTGTCACTGTCCAAATGTTAGCATTTCCAGCTAGAGAACTCTGAAGTGTGTTATCTCAACAATATTCCCGACAAAGGCAAAAAAGAAGTCAATATAAGTCTTTGGTACCAACCTAATAGAAATGCTAATGGGCCCCAGAGAATTTCGAAAACACCTGGAATCTCCCACATCAATATAACCACCAGAAAGCAAGCAAATATCTTCGCAATCATCACCGATCTTATCTCATTATACTGGTTGAGAATACCCAAGGCTCCATAAACCATAAGAGTGAAAAGCGTGTGCATAGGGCAGATGTAGTACAGCATGTAGTCATTGTTGAGAACAATGCAGCAAAATATCACAAAGAAGTTTAGTCGCCACATCATCTGCACGAAATTGATAATAATTCACAAACATGTCAGAGTTCAGTAGACTAAAAGCAGTTAAGCAAGTCAAGGCAGTACGAAGATTAAAGCTAAGCAATGATGACCTGAGCAAAACGAGCAAGACTGAAATCCTTCCTAATGTAATAATAGGAAAAATTGCCAAATCCCGTCATCCAAACATATGCAGCAATAAATACACGGATCGCGTTGTAAATTTCTGCTGCTGCAAAGTAGTGATAAATCAAAAAGAGAACCTGCAAAACACAAAGAAAACAGGCATGCAGCATTAAAATAATGCCTTGGCTTCCTTCAGGTGAGTGACATGTACATTCACAAAAAAAAAACCAAAGAAAAGAGAAAATCGAGTGCCCTCAACAGTGCCAAAAAACAAAGGCACGTATAGGTTGACTGACAAACTATGCATAAACCTGAACATTGGCCTGGTTTACAAAGCCAACCCAGATCTGAAGTGCATGAAAATCCACTAACAGATAGCAAGGATGAAAGAGCATATTTTGAGCTAAGAATTACTAGATGACATGCTTCTTTACTTATCACAAATCACGACCTTTTCCAGTGCAAGCTTACCTCCACTCGGCAAATAATTCAGCAAAAGTAACGATAGCATAGTTAGGATTGTACCATCTTTATTTATTTATACAAGTTCCAGATTGTACTGTTTCTATTTATTCAGTACCGAAAACTATGCTTCATCTTACTCTGACTCAAAGATAATAAACCTGCAAGAAAACTTGCCTGCATCCATCCTTTCCATTCCTCAGTCTGATGCCTATTAAGGTAAAGAATGGATTTTCCAGAAAATGCCGACTTGTCATTAAGCTTCTTCAGGGAGGCCATCAGTGCTACTATGATGAGAAGAGCATAGAGAAAGATGAAAAGGTCCCTATTGTAACTCTGTCCAAGGAAAATAACAATATCAGCTGAGCAAGTACATGACACCATTCTACAAGTAACAGTTCAAAAAATAAGAGACAACAATACGACTCCCATTGGATATTTCAGGGCAAAAAGTGATCCAGCAGTGCCCTAATTTTGCTAGCTAATAAAAATGTCGACTGAATGCTACCAAAATACATGAGGAATGTTTCATTCGACTCCTCAAGAAATATAAAACAAATTATGCAACTCTTTCTAAAATCACAGTTGCTGGACAGAAGTACAACTTCAAAAGGTAGCAAAATCCACTATTAGCTCTACAGATAGTAATATAGTAATAGAAAGCAGAAAAATCACTACCTTAGTAGAATCTCCCAATATATCTGTTCGATCACAGATGTAGAAGTAGATTAATACTGCTCCAAACTCAGACCTATATAATGCGCACACTTGTAAGAAGATGCCAAGAGAGTAATTGCTCCCAAATCAATGTAATCATTAGATTACAGATAAATAATTAGGACAATACTGTTCCAAACTCAGACCCATACAATGTGCGTACTCATAAGAAGATGCGAAGAGAGTAATTGTTCCCAGATCAAAAACAATATTTCACTTACATTGCTCTAAGAGTTGCTCGGTTCTCTAGCAAGAAAGAGTCATCCATTGTCAAAAACCTAAAACAGGTTCAGAAGCTATATGGTAAGTAAAAGACCTAATAAATAGGTAACTCCATGAGAATACAGCATAATAAAATAGGCACCTGATCAAATTCGTTTTAATGGATGAACTATGAAACTTTGCAGAGGCTGATTTGGCAAGGCCTCCTTCCAAAAGAACAGCTCGATCATCTTCCTTGGTAGTACCATTTCCCAATTCCACCAAATTATTGTCTGAGTGGCTATAGCCAAGAAGCGAATTGTTCAACACCAAAAGCAATTCAATAGTCCATTGAATGAATTTAATAAAATTTCAATATCAGCTCATATCAGTATCATTTGCTAGAACTATATCCCGCTTCCTGTTTGCATCAGAACTGCACAAAGGCATGAGCATGTGCCCACACGCATCTCCTCATAGTAGTATCAGAGATATTTCAGACACATCTTCATAGCAGTTCTAGAGAAATCACCTGTTATGTGCATGCACATCCAAAATTGTCACAAAAGTCTACATTGACCCATGAGATGTGTGCAACTCCTACTATTAAATCTTGAGATCTAACAGCTTGGTCAGAAACAGTCACCCTAGCAAATCCAAAGGGAACTTTGGAAGGAAATGAGTCTCAATATTATGTGCCCCCTGCGTCCTTGCAGTAACCAAGTGTTAACATGCTATTCTAACTTCCCTGTTCTTTAGGTAGATGGCTATTTGAATAGCCATTCCTATTCCTCTTTCTCTAAATATATCTTAAACTTAAACTATATGTACCAAAATCAACTATCAAGAAATTGTTTTGTAACTGAGTTGCCATTCCCTGCTTCTTTGTGAATTGCTTTTACTGGTAAAAGACAAGAAAGGGGAAAAGCTTATTCTGCATTAATTTATCTTTTCAGGGTTCTAAGAATAATGGGGATTTGGGCCTACTCTTAAGGGGAAAAAGTGAAACTATTGAAAGGACAACTTGCTGGTTTTAGGATTTGGACATCTTACATTAATATTTCAACTAACATTAAAACTGTAAAACAATATGGTTGGTGATCATGACGACTATCCAGTATACTATACATAATAAAGATTGGAGCCTTGTCTTTGAGCTAATAACCAAACACACTGCCTTTCATACCCCAGAAGGATCCTACCATTGTAATTGACTTTCCAACTGTCAAGATTCAAAGAATCTTCCTAACACCTTTCCAATATCACCTCTCTCCCATCTCAACAACTTTTCTGGTAAAATACGAGCAAACTATTTCAAGTCACAATGATTTAGTTTTGAATGCTCCGAGGTGAAAGTCTCTTCCTCTTTGTTTTACTAAAGAAAAACCAGGGCAGGGAGGAAAGTTAATGAAATGAATAACATGTCAGCTTGAAATTTGGAAGACAACCCAATCGTTAGTCGTATGCAATCAACCTTAAGAAAAAAGTTGTCATGATGATATTGAAAAAAACTTACACTTTAGAAACTGAAGCGGACTTCCTGAACTCCAGCACTTCCGAATATATCCAGGCGATAAATACTGGGATGATGCCGAGTAAAAAGGACACCTGCAGCATGATAACAATTGCTTTCATCAGTGAAACAGGTGTTTTTCTGCAATGCACTAAACTATTAACTATAAATGCATATATATGCCGTGAATGTGCAAATGCTGGCTAGATATTTCATTAAAAAGAAGTTTGCATAAATAGTCCTCGTTCATGCAAGCAGAATCCTCACTGGGTCCTCAAGTAATTGACTAAACCTATAATGTAAATTCTTATGAAGGCAAACTTGTTAAACTACATCCACGTCTACACTAAGCAGCTCCGAAATCTGCTAACAATCTCTGCTATAGATGAATCCAGCACTAGGAATGGAAACCAATACTTGGTAGCAGATATATGAATGTCTCATGATGCTGAAAAATTAGAGGAACGTAGCAAACATAAACGAACAAAGTGAATGAAATAAAGGTTAAATCTCGATACAAAACAACTGGCAGAGAGCCCCAAGACAAGAGGAGGAGAAACATCGCACATATCATCCTGAAGCATATGTAATAAAATATACACTCCGTGGCAGCACCGCACTAGAATACACTAGAAACGGTACCGAGACACTTCCAGATCAGAAACGGTGCAAAACTGCTCCTAACTTGGATAAATCACACATAATTTCAGAGAAGAAGCCTCATATTCCTCCCAACACATGGAAAACAACACCGAATTATAGCAAAAACTCCATCTGCACGAGAGACACTCTGCGATCAAGCCACTTCTCATCGGGTTGATGCGGTGCGTGTTTCTGTGACAATAACAGCAACACGCTGTCCTGCCCAATTTAAAAAAAAAAAAACTTGGGGACGTGTGATCATTTCAAGCGGCATGCTATGGATTGGCGATGCTCAGCGAATCACACGCCATTCCCGCGATCCAGGAGGGAAACAAGAAAACCAGAAAGCCTATCGACGCAGCATCAGCGTCCAAGCTCCGCGCGGATCACGTGCGCGGCACCGATCCGTTCAAACGCCACCAGCAAACGAACCCCACCGCATCAACAGATCACAACAAAAGAAGCCCCCGCGAAATCCCGCACAGATCGAGGACTAGAGGAAATCGGCCGCGACACTCGCGTTCCGCAAGGATTCACTCCACACTCAGCTCCCACCGACAAGAAAACGGCCGGCATTGTCGGCCGAATCGAATCGCGAAAAGAACCGCTACCTGTCCAGCCGTGATCGGCCCGGAGACCACCATCCTTTCCGGACCGGATCGAATCGGCACCACCGCCGGCAGGATCGAACCGGTGGTCCTCCTCCTGCTCCTGCTCCTCCTCCTACTCGACGGGGCCAAGGGCTGAAGAGCAGGGCGAATCGCAGATCCGAGAGGATGGAGATGGTCAGCAGATGATTATATACGAGGGACGATGCGGACCCGGGGGTGGTGGGGGGGGGGGAGGGATGGCGAGATTCCAACGAATCGGGGGAAGCGAAGAGGGAAAATGGGGAGATTGCTTGGAAGGAACGAGAAGATTTGCGGGGGAGACGTCGCTGTCGGCCGCTCACCGTCGGTTCGGACGTGTGCGGGAGTGTGATGGACGATGGTGGTAGCGTGGGGAGTGGTTGCGGGGGCTTCACCGTCGTTGCACTGCTCTTTTCATTTAACCAGAAAAAAAAAAATCAAAATTAAAATGACAAAAATAATAATATACATATATATAATCAAATTAAGTGGATTTTGATAATATGGGGGAGCCGGTGAAACTACCGAACGTATTAATCATTATTCTTATTAGCCGATTAGGTATTGGTTTTATTAATTAGGATAAGGACAAAAATGGTCCATGAATTTTGGTCCGATGTGGTCGCTGAAATTTCAAGGTATATTCGATTTAGTCTTTGAACTATGTGAAATGCCCGATGTGGCCCTTCTAGAGTCAAGTTCAAGACCACATTAAACATTTTTATATAATCTAAAGACTATGTCAAATACGTATCAAAAATCTATTCATTACATTGAACAATTCAAAAATCCATGAATCACATTAAACAATTCGAAAATGTAGGGATGACATTAAACAAATTAAATGTTCAGAGATCACATTATATATTAAGCCAAACTCAACCCAATGTCTAATGTGATCCTTGAAATAACTGTATGAAAATGTTCGATGTTATCCTCCCATTGAGTCAAGCAAACACGTACCAAAAGTTCATAGATTATATTAAACAATTCAAAAGTTTAGAGATAACATTGCTCATTGAGTTAAAATTTATGGACTACATTGAACAAATTAAAAATTTAAGAACCATATTGTCCCGTTTTCCCTTATTTATTTTGGCAAGGACGCTGTGATTGTTATTAATTAGTAATTAATATGGAAATTTTTTATTCCCTCGTGGATCTATTTTTCTAAGAGGCGGCAGGATCAAGGTCGCTTACGCGTTTGAAAATTTCGTGCAATTGACCTTTTATTCGTGTTATAATGATTGATTAGATAGTTAATTTTGTAGGTGAATATACCGAAAAGGACATGATGAATTCATTCATTTACATGTTTGACACTCGCTAAGAGAATCTTTCGTACGTTGGCGTTCGCGTAATTAAATTAGCGTAGGTGCATCTACCTTCGATGGCGATGCTTCCTAATTCAAATTATATCAAGCGTTCGTTCATTTATGGGGGAACTGATGAAATGTTTTGACTGAAGAATAGGGTTAGCTTAGTTTTCATTTGCCAAATTAACGGTTCTACATCATTACCAAAATAATGCAAATTTTTTCATTCTTAAAAACACATGATATGTGTGCTATTACAAAAGGAAATTAGGACCTTCTACTTCTGAGAGATCTAAACTATTTTTTTTTTTTTTGCCTTCCTCTTATATCCGTAATTATTTATTTCATTTATATTGGACCCGTGGGCAAATCCGTTAGTTAATAATTATGATTTGTCTCTTGTATGGTTCAATCTTTTCCCGTGTACAAACAATTTTCCTAAGAAGATATATACACAACTTCATCGCAATATTTCTCTCTCTATCTAAATATGTATTTAGTAAGAATGAATTATTTCAACATAGATACAAGTTCCACCGGACATTTGGAATATACTCTATTGGGATCGCCTCCCAATTTTGGAACATGAAACTTACCATATACTCTAAAACCAACCTTAAAACCAAACATGCAATTCCAAGGTCCATTTAGAAACTGGCCAATTACTTTTTGTGTTTGATTTTTTTTATTCACTTTTAGTCAAGCAACAACAAAAATTTCCTTTCATAATTATAGAATTTCATCAATAAGACTCCCTATCCCAAAAAACCACTTATAATTAAAGTAATCTATCATACCTAGCAACAAAAATCGTATTATATTATCATGTAAAGTAAATTGAAGGGGTTGATTCAAGAGTAAACTAGAAACATGAGTAAAAGAGTAGTGATTAGTTAATTTGAGGTTTCTATATTGGATTTCTCCTCCAATGAATATACATATATGTTGTAAATGGATTCTAATAGATCTCTTTCTTCCACCTGCATTAGAGTAAGTTTAAAACTAAGTATAGTATATTGAATAACAATATTAATGACGTGATATTCCTAATTCTAAAAGTTTGATACTATTAAAGTATGGAAATTGCTGCAAAGATCCATAAATACTAGCAGTTTTAGGGTTATCTCAATCTAGTTAGATTCGGTATTCCGATTCCTAGTTCGATTCTCTAGATCCCAATCTGGTTCTTCAATTATGATTCTAGTTCAGTTTGATTCCTACTCAAAAAGTAGACTGCATAGTATTGGTTAAAATCAGAAACTGGATTGATAAGTCTCGGAATCGAGAATTGGACCAATTTTTTGGATTGGTCCGCTCTGGTTGACAATTTTACGCGACAACCATTCTCACCTTTAGTATTTAATGAAATATTTCTTTCCAATGTCAATATCTTATGTACACACGATGTGCATGCACATTTACCATTTTTAAACCAAACCAAATGTCATATGAATTTTTTGAGTTGAATTTCTCTAACAAAGTAGGTTGTGAAGACGATAGTTCATCTGCTCATGGTTTAACAGTTCTTCTTATTCTTATTATTGAATAGTACATTTTACCTAAGCCTGAACTTTTTAAATATTTAATATCAGGAACAACATAAATCTCTTCCTTTTCAAGGTTATGATATTGGTTCACGTGAAAAGATTGCTCTTTAAAAAATAGTGTACGGCATAGATGGTACTAAAAAGCAACTAAGCAACGCAATTTGGAATATCACAGGTCAAATATCAACAAACTCTTGTTTTTCTATAGTCCAGCAGGCACCAGTGTAGCTTGTAAAATAACTCACGAGCCTCATGAAATGATCAAATCATGCCTTTGACCTATACAAGTGGCCATAATCCAGAACAACTTACAAACATCATGCAAGATTTGAAAACTGACCTCCATTTCCTAATCTGAGCATCTCCTGATTGCCAACTAATCCCGTCAATCCAAGAGAGTTGGTATTGGTGAACTCAAATCGATAAATGTTGTGATTTTTGAGTTCTAGAACATCGCTCTCTCATATTTCCTTATTGCCAACTAATCCCGTCAATCCAAGAGAGTTAGTATTGGTTAACTCAAATCAATAAAAGTTGTGATTTTTGAGTTCTAGAACATCGCTCTCTCAAAGTACAAATATCCCCCCAAAAAAAATCACTGATGATGCATAATCATGAAGTATTAAATATCATGGGTTGTTTTATTGTCTTTCAAACCATCATGATATGATGCTCCAACCAGCAATTAACTATTTCTCATAGCGTTGTCTTCAATTTTAGATGCTTGACGGGCCACAGACATCTATGGTCACATCCTACATCATCATTGGCCAAGAAAATCCTTCATAAACATGAGAAGTGAACTCGTTCAAAAGTCAAATATTTGACAATGTAAGTGGCCCATCTTTCTATCTCAAATGCTAAAAATCTATCTCTATCTAGAATTTAAAGGTAATTCTAATTGAGATATATACCATTGGTAGAATATCTTGACTATATTCCAACTTCTCGAAGCATTTTCCCCTTTTTGATTAGCCCTTCATGTCGGCATATTAAGGTTAATTTCATGACACATTTTTTTTCCAATAATTTGAGTATTGGCACTACTAATCCCTATGGCTTTCAGTTTGTTTTATATCATCCATTTATTTTTGTCAATGTGATCTCTAAACTATATAATTTCTCATTAAAATAGGTCACCATTGAAAAAACTAATGGAAATGTTGTCGAGTTGTTATTTGTTGATGTCTTATCCGACATGTCTTTCAAAAGCTAAAAGAAAAAAAAAAACTAACATATTTTGAAAATTTAATAAATAAAATAAATACATAAAGTATTGAAAAAGGAAAATTAACAAGGAAGAAAAACTTTCGATTGCTATGGCAGCCATGGTGTTGTGGTAACGATCAGGATAAGGTCACCGAGGTCGCATGACCCTAAAGATTGGCAAGCCCTGTCATCCTTGGCTGAGGCAATTGGGTCATTAGAGGTTGGCTTCCCAAGTTGTCTATCTCTCATTATGGTTTGAGGATATTTTTCAAGTTTTTAATAATTTGGTCCACTAAGCATAAAAGGGATCCACGTCATCACCTGTTTGTCCAGCCACAGCTAACGTGGCACTGATGTGACGATTCACATCAGCATTTTTGTACCTTTAACAGATGACTAACTTGACTAAAATAAAAAATAAAATAAAAAAATCATCTAGAGACCACATTATAAAAATTGAAAGGGCTAGCGGGGCCATAATCTCCCAACTTCATAACATATTGAATACGCACCGTACTCCCTATTCTGATAATTAGTCATGTTTGCACCCAAATAAAATAGTTTTAGGATCATTGACAACCTTAGCTTGGAATTTGATGTGATAAGGAGCCCCTAACCACTAATATAAGAAATGAATGTAGCCCAACCGCTCTAAAATGCAGTCATTGGCATGTCGAGTGGTGTGAAAAATAAATTGGAGCCTTGAATTTGAATTGGTCGTCAAGAAAGATACAAAGGTCAAGTCCATTAGTCAAAGAAACCTTGCTTGGTACAATAAGCAAAAGTTTAGTACATCACACTCAATTCCGGTTCCCCTCCCACCTAATCACGAGATGAAGTGCTACTGAAGAAACCATTCTATTAAATTGCCATTAAAGAGATCTTATGAACAGCTCATGTAAGGTGAACAATAATTAATGTAAAATGACTTCTCTGGACTTTAGAATCGATAGTGTGACCACTATTTCTTTATGTGTCCCCTTCAGCTGTGCATTGATAGTTGAATAATAGCAAATATTAGAGAAAATTAACTGATTAGTCTTAAATATATTGGCCCTCCTACGTGACACATCACCACGTTAGTGATTTTCAAGTGAGAATCGACTGAAATGAGTACATTGAAATTTCACGCAAATATTTACGACTAAATTGGTAAATTTGAAAAATTTAAAACTGAATTGACATTTATACAACATGTCTAGGACTCATTAGATATTTTTCCCCAATTTTTACCATGGTACTATGCACTTATTGGGGAATCCAAATCTTTAATTTGAAAAAAATTAAAAAAAATGTAATTTGGAGATCAATCAAGCATCTCGACATAGACCGACATCTATTCAGGGACACGAACGCAAAGACTTGACTGCCTTGAGGTCCGAGAAACACTCTACAACCCTTATTAACCAATTAAGTTTCAGTCTTTGGCTTGTGTAAATGACTCTAACTTGTTGAAGTTTGCATGCAGTTATCATAATTATAATGAGTGACCTTCTTCCTTGGAAACTCTTAGGCTGCGCAGATAAAATTTTTATTTCTCTATTTCTTTGTTTCTCTGTTCTTCGGAATAGGTTTGGAACAGAAATTCGTTTGGTAATGCAATTTAATTTTTCTATTTCTGGAATAGATTTCTATTTCCATAAATTGATTTGAAGAAGAAATCATAAGTTAAAATTTTTAACTTCTCGATTTCGAAATAGAAATTGATTTCTCAATTTCTACTAGAAATCAATTTCTGTTAGAAATTTTGTATATGCAACTTTAATACCCCAATCAATTGGGCTAACTTGAGGGTTGGTATGACAAAATTAACATTGTACGTGTCTCCCCAAAAGTTTTTTGGAAGCTGCATTTCTTTTGTTCTTTAAATTTTTTGCGACTATATATATATTGAAATCTACAGATGCGACAAGCGAAGGAAGAAAAATGGGGAAATGTACGTTTCACATGTTTCAGGGTCTTGTCTTATCATCATTGTACAACATGCGCTTGACAGTCATTTTTGATGTTACAATAACATAAACAGGTCTGCATTCATGGTTTGTACTCACAATTCCCTTCCATATAATTTGGTCCTCCGACTTTTCTTATGCCACCAACTCTCTTTTTTTATTGCGCAAAAAAGTCCCTTCGTCATCAAATGCTATTAACATTTTTCAACCCATTAGCGGAGCAATCAGCATGTTAAGACAAAGAGGTTACCATCAACGCTTTCCAACTGTCGCGTAGCAATTCGCATGTTAAATTGAGAGGACGAGAGAGAGATCAAATGAGAGATACTTGACCTCAGACATGTCTCCTTTCATGTAGGACAACGATTGGGATTTTAGCATCACCGCCTCCGGTATAGCCTTTGAAGCCCTAAATCACGGCATGCCGGTGGCGAAGGCACCCTTGGCCGCGACAATCATCGCCTCTCTCCCCCTGGTAGCACCGTGTCACGGCGGCTTTTTGCAAGTCTAATCGCCGCGAGAAATAGAATTGACGAGGAGGATCAAGTTGCCATACTCACCTGATTAGCAATGATATTTGAGGCTCAAAAACATGTTTTTGGACATCTTAAGGGTCGGCAAATTGGAATTGCATTTATTTGCGGGCCAAAAGTTGAATTTCATCTCAGGCTCAGCCAGAAAGAACTGGCCCATACCAGTAACGCAAGGCCTAGTAAGAGGCTTGTTGGGCTCAGCCGATTCTCTAACCCTGCAGGCAGTGGGCTTATACAATCGTGGTTTTGTCGTTTCAAAGATTATTACTTCTTTATAGGCCTAAATATATATATTCTGGATATCAACAATTTAGAATATACTTTCCTAATTTCAGTTGTCTTACCATAGGCCTAAAAATGGGGAAAAACGAAAATTATATATATATTCCGGATATCAACAATTTAGAATATACTTTCCTAATTTTAGTTGTCTTACCGCTTACAAAAAATGAGTTTGTGAAAAATGAATTTAGTATCTACAGCAAGTTACGTCTAAATACTTTTGCCGAGCTTGCTTGATGTTTCATTTTTTTTTTCCCTTCAGTATGTTCTCCTGCTTTTTTCTTTAATTGAAAATATGCCCCTCAAGGCCCCTCAAGAAGTTGCTACTTGTAGAACAAACACGAGCTCAAAAAGAAAGAAGAAGTCTGGAAAGAACAAACTTCGAGCGTATCGAAATGGGAGTCAACTGATGATGATGATGATGATGATGTGGAAGCACCCACCCTCTACGGAACCGGAAGAAGAGGATGTACTGAAGAAATTGACCTTGGTGGAACATTAAAAGGAAAGATCATTTTGACCGAGGAGAAAAATCAAGTTTGGAAATCGTGTCATGTCAATTAGATATGTTGTGTCATGTCAGTTAGATATGTTGACTTGTTCAAACTTAAATTCATTCTTAACAATTTTCTCAATTAAATATATTAGTAATCTTTGTCATTCTATTTCACTTATTGAAATTTACTGTTACGAAAAAGGAAATCATACTTTTGAGCATAGACCAATAAAATTAGGGTCACGCTTTTCTTACTCATTCTCAAGCTAATACTCTCTCTTTTATGGTGTTTTGACCATATTGTCACCCATGGATCCTTCTTTCAGGCGATGATTTCAGTTAAATGTGGAGCCCAATTTGTGTCCCACTTTCTATTTGGTTCTTTCTTTTTCTTCTTATCTCTCCATTCTCTTTTTTTGCTTGTTTCATCGACAGTTGCTAGGCATCTCGAAAATTTCACTGTTGGATAAGGCAACTGGCGGTGAAACTCCTCCTTAATACGGCAAGGATGGAAGAGGCGGGGTGCAGTGGTTGAGTTCGAGCCGAGTTCGGTTTGCTTGGTGGGCATGGCTCAGAACTTCATCGAGGAGAGCAACAAGAAACAAGAATGTCTAGTGACCACTGACAATTTCTAAACAAGAAGCTAACAAATTCGACCCAATTCAGTTCTTCTAACCATACACCTTCTCATTCTAACCATGCATCACAATGTTAGAGTTCTATAACTCTCCCACGGAACCTCAAACGCCATAGCAGTGAACATAGTATCACCGTCCATCCACCACAATAACTCAATCTCCTGATGTGACCACAATGGTTTCCTAATCAAAGGCAATTTAGCCCGAAACATAGCACTCTTCGCATCTAAGAGTGCCCTATTGTGAAATATCGCAATACATGCAACCTACATTAATCCATCTTATTCTTAATCAATTTTAACAAACATTGGTCACTGTGGGGTTCCTCACACAACTTTAGAGATGAACCTATGACAAGCAAAACACTAACGCTTATTAGGCCTGATGATGTTGGAATAATTTAGGTGTTCCTCAGCCACTCAACGCTCTACTCGTCCTAATCGGATATCCTCGGGCTGAGACTGTTTGGCTTTGCTTAGGTCCCGTTTCTCGTCTCTGCTTTCCTTGACAAGGATCTTCTATATATCGAATGTCTTGTAGCTATTTGACGTGACTGAATAGACTCGGCTGGAGCCAACAACAAAGCGCACTCGATGAGGACCTCCTCGAGGATGAGATGGGGCTCCATGTGCTTCCATGAGTAAAAGTGGTCGCGGTTGGTCGTTAAAGTCCCGCTCCGACATGCCAAACTTGCCTGCGCTAGCGGCTCCGGAAAGGATGATGACGATCATAGGAGGGTCACTCATGCCACACCTCCAGCCAGATCTGGTAGCTTCGGCAAACTCCCGAGCTCTTGTCGAGCATCCTCACGCGTCCGAGATTCGGGATTAGTGTGACTAGAGCTAATGCGGAAAATGCAGACCAAGTAAGGATGAAAGTTTCAAGATCTTGAAGTGAATGACATTGCAGGTCGAGGCCACAGGGGTCGGTGAGGCGGCAGAGCAAGCTGTAGAAACTTCAAGGTCAGGAGTGCAATGGAGGACGTAGGCGGAGAAGGCAACGAGGAAGAAGAGGATGACAAGTAAGAAAGAGAGAGAATAAGGTCAAAATGAGCCTCATTTAACTTGAATGATGGTCGGGGTATAATCTGCTAAAAATGGGTCCCATGAGGGACAATATGATCAAAACATTGTGATGTCTTGTGTATTAGCTAAGGAAGGAGCGGAAAAAGCAGGACTTATATTAAATTACATATTCATCTAAAAGTTAAGTTTTTAAATATTAAGCCATTTCTTATATAGAAAATATTTGGTCCCACCAAATTTCACATCCTATTAAAGTAAAAGGTCTTAAGTTCAAATCTTTTCAAATCCTTGATTTGCCTCCTCATTTCATGCTTAGTACTATGCCAATGTCTAGCCTAAACGTAAGTAAGAGTGTTAAAATACATAACTTTTGTTTTTAGAAAAGTTGGTTGTTGTTCCATAAAATCTTTCAATCAAAGTAAAAAAAAAACCATTTTAGATAAACCTACTCAAACTAAGAAACCTATCCGGATTGGATTTCCTTTACGAGCTCAAACTCAAGCCATACTTCCAACAATGTTCATGCCAACTTTGAAAGTTGGATCATGTTAATTCTTTCCAGGTTGAGTTACTTTTCTTGGGGGGCAAAATTGAGATTTCACAAAAGTAGATAAGAAAAATTTGCATAACTATAGCAACGACTTGGCTTATGTCTAGTCATCTTGACTTGATACACGATTAACACACCTTAAATTCCGTCGAGAGGAGGTCATATTCATTTTTAATTTCGTGATGTTTCCTAGGTACCTACTTTGGTCAATAGTAAAATAAATGAATTCACGCTGACCTTGTCCTCTTGACTTGATCAGAAAATATGAGAATGATGAGCTATGCATGAGTCTCACATAGATCATTCATTACCTCAGAAGTCACGCACACGATGTGGTATAGTTAATTTGTATAATGGATCGTCAATGTAATTAGTTAACAAGATCGACCCCCCCCCCTCTCTACACTAATATGCGATATTCTATTGCACAATTGTCCAAATAGTGCTAAAACTATTATACGGCAACCAATGCAGTCATAAAACTTTTTAATTTGATCAATTTATTCCTAAATTCTTTGACAATTTGCCAATGTAGTTTTTCAAGCAAAAAATTGCTAGAAATCATCGACATTGACTATTTTTGCAAATTATTTTTAAAACTTTCTGGATTTTTTTTATAAATTTCTTTTCTTTTTCACTATTCATCTCCTCAAAAGGGCTAATGTGGATCACCAAGGCTTCAGCAATGGCTTGTAGTGGGGGCAAGGGCTATGGTCCTCGCCGAGGCCCCGGCAACCCCCAATTGGCCTTTCCGGGAAGATAAACAATGAAAAATGAAAGATAAGTAAAGAAATGAATCAAATTAATCATAAAAAAAATGTAAAAATCATTCATGTTAGCATTGTTTGTGCTATGTTGGTCAGTTAGTGGCCAAGTTAGCAATTTCTGACCAACAATGGCTAAAAGGACTACATTTAAAGCAATCGAAAGGTTTAAAATTAAATTTGATCAAAGTAAAAAGTTTAAGGCTGAATTGACTGTTATACAATAGGTTTAGAACTTTATAGACAATTTTCCCTCAAATACATACATATAACCTGATTCAATTATGCAGCCTCTCAATAAATTGTTCCTTGGCATTATTGCAAGTTACAATAGTTTATATAAATTTACATTAAATGCATGTGACCATGATATGTACTGGTCTGAGAAATTACTCTCCCAATATTTATTTATAGACACATACAAAACCCTAATTAAGAAAAGTCTTAACCTACTACATGGGATTTCAGTCACATATACTAATAGAGAATTTGCACAAATGGGGCTTAGAATATGCACATTTGTACTTGTAAGATGAGTATTCATATGGAAGATACAAATTCAAATATGAATAAAAAGCCAATACTGCTTCTTCCAAGACTTCGTACCACGTCAATTTAGTACAAAAATGATGACAGTACCTACTCGATTCTCGTTCTCATTTGATTTCCTTAACCCGAAATCGTTTTCTTACATTCTGGCCAAAACATGCGTGGCAGAATCTTTACAAATTTCATTATCTACATGTATAAAGAGCACATCCGTGTCGAGTTTCTATAAATTTCAATATCAAGTGCCTGATATTTATGTGGCAGATCTGGTATACGAATCAAAACATCTTCAGCCTAAAGTAGTATTAGGAGGCATGCCAACTGCCCGTATAGATAGAGTCTTACTTTATGCGAATGTAAGAGCACTTTACATTCATCCATTATATAAGTCATACTAAATGTTCAGATGTTCCATCGATGTGTTATCCAAATAAAACGGTAATATTCTATGAACTTTTGTCTATGTAATTAGTTTTTCAATAGCCAGTGCAGCCTGAGACGGGTTGAAATGTGTCTATACGAATAAAAGTATTAGTTTTTCAATAGCCAATGACTTGGTTTAATCTCATTTCTACAATCTTGTGTGATGTGATCATTCTCAACTGAAATATGTTATTAAATGATTGACTCTATGGCAAAGTTTGTGTCACCATCCTTTAATATGAGATATATATATACGTATATATATGTATATATTATAATATATAATTCAGGTATAGGCCAATGCAAGCTTTAGTGTAGCACCTTTTTGACAAAAGCGGGATAGCTCATCTACTTCAGTTGAAATTTTCAAACAGTGACTTATTGATGAAGTTCAAAACTTTCAAGCGGAAAATGAACCAAAACATCAAAACGACAGTGACTTCTCTACATTTTCTCAACGAAGTTCTAGATGATTAATTGTTATGCCATTGCTCACCTTTTGAATTTTTTTTTACTTTCTTAGCATAATGCGCTAGATATTTATAGCAAGAAAAATAACAATAAAACTAAACTCGCATAATCCAATAGCCATAAATCGGTGCAAATGGTTGCTCCAGAAAGAGAGAGTACAAAGATATATTGAGCGACTCCATGAGTCACAATACAATCATCATCATCGATAATCTCTTCTTAAAGCTAATAGAAATATAACAACCTTAATACAAGACAAAACATTTAAAAAGACCCTGCATGTGAATCTAACCAACCTAATCTCCTTCTCTCTTATCCAGCAGCTGGTGCAAAATTTCCTTACTGAGAGAGGAAAACATAAGGCTGACCAATGACCCCAATAGCTTAATCTAAGTGATCTTGATCTTCCTTTGTGAAAGTACCCCAAAAAAGTGAGATCATATGATTGAGGATGAAGTTAATGAAATAGGGTTACCAGTCAGAAATAAAAAAAGAAAAAGGTAGCAGTAATTGATTACTGGCTATAGGCTGTAGCTATACTAATGTATATATACAATATACTAGAAGGATTTTGAAGATACTTAATTGGAAAATAATCATGGCTCTTGTTTGAAGAACATGGAAGGAACAATGTCTTGCAGGAGTCCATAGTCTGGTGGGCCTTGGTTATATTGCTGATGATGATGGTGATGATGTGTTGAAGTCAAAGCTTGAGGGTTATAAGCAAAATTTGCACCACCTTGGTTTGTTGTCATCATGTGAGGCATTTGAAACATCATCTCTTGAGGGTTGTTGTAGCCCGGGACCGCTGCAGTGGGCGCCGCGAACATGGATGTAGCAAACATCCCGGCCCCACTTCCCCGGAGCGTCGCCGGGATCGGGTGGTTGTGTTGGCCCTCGTAGGTGGTGATCACTATGGAAGGGTCTTGGAATGACCTCTCCACTCTCTTCTTCACAGTGCATTTCTGTGTGGTGCATCTGTAGTAGCTCCTGTAAATAGAGACAAACCAAAGCGCAAAAAGAAAATGCAGGTTTCAGAATTATTTTTAGGAAGTTAGATTGATTTCTTGGAATTATTTGAGGGTTATGATTGACTTTGATGTCCCAACTTGAGGTCAAATTTAAGTTGGTGAAATGTGAACTTTGAGGGAGAAAAAGTGGAACATAGTTTAGGACAAAATCTTTGAAAGGACAAAGTTGAATTGTTGTTGCCTTCTACCAAATGTGTCTGTATTCATGTCCAATTTGTTATCTTGTTGTGGACTAAAAAATGAGCAGAAAAAAGCAAAGGGGGGAGAGGGAGAGAGAGAGAGAGAGAGGGAGAGAGGGAGAGAGAGAGAGAGGGAGAGAGGGAGAGAGGGAGAGAGCAAACATACCTTGGGTAAGGGCTATTTTTGACAGCCTTTTGACCATATTTTCTCCATCTGTAACCATCTTCAAGATGATCAACTTCACTCTTGGTCATGAATGCAAAGCGTGGCTCTCTCTCTCTTTTCTCTCCCTTCTTCTTTGATTTGCTCCTGTTTTTTTTTCCAAAAGCATATAACATGTTATTGCAAACAAAACACTTGCATGATTGGATGTAATTACCCTACACATGACAAATAATTCAACTTTAAATCAAGCAAAAAAAAGTACATAGTTTTCTGAGTCACGGCCCAGTAAATGACCCCTGCTTCAATCGAGTATGCATGGACCAAGGAAAGCCTACTTACTGATTCTTTACATAAATAAGATCATTCCCAATAAAAATAAGTAGACAAGACCATTTATACTAAGGTTTTTGAACGAGTTTGTTGTTAAGGATTCGCAGGCAATTATGCAAGTATAGTTACATCGGGACATACGTTGTTCGAGATTCCACTCAGAGATTGACTCCATCTTATTTTACATGCATGAGCAGGAAGATAAAAGAGGAGAGACTTCTTACTGTTTCTTAGAGCTCTCTCCTCCATCTTCACTCTCCTTCAACTGGGTCTCCGATCTCCTTCCTCTGCTCGAATCCTCCTCGCCCCCGGCTTCAGTAGAAGAAGAAGAGATCGAAGAGTTCGGCGTTGCCGGGTTGTGATTGGTGCTCTCGCTACCCCCTCCTATCTCCTGCTTCTGGTGGCCATACTCGACCGACGAAAGAACCTCGGAGGTCGAAGGCGACAAGCCGAAAGCCGTCGTCGCCAGCGAGTTGTAGTCACCAGAGCCTTGCAAGCAATCAGTGAAGCTCATGTATGGATGGTCACCGTAAGCGGAGGAGAAATGGGAGCTCTGGAAAGGGTCATAGTAATAGCTAGGGTTTCTGTGCTCATCAGACATGTGGAAGGAGCAAAAGAGAGGAAAAAAATAAGAGGAGGAGGAGGAGGATGAGAACTTTGAAAGAGAGGTTCCTTGAAGTCTCTGTGCAGATCTTTGGTTTGGGGTGTATGACTTTTACTAGGTTTCTTCTCTTTCGTGTGGTGGTGATTTATATTGAGAGAGGAAGGAGGGTTTTGGAGCTTTGAATGAGACTCCACATTGTCACTTTACGGAGAAGGTTGACAAAACACCTTCCCAAAAAAGTGGTTTCTAATGTGGAAACATCTCCATTCCATACAGAACCCTCCCATCTGTTTAACTTGGACTTTGTCCAATATCTCTTTTCCTTGACCACTTTTCGCAATTTTTTAGTGGCCCCTAGCTAATCCACTCTAATTACACAATACACACCATATATAATATATATATATAGATATCCTTTCCTCTATCACAACCTATGTATAAACACACATATAAAAGATAGTTAATTGAAATGATAATCCAGCACTCTATACAAACCATAATCTCACTCTGATGAGAAATATCGAGATCTTTCCTGAAAGTCGACTA
Source organism: Eucalyptus brandiana (assembly GCA_014182725.1). NCBI lineage: Eukaryota > Viridiplantae > Streptophyta > Magnoliopsida > Myrtales > Myrtaceae > Eucalyptus > Eucalyptus brandiana. The sequence continues at coordinate 7,417,559 of CM024671.1, forward strand.
ATCTCCTCGGAACATGTGGAACCCACTGCATGTTTGGACATCAAATCTACACGTTTGAAAGTTCTCTAATATTAACCAACCCTTTAATATATCAATATTGTATAATCCTTTCATTTTGATCTCTCTATCATATCAATAGACATGGTCTATCTCATATCTGCTAGTTCTCCTCCTCTCTACAGAAAACATGTAATTTTCAATGTCAGATTACCCGACTTACAAAACATTAAGGTGGGAAAGTGGAGAATTGCCATTTCCATGTGGGGCGGTGTGGGGAGAGAAGTCAGCGAAGACCACCGATTGCAGTCATGGAAGGGAAAAATCCAAAAGGAAGAGAGAGAAAGAGGGAGGATGTCTTTTTGGTGAGCGATGTTGAGAGAGAGAGAGAGAGAAAGAGAGAGAGAGAAGATGGTCAGCGATTCAAACTTCACTATTTTTTTTGTATCTGTCCCTTTTGGAATAAAAGGCCTACACGTGTATGGTACTGGCACCGCCATTTTGACCGGAGCCGACATGTGACCCGGCACGTGGGTGTGACCCTCTTCAGAAAGAGGGGGCGCGGGGTAAGAGAATTTTCCGTAAAGGAAAGAAAATATTTATTTTAATGGAAGATTTGCAATGAATGTGTGCAATTCAATTTTAAAGCTTTCGAACCATCCAGTCAAGTTATAAACTCCATTCGTTTCGTAAAAAATAATTTTTGGAAAAACGTTTTAGGATTTTTCGGCGTTCGTTTATTGGAAAATAAATTCCTTGGAGAAAATATTTTCCATAAAAATAAAAAAAAATTTCTAAATTAGAGGAAAATGTTTTCCACTTTTTTAAAAAAAAATTTTACTGATCTCTCTTATCTCACATCTCTACAAATCCTTATTTCCTCTTCCCCTGTCTTCTTCTTCTTCTTTTCCTTTTTTTATTCTTTTTTCTTTTATAATTTGAATGATTTTTAATTTCCTTTTTCTTTTTATTTCTTTTCTTTTCTTTGTTTCCCATCTTCTTTTTCTTAGCTAGTTGTTGGCTGTTGCTAAGCGAACATCGAGCTCATCAATCTCAAACTCACACACGTCAATCGGCAAGCCTTGACTTGATGCTCGTGCTTGCCAATCCGGTGAGTGGCGAGCCTTGTGCGCATCGGCAAGCTCGAGGCTTGTCGATGGCCGGTCGCGTGCCATCGACATGGTCGGCAACCGGCCAAGAAAGAAGGAAATGAAAAATAAAAAAAAAATAATAATAGATTTTAAAAATTAAAAATAATTAAAAATTGATTTTTAAAAAATATGAAAAAATTCGTTTTAAAAAATAAAATAAATGAAAAAGAGTATATGGAGGAAGAAATTTTCCTTATCGAACAACGAAAAATATTTTCCACTTTATTTTCGGGTTTCATTCGAATGCGAAAAATAATTATATTTTCTTGAAAAATAATTTCTTGGAAAAATATTTTCCAAAAAACGCCACATTTTTTTGAAACGAATAGAGTCATAGAGTCTTCTTTTTTTTTTTCTCTAAAGAAAGAAAAATCAATTCGATAAATAACGCCTCAAATTGTATATATGAAGGTTAAAAGCAAGATATATATGATCTTTAAATCGCACTTTTGATGGTGCAGAAAATCGTTTTATATATTGTGTTGGAATCCAGTAATGATCTTTGCGTTGGAAAATTAAATTTTCACAACACATTTATTAAATCTAAAGTCTCAAGTATTCCTTGATATTGAACAAAAGAAAGGCATTTAGGGTGGAGACAATTTAGGGTATTATCCAAATACATAAGTGACGATTAGATATTTTTTATTTCAGTTAAAAGTGATGATTAGACGTGAATTTAGTACTTTCGGAACGGAACTATGCTGTGATTGGACGAACCATTTAAGTTCGATACCACACATCGTCAAATGTAGGTGGTCCTATTGAAGTGCGCGCTCGAATTTTCATGCACACTTTATATAGTTAATGAGGTCAACTCATGTCTTAAGAGCCCGTTATTTCTCCATTTTAGTCGAGTTTTTAAGATGCCTGTATTGATTTTTATTTTATTTTATTTTTTGCTTAATCCAAATTTTGGGATATTTATGCACTTTGACATTCTTTAAGCCAAAAAAGCATCTTTAAACTTTGACAATACATAAACTTAATAAGAAAATTCGCATAAATTCTTTTATAGCCTGATGAAATTTATATAGTATTTTGAAGTAAAAGTAAAATAATATAATTTTTTTAAACTTAATTATGATTGCAAGGAAACAAGCTTCCCGTTTGCTGACACGTAGCGAACGTCATCGTCTAATCTCTGGAATCTTGTGATGACGCCTTTGGTCTCAATCCGGTCATTACCATATCTTTTCTTATTTCTCTTTCCTTTTGTTTATTTGTTGAACGCTGTTAATATTTTATAAATATTATCATCATTTTATTCTTATCATTCTTCTAAAATAATGATTCATCACATTGACATTATGGTGTCAGGAGAATGTAGACGTGGAATCGATTTAAAATTTAATGACCTAGGCCTTCTAGCAATTTCAAAAGATGCTTCCCACAATGAAATTGACTCACTTATATGTTTTTATAATTTTCTCATTTCTTCTTTTGACTGCGTTTATTTTCTTCTTATTTTGTTTTTTTTTTCTTTTGTCATTTTTCTCCTTTCCTGATTACGGCTCCATTGAGTCGGTAAACGTTGGCACCATGAGAGCAGCCTTCTTGTTTGGTGGCTGGAGCTAACTTTCATATATACATATTTATTTATTAGGTTGGCAAAATTTCAGGGTCATAATTGCAATTATAGCAATGTCACTCTCATCCCCACAAAATGCCCCCAAAAGTTCGGATTATTATAAATCTACCTCAGACACGTTGGTTTAATTTAGAGTTATCTTGAAATCGAAATCTTTTGTCAACCGACACTCGTCACCTATCAAATTTTTTTTTGAGAATTTCTCATTAATTTAGCAAGTAATATGAGTATGATTTAAGCAAGGGGTGAAAAGAAAGACAAGATTAGGGAGTAGAATTTGACACGTGATTGATTAGAAATAAAGATATAATAAAAATGGTTTAAATCGAGGGCCTCGTGACTCATCGTCAATTAGGTTTGTGTCCACAATCGGATTCCTTACGTGTGAGATCGTATCACTGGGATTGTTCTCCACCATCCCATTCATTTCTGTTCAATCAGATAATGATAATTAGCCTTTTAGAACAAAATAATAATTTCCACCCCTTTCTTTAAAAAATTTCTCTACTTTTTTATATGGTCAACAATAATACAAATTTCTAGCAATCATCAAATCCCAAGGAGGCAAAAAGAGGAGGGGGGAAAAATGCTACCTCGAAATGATGAGAAAGAAAACCAACCCTTAACTTTGGGACTCGGTCGTTGAGAGCTACCAAAAGTTTTTCAAAGATCAGAAAAAGGCGAAAAGCTTGGACTAACTCTCAATTTAATTTCACATTTAAGTTTTCATCAGCCAGAGAATAGTTAGAATAAGAATTAATGGACACCCTTTCTGTTGTATTAATTCATGTTTAGGACACTAGCAAATCCATTTGTCTAGATAATTCATATAATATGAACAGATGTGTCATTGAATTGGTTAACTCCCGATATCAAATTACACTTTGGAGTATGATCATCGAGGCGACCCGAACAGTGATCATCAGGTGATATCAAATGATGGATATGCATATAGATAGAATTTAGGGAATTGACAATCGTACGAAATGAATTTTCAGTGCAACCACAGTAAATTGATACGTAACGTATCCTACCTTATACTAAAAGTTCATATTCATTCTTCTTAAAAGTAAAAACACTTAAGAGATGTCTTTTAGTAGTTATATACCTATTGTATGGATATCAATCACATACAAATTTAGCTAAAAAGGGGAAACGCAACTAATATTTTGAATTTTGGTTCCTTTGAAGAGAAATGTGATCGAGAATTGTCACGGGCTCTACTTATATGGAGAAAACGTGCATAGAGTCCCCACAATAATCAAGAATCTCCATATCAAAAACGAAAAGTAAGACTAAAGGGTCCTTTTGATCTAAAAGCAGAAGAGAGGCGAGATGGTTTTTGAATATGAGTTTGTGCTGAAATTATTTAAAAGATATATTAATGGCCACGCCATAATTTGCGGCTAATTGCGTCCATACAATATCATGATTTCAGCAGGCCACCATCATAGCCCATCAAAAGCTAACTTTAGCTTTACAGGAATAGAAGGACCAAAGCTTCCCATTGGCTATCTACTTGACCGTGCACTAAAAAACATAGATCTAATCAGGTGATTAATAATGTATATTTATTGACATAACTGAGTTGAATGATTCAAACTCAGTGTTGATTTTTGTAATTCTCTCTATCTCTTCCTTTTAGGTGTCCATAGGACTTATTAGGTCTACTATATTCCCTGGCAAAAATGTGTGACAGCTACCAACCTTCTCATATGGTTAGTTGTTGAGCAACAAGAACATTTGGCCACTAGATTACCACAGGAGTGTCCTTATCTGCAAGGAAAAAGTCTCAGTGAGAAGATAAAGCTGAAGATTGTTCACATATGAGTGAATAGACAACCACCCAAAATTCATCTTGGTTAACTTGGAAACAGTTTAGCAATGAATGTTTGATTTTAACGGGGTTCATGCCCATCCTAGGCTTGCTTCCCATCATACCCAATTTACGATATCAAATGGCTATTTCATAAACTTGAGATCTATCTGTTTAAAGTGAGTTTTCTGTCCTGAAAAATAATAGGGTTTGGATAATGAGTAAGAAGACCTCCTGCATGCTCCTCAACTTTTCCATATGGCTCGCCGTCGACATGACCCAACTAAAGATGCAAGAATGAAATAACTTCAGAGATTAAAATTCGAATGATACGTGGATCATAGGAAGGGTTATAGAAAGGGTAAGATGTTATTGCGGCATGACATAAGGATGAAGAGACGTTGATATGTATGTGAAAGTAATGGTTGATCAAATGGGAGGGTTAGCTTAAGAAGGAGGACTTTCTAATATTAAAAAAAGAGCATGAAATTGTTGACCCTAAGTTGCGTCCATTATTCGTGACATAAAGTATTGTCTACATTCAACCATAAAAGAAAAAATTTAAAAGTTATGGTCTTTTTTTATAATACATTTCTTTCCCATTTTCTTTTAAAAGTTATTGCGTTATTGGAAGTCACTTTCGTATGTGAGAGAGAGAGAGAGAGAGAGAGAGAGAGAGAGAGAGAGAAGGGGGGGGCAGGTTTTTTGTTAGGTGTGTAACCTATGAGACGGCGACGCATTTCTTTGGCGGCAAAATCCCCCAAATTTGAGGCGCAAAAAGGCTTTGGAGCTCAACACCTAATTTTTCATTTTCCAAACTCTTGTGAACTACCCTCCATCATTCCATAAAGGTACTTGAGATGTAGTCACATTGGAGCGCATCATCTTTGCTAGACCTCTATTATCCCAGCTAATTTTATATTCGATCGTCTAGTTCGATAATTTCATTTTCGATTTTTTTCCTCGACCTGTCAAATTCTACATCTGTTACGACTTTCATTTCACTATCGCTCACCGACACTAGCAGACATAAGAGGGTTGATAGTGGCCCGGTTCCCTAAGTCTCCAAATTCTCTTTCAAATTAAGAGAATGAGAAAAGTTGTGAAGAGAAAGTTACACATAGTTTCACTAATTTATAATTGTTTCATTGACTTGACCCTTCTAGAATTTGAGAATGCATTGTCGATTCTAGCTAGTTCCCTTTGCTCACGAACGTTAAAATGGTAAGAGTACGATATTGAGTAGATTTCACCTGCATGTAGTTGTGATTTCGTATTCATTTATCATTTCAACAATCAAATGTGGGAATAGATTGGAAAAACGTTGAATAATATCAAGCTATTTACTTTTTTAGAAACACTAGAGGAAAGGATAGAAAAAGGAACTTTAGGATACTAAGATAGCTGTATGAATTAATTTACTATGTTTATATCCTTGGTCTCGAAGAACCTATTACCCAACATAAGTAGGTTCATAAGAGTAATTAATCAATAAACTAATTAAATTATATGTTGTATTATTAGGATTCTAATTAATGCCTAATTTTCTATGGTAGACCATATAAACTATGCATAATGCATAGAGTCATATGATATGCTCCATAATAATAACACCAAGCTCAAAACATGCACAATATCAAATGTTAACCTCATACCATGTGGAGGGACTAAGGTCACAAAAGAATAAAACTAAGGATGCTTGATTTGAATTGGAAATGTCATAAAAAGTTAATAGATAACTTTAAAAAACTGAAAAAGATATGGAAAATTAAAATGCCGAAAATGGCGTAAAAGAGAGAGGATTAGCCTTTTCAAAGCTGCTTCCTCGTAAGGCGAGGAAAATACTTCATTTATAATAATTTACTTGAGTGATCTCAGTCACTATATTTATATTTGTAAATAGTCTGAGACCTTTTTTTTTTTTCTTTTTTTCTTTTTTAATGATTTTAAAACCCATTTCAAATAAGCAAACTTTAAATTCACGAAGTATCTTGTTAATCTCGTGAATCAGTTAAGACCGAGCCAAAACTTAGTTAGATGACCCGACCATGAAATTTGGAGGATTGAGATTATGACATGTGCTTAATCCACATTAATAAAAAGTTAATTTCTTAATGGCTAGACCAATCTTATTGATTATCCACAACTACCCCCATTAATGTCTTTTCCCATTTAAGAAACTCATAGTATGGACGATTTTTTGGAAGCAAGCGAGACCATCAAACTATGCAATTCATGCACACCAAACTGGATTAACCCGTCTTATAATCAACACAGACATTCAAAATGATCAAATTCATCATTTTAGTCTCTACTTGTGGAGCTGCCATGTGTCAAAGATATAAATGACAAACATACATGACTTATTCTAGTTATCAACCTGCAACATCACGGGGTGTCCCCTTTCACTTAATAAAGTGAACTAAATAAAATAGAAAGAAACATTTTGAGGACCTCCTATCAAGTTACCGCCAAGATCACCCACTTGAAAAATTTATTGACTTTCAGATCTAGTTGGGATTGCCAAGTTCATATTCCACCTGTGAACGTTGACAGAATTTTTGCAATAGTTAAAAGTAAAGTGAAGAACACATCACGTCAAATTGGTCACCTTGACCAAAACCTCTATCATTATATTCCAAATATATTTTTTTTCCTTTAGTTTATTTTTTTGCCATCTTGTGATGCTTATCATTTACTTTGACTTGTTTGCATATGAAGTCAAATTGCTCGTCACTATTCAACAAATACTCCACTAGGAATGTTCCTATAGAGGTTAAAATATAGCCCTCGTGGCTGAATAATATATGCTAAATGGCAGTAGAAGTTGCACCCTTTACAATGAGCTCAACATCAATCGTGTTTTCCATCTAACCCATCTAGATAGTTCATAATTATTTTTCTTCCTATTAGTGATAGGCATAGTTACGAGAAGTCTTTTACGTATTCAACTAATCTTTAATGTTCAAAGATCCTGAAAATGCACGTAGTGAAACAATTCTACAGTATACGAGTTGTGCTATGAGTGATTTTCTCAAGAGAGCAATACTGGTGTTGTGATTTGAACTAATTCCTGAGTAAGAAATATGAATGCGCTAATCACTTGATTAATTGTTCAATGTATATAGCTGATAATTGCCTCTCAGATGTGAAAAGGTCTACTGGGTTTGATTCTTTTTCCAAGGCTAAGAAGCACATTTGACTGATTCTAACCACCAAAGCCTTCTTCACACTCATCGGCCGCAAACAGTTCTTTTTAATTTGAATCCCGTAATTATGTGCCCCACCAGTCTACTGACAACTGTGCAAAGAAAAAAAGAAAGAAAAGGACCCCGTTGTTTTTATAGTTAGAATAGGTTGCTCCACATTTTAAAAAAAAAATGTTTGATTTTTTTTTGGACAAAAAACAATGTTTGATTGAGTCATCAACTGTCATAGATTGCAATAGGACAAGTTGACTAGGCCAGGTGCATTAAATTCCAGCTTGCCTTTTTAATAATGTTTCTTTTCCCTCCTTTCGATCAAACGCTATGTACTCATTCACTCAATAGTGCTCTCTCTCTCTCTCTCTCTCTCTCTCTCTCTCTCTCTCTCTCTCTGGGTTCACCTAGTCAAGGTCAGTGAAGACAAAATACTACCTCCCCGACCCAAGATTTCAAAAGGGCACTCCAATGATTCTCGTATAAAGTCACATAATTCGAAGACCGATGACTTGGTCTGCGTTACTGTGGGATTTCTATGACCTCTTTGTCAAGTCTTGGACCACTGTGGCTTCATGGAAGTGTTGTCTTTAGTTCACTGCCGAGGGAGGTCCAATGGGAGGATCATGTTCCCTTTTCTGGACAGATCGAGAAAATGAAGACAAAAAGCTCTCCGAGAACATCACTCTGTAAAAGGTTGGGTCAGCTGGTTGCTTTTGTCCAATTCGAGATTAGTCCTGACATGGTAATCCACTAATCTGCAACTGGCAGATAGAGGTTGCCTTTGATCTTTCAAGCAAAAAAGGTGCTTTTGATCAGCGAGAATTATTGGAACTCGCATGTGCTTTTTAGAAAAACCAAAAGTCAAAAGCATCATGTGTGCAAACAGGTGAAAATGGTGTTTTTACTATTTGGAGTTGAAGGGCACGGCGCACATGAATTTCAAAGACCGAAGCACCATAACGGATGGAACACGAGACACGTTAATTAATTACTTGTAATTTTATGCCAAAGCACTTGGAATGAGGAGTTGTGTATTGTAAATAGAGTGGTGATACATACACGCACGGGTGCATGTGCAGAACGGGATTCTTGTATGGGAGTCTTGTCGATCTTTAAAATCAATGTCTTTGTCTATTTGTCAATTTATATAACATATAAGTAGAGAAGTCTGCGTGACTTTTCCTTCTTCTTCTTTATATATATAGATGAGAAAATGAAAAGAGAAATGGAAACAATGCTTGATTTTCATTTTCAAAAGCTTGAAGATCACTTCTTTGTCCATAATCAAATTCACTTACCGAATTAGCCTCTAGTGATAAACTTTGATTCGATACATACATTCCATTCGTAGGCTCTGTTAGTTGTGGAAATTAATTATTTGAAAAATATTTTCCTGAAAAATGATTACTTGTATCGCTTAAAATAATTAGTTAATGAAAAATGATTTTATCATTAACAACAATTTTATGTTTAACGATTTCATGAATGGTAAAATTATTTTCCGTTCACTCATCTTTATAAGGAATAAAAGCAATCACTTATGAAGATAATCTTTTTCCAAATAATTCATTTTTTGGAAGCAAATACACTCTTGACACCCCCCCTCTCTCTCACATCCATCCATTCACTTCATTATCTCTCTCCTTCGCATACTATTATTGTTAAGTTTTCAAAAAATCAGTAAACTCTTCTAGGTTTCGTGTTGAAGAGAAAAGTACCAAAAAAATCCCTTCGAAATAACTCATTTGGCAAATCATGGGAAGGCTTAGGACTCAATTAATACAATTGAAATGTTTGGGACTCAATTAGTACAATTACAATAAGTTTATGACTTCTTTGGTACTTTTTCCCGTTTTGAATTACAATGACATGTGAATTAGCATTGATAAAAAATGCATTTTTGAGCAAAACCATGTGTCAAAGGCAAAAAATAATTTCTCCCCATCCAATCATGAACTCTATAATTTGTCAATAATATAATGTTATTGATTCGTGTTATTAGAAAACCGTTCATTTATGCTTTTGTCCAAGCTTTACATGATTGAGATAGAGGTTCGAGCCTAGTTATAACTTCTTTTGCATCCAAACTCATATCTCTTCATAGACGATCTCATGTTTCTTCAAAGAAAAAGATTTTTGAGGGCATGGTTCCCTTAGTCTACATATACATGATCATCTTGAAACATAGGATCACAAGAAGTGTCATTGACCTTTTTCATGGTAGAACATGTCTAGAAAGGTTCAGTTAAGCACTTTTCCTTTTCCTTTTTAGCATTTCTAGACTTTATGGTCTTGACATTGGAAGGAACCATCAATTTAATACGTGAATTGAGTTTCTAACTACATACACATCCGATGGGGTTTGTATTTGTCCTTTTGGAGAAAGAAGTTAATTTTTCTAGCATGATGGACAAAAACAAAAGGAAAGTTTCGGCATAAAAGATAGGAAAGTTTCGGCATAAAAGATAGGAAAGTAGCAATCCATGGATCAATAAGGCCCTATTTGGTAACACTTCAAATAGTGTCTAATTCTATTCTTTTATACATAGGAAAAAAAAAAAAAAATTCAGTCTGGTGAATTTTTTGTTCCTAGGAACAATTTTTTTTTTTGAGAATAAATTTGGAACAAAATCAAGAAATAGTAAAAAAAAAGTTTTTTTTTGTTCTTGAGAACAATTTTAGAATCAAGCTAATTTTTCTTCTTTTCTCTTCTCTTTCCTCTTCTTCTTCTTCCCTTTGGTCGGTCCCCACTGCCCTTGGCTATGGCCGACGATCAACTAGACAAGGGTCGGTCTCGTTGGCATTGAGCCACGGCAAGGCTCATCAACCTAAGCATTGCCATGGCTAGGCGAGGTTGACCTCGCCCAGATCTAACGAGACCGAGCCTCGCCTAGCCACCGAGGAGACTTGACCTTGTTGAGTCACCTCTAGGTCGATGTCGCCCAACTAAGGCAAGGCCAAGTTGGTGGTGGCTCAGCAAGACCAAGCCTTGTTGGTGGTTGGGTGAGCTCGGCTTCGCCAGATCTGGGTGAGGTTGAGGCAAGACCGATGCCAACTTGGAGGTAGCTCAGAGAGGTCGAGCCTCACCCAGCTCACAGCGAGGCTCGGGTTGACGAGCCTTCCCATGGCTCGAGTCACTAGGTGTTGGCGACGCTCCGGCAAGGTTGTCAGTCCTCGGCCAGCCATGTGGAAGGAGAAGATGAAATGGGGAAATAAAAAGAAAAAAAAAAAGAGAAAAATATAATAAAATTATTAAACCATAAAAAGAAAATGGTTTGGACTAGAAGTTTAAAGATTTTACCAAACACATTTTCATTACAGAAATAAAAATTTTAAGGGTTTTACTAAGCGCCTTCAATCAGGAATTGTTCTAGGGAACAAAATAAAATAAAAAATCATTTCTAAGTAAAAATTATTCCTAGGAACATAATGATTAGCAAATGCACCTGAAATTGCCTAAAATGGTAACAAAACTGAAGATTAAATTGTCCAATAATTTAAACCAAATGATTTTGATTTAGCAAAAAAAAACCGGGGTGAAAATATCCCTATTTACAAAATATATTCAAAATAAGATATTTAAGAAATGAAGAGTGTGTTTGGGAATGACTTTCCTAAAGGTTGTTGGCTAAACGATAAAGCATTTGGCAATTTTTTTTGGAGAGTTTTGAGGAAATGATTGCATTTACAAAGTTCCCCTAAAGCCTCTTAGTTTTAGGCTTTGTTTAGTTCAACTTTTGCAAAAGACTTTGGGCCTTCAGACTTCCTCGGGGAAAATACAAAGCCTTTGACAAGTGTTTTCTAGATTTCCCTTACGAAATGCTATCATTACGAATGCTGAAAACCTAATGTAGGTAGGGACCTACTTTGGTCTTTCTGCATTTTTGAAATGCAAGTCCACTATTCATCCATCACTATTTATCTTCTTCCCTGTTCATCATGACTATTCATCTTCTCTAATTGCCACCTAAAAGTCGGGCTTCTTCGGCGACTGCCACTATCGCTTGGGGGTCACGCGTCCTTGACAACCATCGCTTGGAGTGGCGCGTTCCAAGACTCAAGCGATTGGTTGATGGCCAACCTACACTAGATTTAATTTTCACACTTAAAAAAAAAATAAATACCAAAAGCCCTTTATAAATGTGGGTTTTACCAAACCGCATTTATGCCAAAGTTATTTTCTAATACCATTTGAAGTTACAATTTACTAAATTATGTAGCATTTTGGAAAACCCATTTACTCCAAAGATATTTGCATTTTCCCAAAATCATCTCCCCAAAATTGAATCAAACGGGCCCTAAGGCAGGTTTGTAGGCTTTAGCATATTTGCAATGCTAATATATATTTTTTTTCTTTCAATTTTGCCATCACTAAATTTTCAAAATTTCCGAAAACGCGTTGACCACCAACCACCTCAACTAATGTCGTTGGTGATGCCCAATTTGACCATTGGTGAGTCTTGCCTAAGATTGCATGACCTAAGGCGACGGTTTCCTTGGGTTGTGTGACAAGCAATTATCGTGGGAGGTTGCGTGTGCTCATGCAACCTCAAAAGTCGGTCGCTAATGCTAGATCTAGCTTGCCAGAGGCCGAAGCCCTTCTTCACGCATAGCTTAAGAGTATAATTTCTTTTTTTCACACCATTTAAGCCAAATTGCTTCTCAATGCACTTTCAAATTACACTTTACTAAACACAATTTGTGTTTTGAGAAATCCATTAAACCTAAAATTCTTTGCTTTCTTTAAAGAATTCCCCAAAAATTCAACCAAACATGAATTACTTAAAATCCCTCTTCCTTATATATATATATGGTTGATTGTGGAGAAAGGGAAAAGAAAGGAAGAAAAAGGAAATGGAGAAAAGAACAAAGAAGATCACATTTACAAGTCAAATCATTGCAAAAGTTAAGGAAAGTCCTGGAAGGAAGGGTGCAATAAGTCAATTTTCTTCTCCTACTTCCTCAATCTCCGAAGCGACGAATCATCCTGTGGGCGATCATCCATTCCTCCCATTCATCACACAAGAAGCCGTCTAATCATAAAAGGACAAGGAGATGTCCTCTTAAAGCTTTTTGTGGTAAGTTGTTCAAACGCAGAGTTGCAAAAATGAAATAACCTCTGGATCATAAAGCTGTCAAAAATGCTCCTGCTGGCTTGACCCGATTGGACCCGACCCGACTTTAAAATTTAGGGTCTCGAACAGATCGGATTTGGTCAATCACGCCCTTGTAGGGTTTCGGATTGGGTCGGGCATCATGAAAATTATGCCTGACCTGACCCCTTGACACCCCAGTGGATCATGTACGTGTACGTATGTAATGCAAATAAGGGATATACACTTCCCCATGTAAATCTAATTTGACTATGTTTTCTCCTTCGTTTTCTCTTTTTAAATCGAAAAATTTCCTTTTTGGAGTCGCTCGAGAGATTGTCGTTTTGAAGATATATTACCACTTCACTTGGAAATGCTTCCAAAAACACTTCTTAATATAACAAAAGCAGCTAACGGCAAAAAGTCAGACATACCTTAATTTCCTTGAAGATATTACACAAGAACTGATCCTATTTCCAGAAAAGCCCTAATCAAATGATGGATGTAATCAACACAGAGAAGTTCGAATAGTCCACAGAAAGAGAGTACAACAGAGAGAGAGAATCGTATAGAACTTTTATTTCTACTTCAAATACATACACTTCATAGAGCAAATAAAAGGTTCGCTGGTGCATAGCCGAAGATACACTACTCTTTATACATAAGTGACAAAATCCCTCTAATTTTCTGGCCTTTGGCAAAGAATAATTCAAGCAAGTCTCATAAAAAGAAAGAATATGTGCAGAATCATTCCTGCTTGAAATAGTGTTTGCTTTCCTAATGAATCCTCCTCTACCTAAGGCACGTTTCAAAGAAGGCAGAATGAAGGCAAAACCTTGCCTTGTGAAAATGCTTCTAGTCATCAACCAGGCAGTGCAATTGACAGATGAGCCCAACAAAATATGGATATGCAATGCATATCGACAAGAATATGGGGAAGCAGTTCAATGAGGAGGATACAATGTAGGGGGATTGACCAATCAGGAAACCAATCTCCAAAAGCATCATTTCTGTGTCCGAATATCAAACACCACAGGAATTGTTTTACCTTCTTTAAGACGAGCATTATCTTGCAATTTTCTCTTCACTTCTCGGTGCATTTTGCAAAGAGAAGAGCTTATCTTGATTAGTTACGACTTTCCATGAGATCAGCAAGAGTAATCTTCCCACATTTGCCGTTGTCTAACCGATCGAACTTATTGCAGATCTGCATTATGTCTTTCTCTGAAACTTTTCTCATCTCTTTTAACTTGTAGATGACATACTCAGATTTACTGCACAAAGACACCAGCAGTGAATTTCATTAGAGCTCCAAGTCTGACAGATACACATTTAGAAATTGGCAAAAGAAGGTTTTGATAGCTATATTGAATATAAATATAAGCTTACACTCAGGTAGAATCGCATACATCCAGTTTAGGCTTTCCATAACTTTAACAAACTTATAGGTGTAGAGCAAATTTAATTAATTAATTCCATAACAGACAATATTCGAAGACTATTCCCATCAAGTTGAATGGAAAATGTTCTGAGCAAGCGCTTGCAAAGTACAAAGATACCAAGTGAAAAGTTAAACAAGCTAACACCTTGCGTGGTGGGCGTAGCTCATCTCTGCTGCCACAGTACACTCCATAACACACCGTGAGCTTGCTCAAACAGTTTCACACGGTTGAAAACACCAGCAAAAACTTGAACTTTTTCTCAATGTAAATTACTGTCAAGGGTTTGACAGAACGACTTACTAAATTGGGACCTCAATCACTGGCTAATATATTAAAAAACGGGGATCTCAATCTGATGCTTCAAATGAGTGTAACCTTTTGCTGCACCAAGAGGGTGCCAACTATGAGCATTTTTGTCCCTAGGATCAGCAGTCAATTGTACGACATGCTTCAAACAAGAAAAACTGGTGGGAATTTGGATGCAGAAACCTATATACTCCACTTAGTCGAAATATGATGTGAATTTGGATGCATCCTATATACTCCACTTAGTTGAAAAATGATGCAAATTTGGATGCATCAGTCTATAAACTTCTTTTAAGGGAATGGCAAAGTGAATCCATAGTGATATCTGATTATCACAATTGAAGTTCTCCCCATCTTTTGAAACTGTTTATTTAAATTGTCAGTAATAAGACTCAACATCCAATCCCTCTCTAGCCCAAACTGAACAGATCTTTCCATGAGCATAGAAGAGACAGTCAAATGAATTTCAGGGTAAGTTTGGACTTTGGCCCCAATTATGCCAGAGTGAGCAGTCAAACAGCGAGTCCGATCGCAAATAATTCTCTTTAACATATCAGCCTTTTCCACTAGGGCGGTCTGGTCAGCGAAATTGTGCCTCCCCGCTAAAGTGACATACTCCCCACTTATCTACACTAAACCTTTATGTAAGTTAAGAAATACTTTCAATCTATCAAATAATCATGCACGCAATATGGGAAGCAACATAGGATAAGGAAAATTCCTAATTTAATATTCCTGACTGTCACAGAACCAGAAAGTGCAGAAACCCAAAACAACATAAGCAAATCATATTCTATGATATAAAAATGTTATTGCTATCATAACTTTGAAGGCGCATTTTCCTCTCACAGTAAAGAAGATTCATGACTTAGTACTAAGAAAACACCTTGGTTTTAGGCTCTACAGGAATGAAACCATTAAATGCAAAGACTTTGACATTCTCCCTGCTACTTTCTAGTCAAGAACGCAACTAAAAAGAAGGAGAATAGAAGTCGTAAAAAAAGAGAAAAATCATAATCTCACACTTCTGATGAGGGATAGATTCTATTTTCCTTTCATTAGGCAGTAATAAGGAATGGAAGGAAACAAGAGTTTTGAACTTCTTCTCACTGTTCAGCAGCCCATCAGTGGACTGATGATATGGTACACCTTAGGACTAGTGTTCGTATGATAATGTCACTCTAAAGAAATGAATAAAAAATTTCCACATGTCATAGGCTGGCAGGAAAATTCTATCTAAGAACTGAGAATGCACAGCTGAAAAGTAAAGAAAATCCAAGCATTGAAAGTACAGATAACAAAACTGTTCTTTGGAAAATAAAGGAAACATGATGGAGAGCAGAAAAGGATTCCCAATCCTAAGTATCAATTTCCATTCACTGTCACAAAATTCCCAAGAGATATATTTGATATTAACCCAATTACTCATTCTGTGGAGACTGTAGACTAGCTGGACATTACCTGGAACAGATTATAGGGGCATGCAATGTTTGTTTATTAAAGGCTATCCTGCTCAAAATTTTTTGGATGGCAGTGCGGTTAGCATATACAGTTCTATTCTACTTGCATGCTCTGTTTTGCTAGGTAGATCAAAGTAGTATCTTCTCCATAACCCTTCGATTCTTGGATTAAACTCTTTTTTCTTCTCTTAAACTTATTATGCAAAAAAAGTAAGGGTTAATACTATGAAAAATCCCAAAATAGTACACCTATAACCAATTTAACCCAAACTTATTTTCAGGTCACCAAAAACCCCAAACTGGTACATTTGTGACAAATTTACTCCAAATTGATTTTTAAGTTACTAAAAATCTCAAATCGGTAAACCTGAGACAAACTTAAGGTGAATTGATATGGCTTTCTGCGTAGACTTGGCATGTCAATTGAGTTATTGTGATGTGTCATGTAGCTTAACAATTTCACGGTAAAATTTGACGAGGGTAAATATGTTACGAGTGTATCAATTTGAGATTTTGACCTCATAATTAGTTTGGAGTAAACCTATCATGGGTGTATCAATTTGAGGTTTTTCATAGTATTGATCCAAAGTAATAATCTTTTTGGCATGATCAGGTCAGACACTGAACTGCCACATGATAAATGAGGCCTTCTGCAATAGCATGTGAAAGCCATATAAACCTATTTCTTTTTTCTTCCTCCTTTCCTTTATCAGTTGGTACCCCCAAAATTATAAAAAGTGGTACAAACTCAGTGATAGAAAAGAAAAAAAAGCCAATAGTCATGCTGTCAACATTTACTTAAGACAACATGCATTTTCATTCTACAGTGAATGAACACCATCATTTCAGTATTTTCTTCATAACTGAACAACAGAAAACTTCGCATCTGTTCAACTGCTTCAAATGGCTGAAAAAGGTTTAAGGTTTCAGCTAGCAATATTACACTATTGTGCATAACTCAATACCGTTTATATGACTTTCAACTCTTCCTTTTGTGAACTATACTGAATTTTACTTGTCCAGGTCACATATCCACAACTCAGACAGTTAAAGATTCTTATATCATTCATACTACATAATTTATCCACTAAACTGTTACAAGACATATTAAACAGAAGCAACCATTCCCACTAATTCACATTACTTCAATTACTAAGAAGCTAGAAGTTGGGAAATGCTCAGAGCATCTCAAATGGTAAGGTGGAATTCAAGAAGAGCTGAAAAGGAAGCATAGTCGTGCAATGTCTTCCCAAGAGTTGTGGTCATTAAAGAAGCCAGCCTAAATGAATACTACAGGGTAATAAGCATGCATACCTTACAAATCCATTGTTGTCAATATCAGCTGCAAGAAACTCGGCAATGGTCATGTCCTGACCCAGCACCCACTTGGCCATCCTTCTCTGGCGTTTATCCACTCTTGCTTCAGCCAGAAACAGAAATGCTCGAGCAACAGCAAGAGTGGATACCAGCAACCAAATTGAAGCAAAAATACGACCAGGCAACGACTTAAACGCCCTATCACCGTAGCCGACAGTGGTCACTGACATCACAGAAAGGTAAAACGAATCCAACCAATCAAGGTCCTCAACAAAATGCATAACCCCAGCACCAATCCCAATACAGATAACAACCACACCCAGTGCCAATGCCACCTTCATTCTTATCCTCATCCTCCCCTTCTTCAAATCGAAAATATATGTCCCCGCTAAATCCTTCTTCTCTCCATCACCCTTCACTGACCTCAACATGTAGTTCTCTTGCAAATCGAGCACGTAACTGACCATCCCGCTGAGCAAAATATCCACAAAACCAAATCCCACCAGCACAAACATAATAGAGAAAAGCTTCGTAACCACACTGTTGGGCGTGATATCCCCATAACCGATCGTGCACATCGTCACAATGCAAAAATACAACGCGTCCACAACCGGGTGAGTCTCGGTCGCAGAGAAATTATCCCTGTTGAACCAATAAATCACCACGCCGAGCGACAGGTACAATACCAGAAGCACGACGGCCTGCCGTATGATCGACGGCGAGGCGAACTGCAGCTTGGGCGGCGCGCTCTGCCTGTTGAGGTCGTTGATCACGGCCATGGCGGGGGCGGTCTTGGACCGGTGCAGGTTGCTCTTGCTCCAGAAGAAGTTAGGGTCGATCAGCCAGGGCTGCGGCGGCGGCTCGTCGAGGGGGGAGGAGGAGGAGGGCCGCGCGGGGTGGAGCGGGGAAATGAGGGCGTCGGCGATCGGGGACGCGTCGCGCGGGGGCGGGGAGGGGCCGAAGATGAGGCGGTCCTTGAACTCGGACGGGGTGAGAAGAGGGGGAGGGACGGCGATCTCGTCGTCCTCGGGGAGGGTGAACAGCGGCGGCGGCCGGACGAGGCCCTGCAGGAGAGGCTCGTCGTCCATGCCTGCACGGCTCGATTCGAGCCGCCGCGACTATCCGCAGGAATCGGTTCCCGGCGAAGCCACAGCAAGAGAGAGAAAGAGAGAGATGGAGAGAGAGAGAGAGAGAGAGGGAAAGAGAGAGAGTTTCGCTTTGGTCTTCGCTGCGATGGGAGTGACAATCTCTCTTCTCCCTCTCTCTCTCCTCTGTCTCTGTCTCTGTCTCTTCTGTATTTTCTCTCTCTTCTGTCACTTTCTCTCTCTTCTGTGTCTTCTCTTTCTCTCTCTTCCGAGGGAGGAAGAAGAGAGGCGGTTAGGGGCCGTTGCGCGACGCGCCGGGGCGCGTGGAGTGTTCGTCACGCTGAAATCACGCGGGGGAGCAGGCCGGGCCGCCTTCCTCTCTTCTTCTCTATCTTCTTCCGTGGCGCGTCCGTGTCGTTTAGCCAGACTGGTGCGTCGTTTCGGCTTTTTCTATCGTCATCGTCATACAAAATAACTCGAAGTAACCATATATAGGAATATGGTAATGATTCGTAACGTTTACTATCGATGTCGACCCACAAAAAAAAAAAAACCGAAAAAGAGGCCATACGCCATCAATGTTGTGAAAATTGAACGTTTTTTGGTCCAGCATATCATACCAATGCTCTCGTGACACTTGTTAATAAAATTCATTTAATTCTAAAAATATATAGAAAAAATTTACAAGTTCATGAGTATCGAACACGACTCCCTTAACGAGATTGGATTGGTCTTGAGGATTAATATGCGCGATTCAGAATTTAATTGCACCCAAAGATTAACAACTAGGAGGGTGTCCAAAACCCGACCCGACCTGAACACAAATTGAGCACAGAAAATAAACATGCTTTGAATCGAGTTAGGGCCAGAACATTATTCGGACTCCGAAACACATTGTTGACTCCATACGATGAAACGACACTCCATACAATGAAACGAACACTTTCTCTCGCCTCAACGAACTTCAAAAATATCAGACCCTCACCGACTCTGCCGCCTTCTCCTCCCGACGACTGCGCCTTCTCCTTCTCGTCGATTCCGCCGCCGTCCACGGCTGCGCCTTCTCGTCGACTCCGACGCCGCCCTCTTCTTTGCTTCTCGCATTCTAGGGTTTCGCTTCGCGGTAGGATCGAGCTCCCGTCGCCTGCGCTCACGACCGCCGGTTCGGCATCTGCGGCCACCGCCCGCGCCGTCGGCGCCCGATCGTGGCCGCCCATCTCGGCCGGCGATAGGCGAGTCGGTCTCGCGAGTCGCGAGCTCGCGTTCGTCGCGAGAGCGGCCGATTCCACTCAGCCCGCGTCCGCTGGCAAGGCGATTATCCCCGACGATGAGTTCTTTCTAGCCAAGGTGGACTCGTAATTGGTTGCCGCGATATCGGGGAGGTCGAGCAATTCCATTCCGTGTTCGTTGCGACTGACATTCTGGTTAGATGCTTACCTTTTCCTGTGTTTTCTTGTGCTGTGATGATTCCTGAACTGGTTTGCTTCATTTGGTGTTCTTTTTTCTTGAATGATATTGTTGGTGGTTCCATGTTGTTTCATTCGGTGCATCTTGCGGGTTGTTGGGTATCCAGGAAGTCGAGATTGGGCTTGTTGCATGCCTCTCTGGCGCTGACTGATTACTTAGAATGGGTTGTGAACCTTTAGTCTAATCTTATGGAATTGGATATGTCTATAGTGGAGAAATCAGCATTCTATTGTCTGTGACTATCTTAATGGCAGAGAATCAGTTCCTCCCATATTAAACAAGTAGAAAAGGAAAACTAAATGAGATGACTAAATTGAAATATATCAAAGTTCCAAACAAGTGTTAAATCTAGAAAATAAAGACCAGTTCAGTGATAGGTACTGCAGTTCACCTCTATGAAATGTGTCTCCCAGGAGATGATTAGTTTAGGACGTCTTGGTGTTGTTTGGAAAAGTTAGTCTAATGTATGTTTCATTTGAGTGTGCTCTGTTTGTTTATCTAGTTAGTGACTTTCTTAGTTCTACTTCTTATTGTTCTTTGAAGTGCTAGATGCATCTCTTCACTTTTACAATGCCATTGTCATGTTGGCTTTGTAGCATGTTGCTACTTTAAGAGAACAGCTGGAGCAGCTGGCTGGGGAGAGAACCCCAGATTGGTTACCTCGGTCCTTCACATGTCCTTTGGAACTCTGTTGTTGTTGAATGAGATGAGCATTTCTTCTTGGATTTTTCATTTTTGAACATCGGACTGCTTGTTGGACATTTTTCATATGAGTTATCTCGTTATGGACCCTACGGCATGGTCTTGTTGGCTGGATCACAGACTGCTTGTGTTGCCTCTTATATTTGCTTAGTAGGAAGAAGACTTTCACCATCGACCGTTTAACCAATTAAATATTGCAAGCTATTTTGAACTTTTTGTTGATTCCCTGGTTTTGTAGATTATATGGGAAAGTTTTCTAATCTGTCCAAATCATAGGCTACTAGAATGACTGTTGCAGTCACACTTATTTATGGTTCCAGAGTTATTGGTTCTCAGTTTAGCAACTTTCATCTGAAGCTGCTAGCTAAAACTGTAGTTCATTTAAGGCATGGTTCATAGAAATGGATTCAATCTGTCCCATGATGTTTGCTAGTAAAAAACTAAAACTCTTCCTTATTCACAGGACATTTGTTCTCTGCTCTAGATCACTCCTAATTCAGGGTTGGATCCAGGGTCCAGGTCTGGAACCTACCCAACCCGGACCCAATCACCCTTAGTTGTGACATATGATTTTGACGAGCCTTTCTCATGTGGTTTCACAATGTATCTTTATCTTTGAGATTGTGATAATACATGGAATTTTTAGCCATGATATACTTATAGCAACATAATGTTTTGAGATATTTTAACCTTCAAGACTCCATGTTTGTACTGATATGTGTGTATGAGTGTCTATTTACTTACATGGGACAGCCGATTTAAGTATTTGCATTACTCAGAGGTGTTTATCCCACACAAATTTTTCCTATTGACATTAAATATGGTGTTGTGCTTTTGTCTTTTGCTGATTTGGTGCAGTTTTCAAAATGCCAGTGGAGATTAGTGAGAACGATGATTCAGTGGAGATGCTGAAGAATATTCATATCTCTACCTACAATGACAACAGGGATGATGATGCAGATCCAGAAGAAGTGCAGGATCTGATGAATGATGATGATGATGATGATGAGGACGATGATGAAGTGCAAAAACCGGTAACTTTAGGTTTTGTTGAGAAGCCAAAAAATAAATGGTCCCTGCTTCGTCAACTCTTCCCTAGCAAAGCTGGGGGGGTGCCGGTGCGTTTTATTTTCGTGAATTCTCCCCTTTTCAGTTGTCTTTTCTTTTTGCCTGAATACTTTTTGCATTCTTGCACCAGCTTCCAATTTGCCTTTTATGATTTTTCCAAGAGTAAGATATGAAATTAAAGGCTGTATTATAATGGACAAGTAGTTATATTCAGTAAAAGTAATTAGAAAAGTCAAAATGTTGAATTTTGCTTGACATCACTGTGGTTTATGATATTTTTGCCCAAATGCAGGCTTGGTTGGATCCAATTAATCTACCATCTGGTAGGTCTCGCCTTTGTGATATATGTGAACAACCCTTGCAATTTTTGCTTCAGGTATATTATTCTTTTGCCTTAAATGAGTTTCTGTGTGGCATGTGTCCAGCGTGGAATTTCCTATTACTCTTAACTGGAGTGGGAATCTTTTTCAATTTTGTATATTGTTGATTGGAATTTTATTACTGTTCATTGTTATCAGATACGAGACTATATATGTTCTTGACTTGCATATTCTTTCCCAGACAGTGCATTTTTTCGTGCTTTAATCATTTGCATGTGTGTGGAGAATATGCATGTACTAGATGGAGGGTTTTGTTACTCTCTTGGCAGTGTAGTGACCGTGTGTCCTTCTCTTAATAAATTGGCCTATTTTCTTTTTATCTATTTCCTTTGTGATCATGTAGGCAATGAAAGTGGCTTCATTTCTATCATTTGCCGCATCCATGAGTTCTCAATAATAGGGTATTTATTTGATTGGTAGTGTTGTCTTAGTCCACGTGTCCCTTTTTTAATTTTTAATTTTTTGAAAACCCTTTTAATGTTGTTTAGTAGATTTTTGTACTTTTTGTCATTGTTTGTGACATTCTTAGGTATATGCACCGACCTCTGATCGAGAATCCACGTTTCATCGCACATTATATTTGTTCATGTGTCCATCGATGTCTTGTCTACTTAGCGATCAACATGAACAATGGAAGCGACCTGCAGTAAATGCCTCTCGAAGGTACTATCAATTGTCTTAATCCAGCAAGTCCCGTTTCAGTTTATTATTTGTGCACTTGTCTTAATCTAATTTGTCTCATTCTTTGGGTCCTCTGGTGGTATTCAAGTGTGAAAGTTTTTCGTTGCCAATTGCCTTGCGACAATCCCTTCTACTCAAGTGAACCCCCACAACATGATGGGAGTGACAAACCTTTAGGGAGTGGAGGTAGCTTTTTATGTCTTTTCCCAGTCAGTCATGTTCTGATTTTTGGCTTTGGAAGTGGATGGAATACTTTATGAAAGTGCACACACATACAAGCAGATGAATATGCTATCCTCTTTTTGTTTATCAGTTTATGCTGTCTTTGTTTAATTGGAGATTTCTATGACTTGGTTCTGTTGTTGTCTCCAAGGGCCTAATTTCAAAGACTGAACTCATATATGGGCTTTTGACTACTTTTATTGCGTTAGCCTCTGAGTAATTATGGTACTAATCCTTCTCTTTTTGGCCAAAATGTATTGTTGTTGAGTAGCTCCACTTTGTAACTGGTGTGGAACATGGAAAGGAGATAAATTTTGTGGTAGTTGCAGAGAAGCACGATACTGCTCTGAAAAACATCAGGTTCAAGGTTATTCAGCTCCTTATACACATTCACTGTCCATCTGATCTTTTCCGTAACACTTTTTGTTTTTCACCTGCAGGCCATGCATTGGTGCTCAGGTCATAAAGTTATGTGCCAAAATAGTAGTAGAAATGCAGGAAATTCATCAGCAGAAGACCAGAAACGTGAGCAATTATTTTAGACTTATTTGGATAAATTATACCAGTATTGCAGGGGAGGCACAGGTATATGTGCCTCTTAGGTCTCATGAATTTTCCATCTTCACATGCACAGCTCTGTTCTGTCATGTTGGCATAGTAGAGGTCCTATCGGAGTATTTTGAACATACCTTAGTACGTAGACTGCCAGAGATAAATGTAGTCATTTGGCTGTGATGATTTCGGTCTGTAGTCTTATGCTTGAAGTTGCAGCTCTGTTCTTTCTGTCATGTTTGCAGAGTAGAGATCCTATCGGAGTAATTTTAACACGCCTTAGTACGCAGACTGCCAGAGACTTATGTAGTCATTTAGCTGTGATGATTTTGGTCTGTAGTCTTATGCTTGAAGTTGAAACTGAACTCAACATCATGTTTTAACTTCTGGTATTTATTTCTGTACTTTTGGAATGTTAAGTTCTCTATGTTGTAATTCTGCAAACAGCTGCATGCAGGAGTACATGGCCTGAACACGAGATTGTTAATGAGGATGAGGCTGAGTATGATGTCGATGTGTCCACTGATTTGGATAATGCCAATTGTCTGGTATCCAAAAACCAGATGGATGACTCAATAAATTCACTTATTGATAGTTTCCAGGTATAATTGCACCGTAGTTATTGAGAATTAGTTCTGCTAAATATTTCACATGGTTTATCCTTTGCCATTTTCTGTGAGTAGGGTGACAGTGACAGGAGGAGTTGGGGCAACTTCCAAGAACGTATTGCCAAGGCGCCTGAGCAAGTTTTAAGGTTATCTAATTTAAATTGCAATGTATGGTTTTGAGATCCATGAATTCTTCAATGAGGATGTGCATATCTAGTATGCTTATTGGGTATTTTTATTGGATGGAGCATGCTTTCTGCAACATCCAAAAAGAGCCCGACCAGGTTTTCAGAGTCACGATGTCTTGGCAACATTTAGAACCTTACTGTAGATGTCCTACTAGGACACATATGAGTTGTGATGAGATGTGATGCCATTCAACTGGAAGTTAAATTCTTTGAATAAATTATAGATGGTTTATACATTAATTAACTTACTGTCTGAATGTGGCCTGTGCATCGTTTGTAGTGAATGTAACCAAGTCTAGGTCAGTCGTATTACTGTTTTGACACTTCAAAACCACGTTTCGGTAGTTTCTAATTGTACATCGTAGAACCATATCTGTTATTTCTCTTTCCTCTCCCTCAGTCTGAAACAAGAATGGTTTTTATTTGTTTGGAAAATCAGAAAATCGCAAAGCTTATTTGTTTATTCTACTTGTAATGAACAGGTACTGTCGAAATGTATGCTCTAGGCCCTTGTGGCCGATGTCAAGTGGTCAGCCATCAACAGCTGATATTCCCAAATGCAGCTATTGTGGAAAGCCCCGATGTTTCGAATTTCAGGTTATCTTTTTGCATCCTTTTCTTTTGAAAGATCTTGATATTTTAAAGATTTAATGTCAACGTGCAGTCGCCAAAACCCGTGTCATTATACCATGATATGCATCTCTATTAGAGCTCTTATTTGTGTACCATCACGCAGTGGATGACCTTTTTGATTACTGCCCTCTATTTTTCAGGTCTTGCCTCAGCTACTTTACTTTTTCGGCGTGAAGAACGATGCAGATTCGTTCGACTGGGCTACTATAGCTGTTTATTCCTGTGAAGCGTCTTGCGAAGGGGCTGCGAGTTACAAGGAAGAATTTGCTTGGGTGCAAGTGTCATCCCCATCTCAAGTGGTACCTTGAAAATATTTGTTCTTTATTCAGCTCCTCTGACTAAGGGATTTCTATAATTCTCCCCGTCCTCCTGCCTCTTTTTGATCGTTTCCGGTAGAGTTGTGTTGTAACTTCTAGAAGTTACTAAAAGTTTTGGGGTCTTTTTTTTTTTTTTTTTTTGAGCAAAAAGTTTTGGGGTTTTAGGTCAATAGGATATGTAGTCTTTTGCATTTACTTATTACTTTTATATATTTTATTACTTAATTATATTTTTTTAAGGTTTTAAAATTTGATTGGACTTCGAGTTACAAATTTTTAGACTTATGATGCGTTTAATCTCTCTGTCTTGCTTTACTCAATTAAGTTCACTAATTCATGAGTATATAGAATCAAGTAGAGAATTTGATTGGACATCCAGTTACAAATTTCTCCGCGAAATTTCAATTTAGGTTTTTTTGGCGAATTATTGTCAGAAATTACTGACATGATGTCCGATCTTTGCTAGCTCCTAAGTTTGGCACGCCAACACGGATAACTTGTGGATTGTCACATTAGTGATTTGCAGCGATAATTAACTGGAAGAATTATATTGATAAGTTATAATTACAGTAATTACAAGAGTCGCGAGATCGAGGAAGAGAGCAAGAGCCCCATCGAATGAAATTGTTCTGAGGACATAAAGAAAAGGGTCCTGGAAAAAGTGGAAGCTCGTATGCAGAATAAAAAAATGGGAAGATTGGTCAATGCTTGATGTTGCCGTGAAGCTATAGAGCCATGCATGGTCTTGTCTAGATCTATTATTTAATTGTGATGAGGGGTGCATGAGTACCGATTAAATAAGATACAAGTTATTTCTCTCGTGTATGCGAGTTTCTCTCTACCTCTGGTAGCGATGTCTTCTCCATAAACCCTAGACCTCGTATATTTCTCGACAATCTTTCCTTTTTTTTTTTTGTCCCTGTTACTTTTTGATTCACCAAAAACAAAACCCTAAAAAATGTTTCGTCTGATCTGTTTATGCTGAGTGTGGTGGCTTTCTATTCTTTACATAGAACAGTAGCTTCGTTTGGTCGGCAGGAGCTCTGGCTTGTGAGGCTCGAATCAAGGTTGGATCTCTCTTCCTTTCTACATGTTGGCGGGGTTAATGGTGTCTTGAAGTATCGCTTGGGATCCACGCAGAAACCTTTAGTGTGATTATGAATCAGGTTCTGGCCCTTTGGCATAGTTGTGGGTGGTGAAATACGATCTTTGTCTACACTTCTGGAACAAAATCATTGTAGATGTTCTGTGAAAAGGGTTTGATCACTGTACGGGTCCAGCTTCGATGAGGAGATCTACTGCAAATAGTATTGAGTTTTCTGTCAGCAAGATGCTTGGAAAAATGCCCAAGAGGGATTTTAGCAGAATACAGAAGTATTGACTGTTGCTTTCTAGGTTTCTTATGCTCTCTAGACAGCATGGATAGTAAAGATGAAAATGAGTTGCGGGTAGCTGCATTATGTAAACGATTATGACATCTATGGTCCGAGGAAGATGTGGTAGAAGTAAACCCAGAAATATCCTTACAAAAAAGAGATGAATGCAACAGAACAATTTTGGGTAAACTCTACTCTAAACCCAATGTCAATTTTCCTGCATTCTTCACAACTATGAAGAAAGCATGGAAAGTAAAAGCAGTAGAATGTGCTAAAAAAGGAACAGGTCTCTTTACCTTTGTATTTCAATCAGAGGCAGAAAAGGATAGAATCCTGAAATCTGCATCTTGGTGTTACTCTAGCAATTTGCTTGTAATGAAACAGTGCGAGCCTGAAATTACAGAACACTGTTATGATTTCTCTAGAGCAGCCTTCTGGGTAAGAATTGGAGGTATTCCCCCTGGGTGGAGGGTTAAAACAGTTTACCATGATCTGGGGAAAAAGCTAGGCCAGGTCCAGGAAATACAGCTTGAAACCATGGGAAACCTGCAGCAAAAAGGAGGAAGAGTTAGAGTGGAAGTAGACTTATCAACTCCTCTATTGGATATCGGCAATAAATGGCTGTGGGTAGAATTTAAATACGAAAGATTACCCCATTATTGTTACTCCTGTGGAAGAATAGGCCACTACGCACAAGATTGTTCAGAAATCCCTTATGCTGAATCACCATGGGCAGTCGACAAAATTGGCTCCTATGGACCATGGCTGAAAGCAGAAGTCAGTGATCATAGCCCTTATTGGGAGGCTTTTTATGGAAAAATTGAAGAAGACATTATAGTAGAAGAAACCATACCTGTAGAACCTTCTCCACGTAGAGAGCAAGCTCTAATCATACGAGAGAAAGGTCCAAAAATGCGTCTTGAAGCATGCAGTAAAAAAAGAGCAGAATGTTCCATGGAGCTAGAGACATTGGAAGTCCCTATTACAAATCAGCAGGGAATTAAAGATCATGGAAAACAGATCATTTGCTCAGATACTCCCATACAGAACTCTCTGAAGATAGGAAAGAGTAGCAAAAAGAACATGAAGGTGCAGAAAGCTAAGAAGCAGAAATGCTTATCTGAACCTATACCTCTTCTCATTGATGATTTAGGTATGACGGAGACACCAGTGAAGTTGCTCAAGGATGGAACAGACTGGGCTTTGGTGGCTAGCCCTAATAAGCCACTAAAGACGACATGAAAATCATTAGCTGGAATTGTCAGGGGTTGGGCAACCCCCTGACAATCCAAGAGCTAAGAGCATTAATTGCTCTGGAAAGGCCCAGTATAGTTTTTCTAATGGAGACTAAAACCAAAGCAACGATGATGGAAAGTATATGCAGGAAACTTCAATTTCAGCACTTATTTTTAGAAAACCCAATGGGTATAGCAGGGGGATTGGCGTTAATGTGGAATGAGGAAGTAACATTGCAAGTGCAAAGCAGTTTAAAACAATTTATTGATGTCAAATGCACTGAACCAGCCCGTAAATCAGTTATGCAGATTACTTTTATTCATGCGTCCACAAATTTTGGCGAGAGGATACAACTATGGCAGCATTTGAAGACATTAAAACCTCATAGTTCCAATCCATGGATATGCATGGGGGATTTTAACGAGATTTTATATGTATGGGAGAAGGTTGGGAGAAGGGAAGCAGATAATAAAAGAATAGCAGCTTTTAGAGATATGCTTAATGAGTTATCCCTCATGGACATGGATAGCCAAGGATGCGCATTTACGTGGGCAAACAACAGAGAATGGGAGGATCTTGTTAAAAAAAGACTGGATATGTTGTTATGTACCTTGGAATGGCGAATCATCTTTCACGATGCATAAATCCATGCACTTCCAGCAATAGGCTCAGACCACAGTCCTCTTGTTCTGAGGCTATACCCTGCACAAAGGAAAAGAAGAAGAGAATTCAAAATGGAGGCTTTCTGGTTAGAAAATGAAGAATATCATGATGTTATTCACCATGCATGGACTCACACAGCCTTTCCCCAGCCCACTTTTTCAGACAAACTTCAGGAGACAGCAAAAAATTTGACACAATGGAGTCAAAAAAAGTTTGCTCATGCACCCAGTAGGATAAAAGAGTTAACTCAGGCCCTAACAACAATAACCAATCAGTCACAACAGCACTCAAGCAGAAAGGAAGTGAAAAGCATCATCCACCAGATAGAAACATTAAGAAAGCAGGAGGAACAATATTGGGGATTGAGGTCGCGAATTAAATGGTTACAGTGGGGAGACAAAAATACACGTTTCTTTCATGCTACAACAGTTCAAAGGAGACGTAGAAATCAAATTACAATGCTGCAAGTGGAAGATAACAGATGGTGTCGGGATCCAGGAGAAATCAGAAATCATATCAACAATTATTACAGCAATCTATATAAAACAGTAGGGGAACGAAATTATTAGCCAGTCTTAAGCCAATGCCACTCTCCTATTGATGATTGTATAAATGAATCTCTGGTGGCTAATCCCACGATGGAGGAAATTAAAACAGTAGTTTTTCAATTGGGAGCCTTGAAAGCACCTGGTCCTGATGGGTTCAATGGCCCATTCTATCAAAATGATTGGGATATTATTCATATTGACCTATTCCATATGGTGCAGAGATTCTTCAACACAGGTGTTTTGGATCCTCAGTTAAACAAAACATATATTGCCTTGATTCCCAAAGTGAAAATCGTGAGACAATTTGTCAGTTTAGACCTATCAGTCTTTGCAATTTCAGTTATAAAATCATATCAAAACTACTCGCAAATAGACTGAAGCAGTGGCTGTCAGAGATAATTGAACCTGAACAGAGTGCCTTCGTTCAGGGGCGACAGATACAGGATAACATCCTAATTGTGCAGGAAGTGCTACACCAGCTGCGCATCACCAAAAGAAAGAAAAAACATCAGGCAGTACTCAAACTAGATATGCAGAAAGCATATGACAGAATTGAATGGGATTTCGTTAGGGATTGCATGCTGAAAATGGGTTTTTCTGAGAAATGGGTGGCTCTAATAATGCAATGCATCACAACAGTGACCTTCAATGTTAAGCTTAATGGAGAACCTACCCCGTTTTTCAGTCCATCCAGAGGTCTAAGGCAAGGAGATCCCCTGTCACCTTATTTATTTATCTTAATCACCAATGTGTTAACTTGGTTGATGCAAAAAGCAGTAGGGGAAGGCAGCATACAAGGTATACAGCTTAACAGGTCTTGTCCTAAGCTCTCTCACCTTATGTTTGCGGATGATGTTATTTTCTTCATGGATAGCACTTTAAAGGAATGTCAGAATCTGACACTTACAATTAACTAGTATTGTTATGCAACATGGCAAGCTGTTAGCTTAAACAAGTCAGGCGTTTATTTTAGTAAGAATTGTCCCTTACTACTTAAGAGGAACATGGCTCAAGAGTTGAGAGTGCCTGTTTTTGACAAGACAGGGAAATACCTAGGTATCCCTACAGAATGGGACAATCTAAAAAAGAATTATTTGCATGGATACTAACCAGAGTGAACTCAAAGCTGGAGGGTTGGAAGGAAAAATTACTCACCAAGGCAGGAAAGGAAGTCTTGATTAAGAGTGTGGTGCAGGCCATACCAACCTATGCCATGTCGATCTTTAAGTTGCCATTGTCCATCTGCAGAGCAATAGAAAGGCGAATAGCTTCATTTTGGTGGCAAAAAGGAGATACAAAGAAAGGCATCCATTGGAAGAATTGGGAAGCTATGAAGAAAAGAAAGGATGAAGGAGGGATGGGGTTCAAAGACTTAATTACCTTCAATTGTGCAATGCTTGGTAAACAAGTCTGGCGGTTACACAAGTCCCCGGATGCGTTATGGAGTAAAGTTTTAAAGGGCATATACTTTCCCTATGGAGATATCTGGAATGCACAGAAGGGCCAGCGATCATCTTGGGGCTGGCAAAGTATGTTGTTGGGGCGAGATTCTATTAAACCAGATATTAAATGGTTAGTCGGGGATGGCAAATCAATCAAAATTAGGGAGGATAAATGGTTATCACAAGAGTTAACAGGGGGACCAGTAAACCAAGCAGAACCAACTATGGTAGAAGGTTTGATTAATGTAGATTCCCGAACATGGAAGCAGACTCTTATTCATCAGTATTTTGAAGAGAAAATAGCAAGCGAGATTCTAGCTATTCCCTTGAGTAAAGACCCCAAACCAGACAGCAGAATATTGACAGGAAATTGCAAAGGAGAATTCACGGTGAAGAGCGGATATAACAGATCCTATGCATCGACCACCAAACTAAACTCACAGAAAGCCTCGTGTTCTTACCAGCCCCCACGAAATTTATGGACACAGATCTGGCGCCTCTCTGTCCCACCGAAAATCCGAACCTTTCTCTGGAGCATCTGTCATAATGCCGTTCCCACAAGGGAGAACCTCTACAAAAAAAAAGATCAGCCCAGATCATTTATGTCAGATATGTTACACGCAAATTGAAACCACCGAACATCTTTTCCTATTTTGCAGGTGGACTAAAGAGATCTGGAAAGACAAGCGGCTACAGGGAACGAATATGATGAAACAAATCAAAAGGCTCGATCGGTGGCTTCTGGCTGTATTTGAATCACAAAGGGGTTTACCTGAGCGAGAGTTCATCGCAGGAGTTCTATGGCAGATCTGGAAGGATCGCAACGCATGGATCTTCAGAGGAAAAACCAAGTCCGACGGATGTTCTCGATCTCGCACAAACCCAGAACTTAGCCTTCAGAAGAGGAACGACGAAAAACCCAAATCAAACTACAACTCAACACTTACCAGAGGACTGGACACCACCGGGAAACCGTGAATTGAAAGTGAACATCGATGCATCCTGGGTACCGGGAGAATTCCTCTGTTCTGTTGCCGGAATTGCAAGGGATCAAGAGGGGTGTGTAGTCGACGGTTTTGCAGCGGAGGCTAGGGTTTCTTCGTCGGTACAAGTAGAAGCGGAAGCCCTTTTACACGGGTTACGATTTATCTCGAACTGGAAGTCGTCTCACGTGCAGGAGGCACGAAGTCAAACAGTTCACTTTACTTGTGAAAGCGATAGCCTAGCGGTGGTGGATTTTGTAATGGGCCGGGCCGAGATTCCATGGAATTTACGAGAAACAATCCAATGATGCCGACAAGAGCTGCTTCTGTGCCAAAACGTATTAGTAATCGACTGTCCCCGGGAGGCAAATCAAGCTGCTGATTGGCTGGTTCGCACACATCGCGCAAAGAAACTTCCTCTGAATTGGGTGCATATACCTCCTCTATCTCTTTGGAATATTTTAGTTTCAGATTGTAAATCATCGTTGTGTTCTAAGACTGCTTAATCTAATGCATCAGTATCTCTTTTGACCAAAAAAAAAAAAAGTCTGGGTGATGTAAGATCTAAATAAATTCATTTTTCATATGTGACCTGGAAAAACAGAAGGAAATTTTACGTAAATATACAATAGGCTCCGAAATCCGAGAAAGGGGTAACATTTGATTCTACACCGTGGACGAAATGAAGACCCCATTTGTATCCACTAGACGTCAGCCCAAAAAAAAAAAAAAAAATTATAACTGGCGCGCGCCACCCAGGGGCATTACCGCCCCTGGCACCGTCATTGGTGGGGTCACCTCCCACTTAAGGGGTTAGTTTTCCACCTCAGATGTGGCTGGGCAGGACGCCGTAAGACGCCTGTTGGCGCCCCAGCCAGTGGGGTAGGATGTTTTTCGACCTCCTACCTGAAGTCTACCCAGTGGTTTACTTCCCCGGGGATCTTTCCCTTGGGGGAGCCCTCGCATGGGCTTGAGGGAGCAGTTTAAAGACCTGCTCAGGTCTGGAAGAATGGTGAAAGGTGACAGGACATGCAGGTGGAAATTCGAGTGACAAGAGGCACTTTCAGGAAAAATTATCAAAAAAATCGTAAATTTATTACAATTGTGTAGATTTGTAATGCTGAGAGCTTGCACTCAGAGAAAAATTTTGCTTTAGGAACAGGAACAATGCTTTTAATTGTCGTGATTCTACAGAAAGAATAATGACGCAAGATTGAATAAATAATGGACAAAAATAATGAACAAATAACTGGTTCTATATGTCCAGACACACGAGGGAATCCTTAGTAGGCCATTGAATCTCGAGTTTCAGTTTCTAGAACTTGGACTAGATCTGATCAGTGATGCTCTCATCGACTTGGAATGTCTTGGCAAGAATGTTAGTGGCGATATCTGGACTGGATCCGAAAACTGCATTTGCGACCGTGATGACGCCGGGATTCTGGCCGCCGAGAGCCGCGATGGCAACGGCATTGCCGTATCTGACGAGTCCCATGGGGAAAACGAACATGTCGCTCTTAGAGAGGACCTTCGTGATGAGACGGGTGTCGGGGTCAGAGATGACGAACCCAACCTTGAGAGTGCTTGCAACAACCGTCGAGATTTCATCGGGACGGGGATACATGTGAGGCGGGTTGAGGCCCCATGGCGCGTGGTCGATGCGAGCTAGTGAGATGCCGAGCGTGTTGAGCCCCAGCAACTGAGCCCCGGTCACTGGAGTCACTAGCCAAGTGAAGCCCCCCAGAGCAGAAGTCTATGGTCCGGACCGTTTCGGGGTCTATGCGTGCGAACCCATTCACAAAAACACGGGGGACAACATATTTATCGTTACAACTTGCATGCCTTCAAGTATTTTCACAATGTATATCATTTTAAACATTACTCAAGATGTTTACCTCCATGGGAAGGGTACGCAACAAAAAAATCTTGAAGGGGATTCATGTCCGTTGTGGCGACAGCAATTACTAGAGCCGCGAGACCAAGGACGAGAACATGGGTTGTCACGAAAAAATGTGTAGATGATGCAAAACGAGGACTCTGCAAAAGAATGTCAAGATCGATCGATAATGCTTCGTGTTGCAATGAAGCTATAGAACCATGGAGGTCTTATTTATATATAACCATTTAGAAGGAGCATTTTCTTTTTTAATTTTCATGATAATAATGGATGTTTAGAATTTTTTTATATACTTTAGTTTGTCACATTTTTTTTGAAAATACGTTTTAAAACATCATGCAATGATGGTATGAAAAATAATTAAAAATTGAACTAGTAGAATACAAAGACTACAAAGTAAACGAAATGCGTATTAAAACTTGGTAGATGGTTCTTTTTCCTCTTATTTGTGCTAGGGTTACTTTTCAAATAATAGTTTCCTAGTACAAAAAAGGAGAACATACAACTCATAAACATAATAATTAATTAGCTACATGCTAAATAAACTACTTCTCGAAAAAGGGGACACCAATTATGTTCCAAGAAAAGGAAAAATCCAGAAAATAAGAAAAGAAGGTAAGAAATCTGAAATCAAGAGTAGTCTCCACATTTAACCCTAATAAATGTTATAGAAGAGGAGAGTGGGTAATTTTGTTTCCACTAATAATTGAAATAAGAAAAAAAAATATAAGAGATGATCTTAAATTAAGAATAGGACCCGTAAAGGATAACATAGTCAATTCAATATGATAATGGGATGTCTTTTTTTTTTCTTTGGGTTGGCTATAAGAGGGATATCAGGAGATAATAAGATAGTAGAAATAGCCCAGGCCTTTTTTTTTAGATAATTTTTATTCTGTTGGAGTGGTAGCTTTCAAGCATAAAATTTGGTTTGTGCACGTCTTAAATTGAAATTTTCTTTTTTTGGTCGATACGTCTTTGATTAAATGAGGCCGCCCAAACCGGGCATATTAATGTTTTCCCGGGTCGGTTCATTTCCAATTCGTGATTCTGACTCCTTGCAAAGGCAAACACTCCGTTCAGAACCTCGTCCTTCATTCGTAAAGTGGGTTGGGGAAGAGAAGGACCAATTTTGGGATTTTTAGTTTTAGAAATTTGATTTTTCTTTTTATTCGAATTTTTTTTTGGACAACAATAATGGTTCACGGAAAGTTTTTTCTTTTTTTTTTTCCCATGGCAAATGGATATTTTTCACTCTTTTTTCTTCCTGCTCAAACTGATATTTCACTTGATTTTTTTTTTTTTTGGGTCATAATATTTCACTTGGTATGAGGGGCCGGGAGAATCAGTCTTTATGTTTAGGGTGAATTTCTTAGTTTGGTTCTCAATAGATGTTATCAGGGGGTGCTTGGTGCTGGCAACATTACTTGGTACTGGTAACGTTACTAGGAGATATGAGGAAAGTGATTCTCGGGTTCACATTTCTTACCTTGGTCCTCATGATGTGGGTTGGGGAAAGAGAAGAACCAATTTTGGGATTTTTACTTTTAGGAATTTGATTTTCTTTTTATTTGATTTTTTTTGGACAACAATGCCCCTATTTCATCTGTTGGGAAAGTCACATGCCAATCAGCCGGTGGCTCGTGCCTTAATTGAGATAGACTTTGGCATCTCAAACCCTTATTTAAAATAATGTCAACTTTGAACCATTTTTGGCAAAAATGACCACTCATATCCTTATTTGAAATTTCCCTTCCCTTTTTCTTTAGGTTACTTTTACTTGAAGAAGGTCATGGAAATTTTGAAAATGCCATTAACATCGCTTACGGTTCCCCTCAAGGTATGACCATTTCTACCATGATAAGATATGTGAACCCCGATAGAGGTGATCGGTTTCTAGTTTGGTTTGGTCCCACTAAGGAACCGAGAATCAAATTGGGAGGACTCACTGATCCTTGGACTAGGAACCAGATTGGACCGACCGGTCTAGTTCCAATGGAACTTACTAATTTTATTGGTCCGTAAAATGTAGAAACTTTTGTGTATGGGACTCGAATTATACACTGAGCGGGAAATGTCACTGTGATTGAAAGTCCAACAGTTTGGACTTTTGCATTCGGTGGTGGACTGTCTTGTGAATGACAACTTTGTCGTCCCCGTTTGTCTTCTAGTGTGAAATTTAGTCATGCAAAGTTTAATAGATTCTTTGGAATAAGCAAGATGATGGAATCTATGAGAGGGACTGAGGGAAACTAGGAAAGATTGGAGTTTTGTAAGAAGTAAAAAAAATAATATATATAATCAGTCCAGTCCAATCGGTTTGATTCCTACCCTAGAACTAAGAACCGGATCGATCGACCACCAGCTCCAAAAATAGGTACCATGAACCGGACTGATGCTCGTGGGAATCGCTCAAAACCAGTTAGTTCGGTTTGATCCAATCCGAGCGGTTCCCAATTCGAGTAGTTCTCGTTGCACACTCCTAAACCCCATAATCACTTTCATATCTTCAATGATTGTTACCAGTACAAAGTAGCCACTAGTAACTTCTATTGAGAACCAAATTAAGAAACTCACCCTAAACAAAGAGGCTGATTTTTATCGCTCCCCATATCAGGTGAAATATCAATTTCAGCAGAAAGAAGAAAGAGGGAAAATATACATTTGCCATGGGAAAAAAAAAGCCTTCCATGATCGCAAGGCAAAGATTGAAACACCATTATGTGCTGGTAAAATGTGAGACACGTCGTAGAAATCCATTGGTAGCACAATTTTTTTTTTCCTGTTTAATATGTAAGTATTGTAGAGCAAATGGAGTACAATAGTTTAGGGGCATCCCCTAGCATTACAAATAGAGCTAATAATTCAAAAAGATGGAGGTAGGAAGTCTCCACATACTAGTCAATACAACATTTGATTGGAAAGGTTTAAGTTTTTGGTAAAGTGAAGCTCCACCTCTTAAATTTTTACGCACATGAAAGTGAAGCTCCACCTCTTAAATTTTTACGCACATTGACCAAAATAATATGGATGTTAGTTGATTTGTTTCAAAACAGTCTATGGTTGCGCTCCATTCAAATGCAATATATGGTTGCTAAAAAAGATAGTGCGACACCAAATCTTTGCCCTTTGTTGCCCTAATCATTCATTAAAATTCCTCATTCCATCCTCCTAAAGACCGCCCAATTCCATGTCGCACAAAGATACTATGCCAAATACTGCCTATCCATTCTCACCGAAAGAATAAATGAATCTATTTTCTATATCGGCCTTGCATAGGTTACATTGGGTATCAATTATAGTCATCCATTGTGCTATAATACTATCAGTAGTTTATCTCTACAAACTAGCCAACCAATGAAATTGTATTTGCTAATGCCACTTCTCCAAATTAGGTTGTAACACTCCACAATTAGACCCCTATGTCTGATTTTGTAATATATATCATGACAATAGTACCCTAAACTAGAAAAAACTGAGGTTAAAGCATGTCATAATTTGAGAAGACATCGCCAACTCCAAGCACACTACCCCTAATGTCAAGATGCATAATTGGATTACCTTTGCATTTTGTGTTGTGACCCTAAATGCTCTAAAGGGAAGAAAATGGGTGATTAATAAGGTTCCAGAGGGTACAGCCTAACCAAATTTATTCCATATGTGCAAATTGGGCAATCCTAATCCTCCTTCCCTTTTAGGTGAACAAGCTACTTGCCACGCAACCTTGTGTGATCCTTGATTTGCTGGAGAACCAACCCATAAGAAATATCAAATCCCTTTCTCAATCTCATATATAGTTTGCTTTGGAAGTAATAACATTTGCATCAAATAAGAGCAAATGGAGATAAGGACCAATTTAGTTAGCTGTAGACGCCCTGCATAACTTATATACTTCATGCCCCGACTTTCAACTTTCTTAAAGATCTTGTCAATAAGACTCTTGAAATCTATATGAGTGAGTCTTCTAGGAACAAGGGGAACACCCGAGTATTTGATAGGTAGGGTACCTATGGTAAACGGTGTTGGTCCAGTATAAGGAGCTTCTCATCCTTGTTGAACCAAGACAAAAAAATTTGACATTTGTCAAGATGTAGCCGCAATCTTATGAGAGCAACGAATTCTTCAAGGGCATCCACTAGGCAAAGAACAGAACCTACATCTCTATGAGCAAGTAAGAACAAGTCATCCGCGAAGCATAAGTGAGTAATCCTTTGTGTTTTGCAGCGTCAGTGGTATTTGAAAAAAGATGTAGCAACTTTTGTATTGACAATTTTATTGAAAATTTCCATAACCAAGATAAAGAGGTATGGAGAAAGAGGGTCACGTTGTCACAGCCCACTAGTGCTATTGATGCACTCGATTATCCAATCAACCAAATACTGGGGTGTATTTAGGGCTTTAAAGACCTCAATGTCCACATCCCATTTGATCATGTTGTAGGCCTTCATGAGATCAATCTTTATGGCCACACATTTACCTTTGTCTCCCTTATGAAAATGGAGCAAGATATTCTCTAAGATCCATCATCTAGTGATGAAAAGCAGTTTGGTTAAGGTCGACGATCGGAGGAAGCATACACCTTGTTTGTTCTGCAAGGGGTTTATATATAATTTTGTATAAGATATTGTAGCATGAAATGGGTCTGAAATCCTTGAGGCAAGATGGATTTGGAACCTTCAGGACAAGGGAAATCAAAGTGAAGTTTATAGATTTTAGCATTCTTTTCGACAAGAAAAATTCCATGATAGCTTCCTCAATATCTTGTCCGATGATGGTCCATGCACTTTTGTAGAATTGACTATTAAAACCATCTGGACTCAGAGCTTTGAAGTCGTTGAAACCCTTTAAAACTCTGAGAATATTTGATCTCTGAAGTGTTGAAAATGTAACTAAAGTATTGACATCTTCATGAAGTAAAGAAGCATACCTCTCATAAGAAACACGTGGACGCCTGGAATTACCAAAAAGGTGGTGGTAATATGATATGATTGCATTCTTAAGATCACCCACCTAGGTAATAATGGAGCCATCCTCGAGTTGGAGATGATTTATCCTGCTTTGGACACTTCTTCACATCATGGAAGTAGATAAAACCTTGCTATTGTTGTCATCCTCCTTGAGTCAAAGATTTCTGGATTTCTATTTGAGCAAGAGTAAGAAAATCCTCCGATTGGTAGCATAGTTTTAATCGTGGCAAAAGTACACCATGAGTGGCAAAACTTAGCATAGACGGATACTTAAATCCCAAAACTTCCAAAAGGTACACTTAAGTGTCATTTTTTTTTATTGAAAATTGGACACTTAAGTGCAAATTTCAACGAAGATAATAGGAAATCCAACGTTGCATTATTTTAAGAATAAATGTGGTATACATGGCTCGCTGAAGTTGTTTACTCATTAATTAATATGTAAAACAACGTCGTTTACCTCCAGATTTGATTTTCAATACAAATATTAATTAAATTAAATTAAATTAAAAAATAAATTTAAAATGGGGGGATGCAACATTCAGCGAGAGCCTCCACAGCCCTCGTCGCTATCACCCCACCATCGTTGGCCTTCGTTGGTGGTTTGCCAAGTTCGCTCCCTAGCTGACCTTTGCCCCATTGTCACCAGCCCTTCTTCATGATGGTGGGGCGGTGGTAGTGAGGGCCTATAGGCCCTCGTTGGCGGTTGGCTAAGGTCGTCAACCACTGACTGAGCCCCGGCAACCCCGATTGACCCTCGTCCCATCGTTGTTAGCCCTTTCCTATGATGGTAGGGCGGCGCAATGAGGGCCTACAAGCCCTTGTCGATGGTTAGCTAAGGTCGTCGACCACTAGCTGAGGGCCGCCGACCCCAATTGACCCTTGCCTTGTTGTCATTAGCCCTTTTCGGTGATAGTGGAGCAGTGATGGCGAGGGCTGTGGAGGCTCTTGCTAAATGCTACCTCCTTTTTAAAAAAAAAAATTTAATTTAACTAATCTAATTTATATTAAAAATCAAATTTGTAGGCAAAACGACATCGTTTTGGACTTATTTAGCCACGTCAATGCAATGTGGATAATTTTTTTTTTTTTTTTTTAAAGAATTGCCACATTAGTAAAAAAATCTTGTTGGAAAAAGCCTCACTAGCAATTTGACCGGAAATTCTCATCATTAGAACTTCAAGTTCATTTCTTCTCTAATTTTGACACTTAAGTGTATCTTTTGGAAATTTTGGCACTTTAAGTATCTACCAATACCAGGTTTTGGCATTTAAAATGTCCGGCACTTTTTAAACCGTCAACTTGTTTTAGTTAGTAAAACATTGGTAAGTTACCAGCACTTTTGCAAAAGAATCAATAGCTTTTTAGATTGTTTGAAATTTCACAGTATTTCCATAATTTTCCAAGATTTACTGAGTCGCTTACCAATGCGTATCATTACCAACTAATATTCAAGTTCACTTAGTAACATTTATTTGATTACATCGGTATTACCAAGTATTCTAGTAACTTTTCAACATTTGTTTGTTAAAGTTACCAATGCGGAAAAATTATCAACTCTAATGAGAAATTACCAGCATTGATTTGGGTGATAGACCAACCTCTCGGGGTAAGTTACTAAATGCTTAGCCTTATCAACTCTTATCTAAGTTAACTTGACTGTTTCGAAATTGCCAATGGTTTTAAGACACTATTCACTGACATTTATTTGAGGAGCTTACTGACGTCTTGCATTTGCCAACTCTTATACGAAATTACCAATTCTCATTTGAGTCCCCAACAGTTATTTGATTGTTTGAAATTACCAACCGAAATTACCAACCATTCCAATACTATAATGAACATTTATTTACTAAAGTTACCTAAATGTTAAATTTACTTAACCTTATAGGAAATTATCAACTTTTATTTGAATCACCACCAATGTTTTTCTTTAATTTTTTTGAATTTCCCAACTGTTCCACTAATTTATCCAAATTTATTAGCACAGCCTACTAACTTGTTCAAGTTACTAACTTTTTTAGGAAATTACCAATTGTAAATGAATCCACTTACCATTAGATTATTTTGGAAATCATCAACTATTCCTATATTTTTACCTACATTTATCTGTTAAAGTTACTAACTCTTGTACCAAATTACCAACTATATCCAAAATTACCAACCATTCCAAAAATCTCTCCGCATTTGTTAATAGAGTTGAAGTTTACATCATACCGCCAACTGATATCTGAATTAATCACCGACATCTATTTGATTGTTCTAAAACTACCAACTCTTCAAAATACTTTACTGACATTTATGACAACTTACCAATAAAAAAAAGGAGAAAAGAAAATAGTTACTAACTTCCAAATGAAATCACCAACTCTCATTCAACATGGTATCAAAGCAATGTTATAGTCTTTTGACGGATATTCTTCAGTACGAGGTCTCAAACTAATACAACGTTTCTACCAAATGTCATGTGTCCCTAGTCCTCACAATAGTACTGATAATCAAGACAATTACAGACCATGTCTCACCAAGTTAGGACAATGAAATGAACTACTCTCGCTGCGTTTTCAAGAACATGAATTCTAGCAATAGCCTCCCAAGGTAATCATAACCTAAATACTCGACTTAAGTTCCGCCCTCTTCTTCCGCTATGCCTAGCCGACTTTAAACGGTGTCACTCATTTACTGTGTGTTTATGCAAGCAAGAGGAAGGATGAGTTCAGACATTCTCCTCTCAAGTTTGTGCCTTCATCTGGGGTTTCCATCTTTGCCAACTTACTGCTACACTCCCCCTCGTTCCTTCTGTCTAACTTCGGAATACGGCTCTCAATACTAATGTTTGAACTATCTAAAGCCTTCCTGAATTCTCCAGGCATACTGGCAACGAAACTAAAATGAAAAGCGAAAAAGGGTTCAGGTGCTGTTGCTAAACATCAGAAAATCAAAAGCCAGAATAAGTGATCTGTTGTCTAGCTATGAAACAGGACAGAAAGAAGAACGAATGGCAAAGATACTGAAGTTTCAGCTGAAATTCCGCACAAGACATATAAACTTTGCGGAAACTTAGTCTCTGTACTTGTATAAAGTTAACAGACAAGATCACCTTTGAGAGGCATCATATTAGGAAAAAAGAAGAAAAAGAAAACTAAAATTGAGTGATTCCAATTTGAGAACTTGATTTCCAGATACCTGTATTTGCTAAGTTTACTGGATGAGTAAATAATTAGCATCCCCGGGCAAGATGTCTCCAGCTGTGGGTGTCAAGTTACTTCGAGAAAGCGGTTTACGAACCTGAGCATGTGTTTCCGCCTCATGCTGGAACATCTTTACCAACTCTTGCAACTCCAACTTCCTAACTTCAACTTGCTCCTCGGTCACTGGTGCTTTCAACCCAAGGTAAAGCAAGCCAACTGCAATCAACACCATCCCCAAAATGACAAGAATAGCTGAAAACAGACCGAATGCATATGGTGTGTTGCTTCCTCCAGGGATCCCATCAACATTAATACCAAAAAGGCCAGTTACGATCGTAAGAACAACCCCACAGCCTCCAAAAACAGCCAAATTATGAGTTATTTTAAGGCTTCTATCCTGAATGAGAGTTGCCAGATTGAGTGAGAAACTTTCAAACCAGAAGAATGAAAAGAAGATTATACTATACCATGACAATAGCAATTCTTACCTGCAACCATGCACGGACAGTGCTCTGCATCACATCTTGAATGGTGAACAAGCGACCACGGACAGCTTCTTGCTCGTCGATCATTTGCCGGGTGCTCTTGTTAATTCCCTCCAACAAAATTCTAGTCGCATTACCCTTTAAATGTTGGAGCAGCTCAAACACAATCTCTTCTCTTGCATGAAGTGACCATTTCACTCTTATGACCTGCAACAGATGGTCCAACTCTCACAATGCCCACTCATACAAAAGTTGTGGCCTTGACTCCTGGAACAACCAATTACAGCTATAGCAATATGGTTAAATTGATATTATCATTCTAAACATAGAACTATAAGGTCTTGCATTCTTTTGGCCAAAAAGAAGTCTTGCATCCTTAATTCAGCGACTTCCACAAAATATGCACAGAACAGATGAGGTGAGTCTGACAAGCATGGCATTACTGACACTAAATAAGACTGGCAATTTTCAAAAA
This sequence comes from Eucalyptus brandiana, assembly GCA_014182725.1. Classification (NCBI taxonomy): domain Eukaryota; kingdom Viridiplantae; phylum Streptophyta; class Magnoliopsida; order Myrtales; family Myrtaceae; genus Eucalyptus; species Eucalyptus brandiana. Next base: position 7,460,101 of record CM024671.1, read on the forward strand.
GTCACTGGGAGCTAACCAGTGATGATGTTATGACATGTTTCAGTGGAGAGAATTATCTCGTTCCTGTTGAAAAGGTAAAAAATGCAAAACAAGAAAGGACAACTTACCTGTCTGGACAACCTTCTGATTTCTTGGTTTAGAATTATCGTATAAAGATTCAAGTCTTCCTGATTTCTCCTATATATCATGAAAATTATCAGTCATTCAGGTAAATTGGATGAAGGTACAAATTCCACAAAAGAAATCTATGATCATCTTAACCTGTTCACGAACATAAGTTCAATCTCATCAGCTGCTCCAAAAATTGACTTACGGAATAACCTAGCAGAAGTTAGAGATAAGAATAGTAACAAAGGAAAACAAGGTAATAAAGCCAACAAAAAGATGTCAAGGAAAACTACATTTGACAGTGTACACAGAGATTAAACGATTTTAGGCAAGACAAATTGCCCAGGAGAAGCAAGCAGCCTCTGTTCAGACAAGTTTGACAGAATTACTGGCTTTAGTCCTCTTGAAATTAAGTAATTACTGTTTTTAGTCCTCTTGAAATTAAGTAAAGGCAATGAAGTGGAAGAATATGGCAGTAGTCTGTAAAGTCAAGTTTCATCAGTGAAATTAAATGAAGTTCCTTGAAGAATGCATTTGACTGAAATATTACCATGGAAATGCACTATAAAGACAGATGAGAAAACCCATCTAGATTACAGTTCCTATTCAGAAATACACAACAGCATGCAGAGGATGTGCACAAGGAAGGAAATCTACAGATTGCTGACCAATAGATAGACAACTAATAGTCAAATAGAGAACTTTCTATGAATTTTGTATGGATCATGCAGTAGTAGTGCATTGGTCAAGGCCCACTTAGCTCAAGAGTTCATTTTTAAGTTTAGGTAGAAGGATCAGAACAAAAAAGAGTGTCAACATTCTAAGGCATCCAGCAATGGTCACGATAAGACTTCAACTGAGGAAAACTGTAACAATCCCTGCCGTCGCATCATTTATAAGACTTTTCACTTGCACTGTTTACCATTGTTATTGCAGAATTTGCATAAATCAAGTAACTTGCTTTAGGAAAAAGCAAGCTAATGCCAATGGTCAAGAGCATCTGGCCTTGAGCACGCAGAGCACCATATAGACATTCCCCACGTAAGTACATCAATTGCTGTCTACATAACATACCAAAATTGAATTCAAACACAAACATCTAATGCTGATAATTAAGCATGGACCTGGATTAAATGAAGCACAATTGCCTTGGCCAAAAGCATTATCAATACAACTAATAAAACTCTGGAGGTGGAGAGGACGGATTTGGACAACCAACAGTAAGGTTTGTTTGCTTGAGATGAAACTTGTTCCTCTGATGTGTGCATTCAAAATCCAAGACAATAATATGTCCTATTAACCAGTAGATGGTGTAGCAACCACACAAAAGAACTCTGTGCATCAGATTTGTGTATTGACAGTGCTGTTACCTGTCATCCCATCGGGAAAGGCGGCAACTTAAATGTGCTATGACTTCATGCACTGTTCTTGGGACATTAAAACCACCAGCAAGAAGAAGCTCCTGAAACCGCGGCAAAATAAGAGCAAAAAATCAACATGAAATGCCATATGATAAGTCTCAGGGAAGTGTTTTGTTAACTATAAACTACCTGAACCTCAGTTATGCCCAGCACATTCAGGGTTTTCACGGGCCCCTTTATGTGCAGTACAGTTATCAGGAAGTTCTGTGCTTGCCAAGACCGTAGCACAATTGGGGTGTCATCCTCGTTGACAAATGGATCTCCAACTGATTGTCCAAGGAGCTCAAATAACAGTCCTCCAGCTACTCTAACTGGGACCTGGAAAAAGAGAGCACAGAGAAAGAAATTCAACCCCCTCACACTCCAAGAAACATACCAAAGTAGGATTAGTGGCAATTCTTATCCTCAGACCAGTGTGACAACAAAGCATATGGAGCACACGCCTGAACACTTGGGCCGCAGACATTTTTGTGCAAAAAAGCTGAAACCATTCTGTTGCTTCAGAGTTTAATGGGTAAAAGGTGGAACTATTGCGTTGCAGAAAGATCAACGATGCTGGCTTGGCTGTAACCACATAAATCACTCTGATTTTGCGATCCATGTAAAATTAGAATTCACAAAGAGAAAATTCCCTAGAAACATTATGCACACTCAGAGGGTCTTGATGCAGGAGAGCACAAGTGAATAGAAGTTCATCTCAAAATCAGTCATATTCATCGCATCTGATTAAATTTTGATGAGCTTATTATATGCTGGAATTGTTATCAACTACAGTAGCTTGTATAATGCCCCGAAGTTTTTCCCTCAAATTGGAGGGAGAAAATAAAGCAATTATTAATTCTTGCAAACAGTGGTATGAATAACAAAGAATTCATGGTTGTTAAAGAAGGAAATGCTTCCTGGAAAGTCTTATTTCTATGGCATTCTAATAGATGAAGTCTGAAAATGAGAGTTAGAGTAGGAATAAAGTAGGATCAACAAATAAATAAATAAATAAATAAATAAATAGATGAAGTCATCTCCATGGGACCTTGCTGTGACCCTAACGCAAATTCAATTTGGTCCTTCAACACCTAAGCAGCATATGTGAGCAAACAAGAACAAGGAAATTCAGATTTTATAAAGCTATATCCAAGCAACAAACAGAAGAAAACCTCACAACTTGCTTCTACCAGTAGCAGTAAACACCCAAACTAGGCCCCAACAACAAATTCACCTCATAAAGAAGATGTTTCATCCGCTCGCTTATGAGCCGACCTTCATCCCTCAGAGCCAAACTGACAGCCGGATGCAACCACTGAGCATTACTAAGCCATGCTTCCACAGCAGGATGACCTGCCGAGAAATGACACCACCATATCGGCCCCGCGGGCCTCTCCCAGTAAGGAGCCGCCATATCCGCAACAGTCAGGTCCTCATGGTCATCCATTGAATCTAGTTGCATTCCCCAACCAGCATCTACTTGCCCGGTTTGGGCGAGAGCCGAGATCCTATCCCACCCAATTGGTACCCAGTGACAACCCTCCAACCTATCAACACCACGAAGCTGGCCTTGCTCATGAACTGGGCTATCGCCATTATCATCACCAGCAGCAACCTCACTGTCACATCTTCTGTTCACCGCTTGAGGAAATGCCTCAACCGCACCACCATTCGCACCATCCGGCGGCTTCGAATGATCGGCTTTGGTCGACGCTCTGCTCAGTGATTTCGAGCTCGACTTCGAATAATGACCCGATCTTTTACGCCCTCTAACAAATTCAAAAGCACAAATGAGCCCATCCTTCCAGAGATCACTCCCAGGGATAGTGTCCCTACCCGCAAACCCTCCGCGGCTGTCGGGTCTCTTCACGTTATCCCCGCGAGAACCCGACCGGTCATCGGCCGAATCACCGCCCCTCCTCCGCTCCATCGACGCCAACAACGATGCCAACTCCGGCGGGATCGATCACGAACATTCACGAACCAATGTCGAAGCTAATTCACGACACGACCACTTAATCAAGCAAAGAGCAACGACCCAGTAAAGAAGGTGGGCACGCCGTCATCTCGGGCACCCGACATTGGTAGCTTCGAAGCTAAAAAAGACGTCGACCCTGTTGCCCCGAGAAGACAACACCAGCTGGGTAAAGTTCGAAAACCACCGACCGCTTTATTCGACGACCCAGGAGAGAAACGACCGCAAAGAGAATCCGCACTGTAGTCCTGGTGAAAGGCGTTTCCTTCAAAAGATAAAGAGGGAGCTTCGTGGATGGCTGACGTTTAGCGGGTTTGTAAATGCCGGTGGGCGGATGTGGAGCGAACAGTGTCGGTGACAGTGTCGGTGTCAGTGTCGTCCGCTCTCTCTCTCTCCACTACAGATTCCGCTAGTGGACGAGGAGGCGTTCGTTAGCTTTATCCCGTTGTGGGCGTTTTACGGGAGACGTGCGTGGCATTCCGTGGAATTTCCTTTGTTTTTGTCTTTTCACGAGAAGCTCCTGCATGGTTCTGGATTTCGGAGGCGGGCCGCCGGGCGCGCATGGGCCCGCTCCTGGGCCTTGATCGGGTTGGGTCCATGGGCCTTAATGAGCTGGCCCAAGAGGATCCCGGTCGCATGCAATCGTTCGGTCCATATCGATCAACATGAGGCGCCATAAAATTGGGTTGATGGATTAGTGACCAATTGTCAATGATCCAATGACGAGAAATTTGTCTAAAAAATCTTAATTTATTGTACTTTTGTTAATTTAGTTTTAAAACTTTCAATTTTACGAATTGAATCATAAATACTTTTACATTTTGCTAATTAAGTTTATTTAGCCAATTTTGGCTATAATTTGCTGACGTGAATACTAGTCGTTTTATGTAACATTGCCGACATTGATGTTGATAATTTCTTATAATATTATAATATTTTTATTATTTTTTCTCTTTTTTCCTCTTTCTTCCTTTTGCTAGCAAATAGCCTCCAGCCATAGTTGGGAGAGCTAGCCTCCAAAAATCACAAGTGAGGGTTGGCCTCGCCAAACCTAGCTTGGGCAAGGTGACCAACGAGTGCTCCCATTGCCCTCACCAAACGAGGTCGCACTTATTTAAGTAAGGGCTGGCCTTGTTAGATTTAGCATGGGCAAGGCTGACCCTCGCCGATGCTCACCCTTGCTCGGCCAGGCCTTACCTATGCCGAGCAAGGGCAATCCTTACTTAGGCTAGACCAGCCTATCTAGCAATGGTCAATGGGTGACAAAAGGAAGAAGAAAGGGAAAAAAAATAAAAAAATAATAAATTTATTAAGATATAATTACAAATTGTCCGCATTAGTGATGACTGTGCCATGTAGTATGGCTGATGTCTACATTAGTAATTTCTAATCAAAATTGACTAGATTGACTCAATTGACAAAATGTGAAAATGTTTATAACACAATTAACAAAATTAATATGTTTATGATTGAATTAGCAAAAGTACAATAAATTGATGATTTTTGGACAATTTTCCCTCTAGTGACTGACACTAACCTGACAGCTAATCACTGGAAAAAAATTTCCACTCACAAATCAGCCCCGTCCCTTCCATTTTTCACAAGTTTCTAAACCTCACTCGTGTATTACTTCCTAATGCTCTTACTTTCTAAAATTGTTTCTCAAATTTCATTTACTTCCAATTTCCTTGTAACGATTTAATCTCACTCTAAATATTGCAATGAAAAACGAAAATGACAACTGTTTTTTATTGTCCCAACCCATTTCACTAGGTAAAACACTTTCAAATAATTTAATGAGTTTAGCCATTGCAACTACACGTATTGGATCCACCTCGACAGTGAGCCGAATTCGACGACGAGACTCGACAGCCCCACAATTTGGAAGAATTGCAGGGGTGAACGCCACAAATTAGTCCTTGCCAAGATGGAACGAACACCCTAACCCCCACCCGGGGGGGATGAAGACCCTAAAGCAATTGTGATGACGGCTTAGTGGAGAAGAACATTTGCTATTTGGAGGACATTCCGGCTTGAGATTGATGCCAATGGTGTCAAGAGGGTCGTTTGCACGGTATGTACCCACCAATTATCCCGTGAACCATGAAGTGGGGCGGGCCATTTCTGGAGACATCAAGCAAGACATGATGCAGAGATATCCAGGGCCTGGGGGAGCTATTTAAGTACAGCAAGGTGAGGAATTAGTGGGATATTGCATTTTATGGTCTTGCTGTTGAGCAACCGTTTGGCTTTGCCCAAAATTCCCGTTTTGTTCATCACATGAAAATGGCTCTACAACCTCAGTTCAGGCTTATTCTACGGACAACAAACACTAGGAACTGCAAGTCGTTGTACAAAGGGAAAAGGCGGCGTTGGTGCATCTATTGTTGATTGGAAACTTTCAAGTCTCATTAAATTCTGATTTATAGATCAGTCTTGCGAGTTAATTGTACTATGTCTTCGCTCTCTGCTGGGTTAATGAGAAATGGGAATTCCATCATCGAACACTTATGGTTGCCAAAATAATGACATTTGCCAGTAAGTTTGGCATCTTTGACAAAATATTTGCCATCACGTTCGTTAATGTTAGTATGAAGACCTTACTAATCCGAAGTCTGTTCCAACCACAGATTCCTATTTAAAATGGGTTTCCATGTTGAATGCGTGATCTATATTAATTTTATGATTTTATGTTGCCATATATAGGTGAATTCGACCTCTACATGACGCAAGAAGGGAAAGTTGAGAATTTTCCTCTCGAAATAGATGTTGAAGAAGGCATGTGAGGAGATGGGTGTGTCACTTTACTCCACCTCTCGTAACATAAGTGCTAGCAGCATAAGTTCTGAAGTCCTTAGGTACTTCTCGCTACCAACGTATTGATTTTCTTCAAATAATTCTTGAATTACTTGTATTATGTGGAAAAGAAAAAGTAATTCTCAATTTATTTTTATTATTTTTTTTTCAATTTTTCTACCGCAAAATATTCCAATTTTAAGTTTGAAAAAAATGTCAGGCTCGAGCCAACTATGCCTGGCACAGCCTGGTGACCAGCCCCAAAGTCACTGCTCAAATAGGATAAAAAGGTGGAGTCAATATGATCAACCACGATGATGAATTTCAATAAATATGGATCTTGGTTCAGACAAGAATTTACCGTCATCAACACATTGGGCACTCGAAAAAGAGGATGGTTTGCTCCACCTACAAAGGTGTCTTCATTTGATAACAAATCTCTTCAAATTATTCATACATGCGAAGGGAAAGTACCCAAAATGTCATAAGTCTATTATATTTGTACTAATTTAGTCATAAATCTTTCAATTGGACCAATTAGTTCTAAACTTTTTCACATTGGTATTAATTCAGTCATAAACCTTTTAATTAGACCAATTGAATCCTAAATCTTTTCACATTGGTACCAATTCAATCCATCTAACTAATTTTGGTCGGTCGATGCTAACGTGGATGTCGGCCAGTGATCGGATGCTAATATGGCAATTTTAAAATAATTTTTATTAACTTTTCTTTTCTTTTTCCTTTTATTTTCCTTCTTCCTCCTTGGACTTTCTCACGGTGGTCGGCAAGCCTCCAATGAGGGTTGCAACCCTTACTTGGTCTCGTCTAGGGTTGCGGGCGAGTCAGTTTTACTCAGGACCGTGACCCTCACCGATTGCCAGCAAGGGCTTTGTGGCCCTCACCTAGTGGTTGGTGAGCCTCGACCACTACAAGAAAGTCTAGGGAGGAAGAAGAAGGAAAAGAAAAGAAAAATAATAAAATATTTAAAAATTTAAAAATTGCCACATTAACGTTCGGCCACTAGCTGACGTCCATGTCAACACTGATGGGCCAAAATTGGCTTGACTAACTAAATTGGTATCAATGTAAAAATGTTTAGAATTAAATTGATTTAATTAAAAGATTTAAGATTAAATTGATACTAATGCAGTAGATTTAGAAATTTCTTTGTACTTTTTTCTTGCATGTAAAAGATGATGGTTATGAAATTTACAAGTGGCGTAATAACTATTGAGATTTGTTCAAATTTCAATGATGGCACCAAAGAACTTCGTGCTACATATGCAAATTAAACGAGCCAATTGCCCGTTAGGTTCAACTCAAAGAAAAAACTTAACACTTCTAGATTTTTTCCCCAATTGAAGCACTTTCTATTTTCCTTCCAAATTTTTGAAATAGAAAAAAATTGTTAACGAGTGTCGAAAAATCCGACAAGTGGTCAACTCTCTCCGACACGTTCCGACACGCGAGTCCAGAATTCCGACACGCGATTCCGACACGCACGGGGTCAATTTTAAAAATTTCTAATACTTGTGGAGTCAAAATATAAATATACACAAAAGAAGTAATAAAAATGCTATAAATATACATGCATGGGGTCAATTATTTTTTTCAATTTTATTTTTTAGAATTGTTTTAGTTTTTTAAAAAGTCTTTTACTATGAAAGAAGTAATAAAAAATGCTATATATGATAAATAAATAAATTTTAAAATATCATTTCGGCATTTTTCTTTAAACAATGTTTCTTTCCTCTAAGTTTTATGTATTATTGTAACAAATTAAAATAATGAATGATATTATTTAATATTTTTCGTGTAAATTAATTCTAGGCTATTATTTATTTATTTATTTATATATAAAAATATATTTAATATATAACGTGTCGGAACGTGTCGAACTTCTCTATTTTTAAGAAATGACGTGTCGGCATGTTATGTTATGTCGTGTCGCGTGTCACGTGTCCGTGTCGATGCTACATAAACTGCAAGTCGATAGATCAACAAATGAAAAGAAAGTTATCCATGAAACAATATTAGCATACTGTCCAAGTTGCATTAATGCAAATGGACCAAATGGATGCTTTTTGTCGAAGGAGGTAAAGCTCTTCGAGCAGTGAACATCAATGGTTAATCAATATGCAACTAGTGGCCAATTAGGTGGCTTTCATCTAAATTCAAGTAGTGGGTTGGACCCGAGCATATCTTTAAAATGCTTTGTCTAAACTCTCGAATGTAAAATTCAGATTGGCGGGGGAATGTAAAATTCAGCTTGGCGGGGGAAGACAAAGATTCACCCAAGAATAGGGGAGCCGCTAGACTCCCCTTCTTTTCTTTGGAGAAGGCTACCGCTGGATAGACAAGTATAGTAGTTTCTCACGCTTGGGGTAAAAAACAAAATTGTAATGATTTGAATCTACTAGAAAGCTCTATCCCCCCTACATTTTTAAGTTCGTGAAACTTGAGCTAGATGCCAATTACCAAATTGATGCTTTCTATCGGATGAGATGAAGCTATTTGAGCAGTGAACATCAATGGTTATTCGATCCGCAAGTGGTGGCCAATTGGGTGGTTTTCATCTCAATTCAAGCAGCCGTTGAAGCTCAAGGGATGATTTCGAAGCTCCTTGTTGCCCTACATTGCATCATAAGACCGTGAAGCAAACAAGCCTTACTAGCTTGCTTGCCATGATTCTAACTAACGATCGGGACTTTGAGCGTTGTGGAGCGCCACGAGGAACACACTGAACAGAGCGCGACGGAGTCCTCGGTCGAAGAGATTTGACGAACAGTTCGAGGGAAAATTCGCAGCGTCTTTCTTAGTATAAACTTGGCTATGGAGGAATTAATTGGAACAAATTTCGGATAGGTATTTGGATAATAAGTAAGGATCCCAAATTGGATGAGAAACCCCATAATGTGACAGCGGACGGTTATATATGGTCTTTGAGAGCTAGAAGGTGCTCGTTTAGGGGCACTTAAAAACTGAAACAAATCACTGGGGGTTCGCCTAGTGGCCACTCTTCCAACTTGGAAGGGGGAGGTGGGGGGTTCAAATCTCCACATTTTCAGGGGGGAATGGGATGTGGACGATTTCATTTCGGGAGTGGGTTTCAACTCCCACGCCTTACAATGAGGTAGGGCAAAAGTCTGAAAGTGAGTGTTAAAATAAGATTAGAGTAGGACTGACAAAAAAAAAAAAAACTGAAACATTAAATTTAGGCATGAGTTTCGCAAACCTATCGAGAAAAAGTCAAAGGCGGATATAGAATTAACTTTTCGTACACCGGCTTTGAAAACAATCTACGCGCAAGTGCTGGTCTTTAATAGTGAATCCAAATTGGGAAGCAAAGAATAAAGTTTAGGTGAGGATCAGCTTCTTTCTTTTTGGAGCATATCTATAATAGTGCATGTTTCCTTTTTCATCCTTAAAATATTTTCTTTGTTTTCGTTTTTTGGCTCAAATACACATGCTAGTCGAACGTCAATTGGTCTTGAAAATTATTATTTTATTACTTGTAGGAAAAAATTGATAAAGAAGAGAAAGTGGGATTTAGATTATTTTAGAAGAATAAATTTAAAATTATTCAGGATGGAGAAGACGCAATTTCATATTGAAATCTTGACATTTTTGTGGGGAAAACTACTAAAAAGGTTATAAACCTATAATATTGATACTAATTCAGTCTTAAACTTTTTAATTGAACAAATTCATTTCTAAACATTTTTACATTGGTACAAATTCGGTCCATCTGACCAAATTTGGCCAACTGGTGTTGACATGGACATCGGGCGGCGACGAATGCGCGTAGTAATTTTTAATTATTATTTTTCATTTTTTCCTAATTTGTTATTATTTTTTTCCTTTTCTTCTTTTTTTTGCCTCTTCTTTCTCTTAGCCTTTTTCTTTGACCATGGCTAACGAAAAGAAAAGGAAAAAAAAACCAATAAAAATTTGAAAAAATAATAAAATAATAATAATTTAATGATTGTCATGTTAGCGTTTGTTAGCCGGCTAGTGTCCATGTTAGCGTTGGTTGGCCAAATTTGGTCGGATAGACTGAACTGATCCAATTAAAAAATTTATGACTGAATTGATATGAATACTATAGGTTTATGACTTTTTTGGTATTTTTCCCATTTTTGTGGGACATCATGGTCATGTTGTTGGCAATTTCAAATTAAAAATTTCGTCCATTGCTAATATCAATGTATTATGATGCTTTATCTGAGGTAAAGAGTTGCTTTGAATTTTTATTTTTTATTTTATGTTATCAAAACATCAAAGTACTACTTAAAATTCGTTTTTTTTTTTTTTTTTTTTTTTTTTTTGGCCATGTTTAGAACTCAAAACTCCATCAACACACCAAAAAAAAGGCAAAAAAAATCCGGACTCAATATGATCTACTGCTTGAAAGGCTTCATGACTATTAGTTTTGAAAATGAAATGATGTAACGCATATCTTTCAACATGCACCCATATGTAAAGATAAAGAAGTATCCCGAGCTATATCTTTCTTTTGGGACCCTCGATCTGTTTCTGGTTATCTTTATAGCTTTTGGTTCTTTTTCCTTTTTAATTTTGGTCATCTTTTTATGTGGTTCCAAGGGCGGCACAACAATGCCAAATGGACGGAAATAATGGAACTACTCAATTACACAAATTAAGCAAACTTTTAAGAGTTGATTGCTTTATTTAAAAGTTTGAAAACTCAATTATACTTTTATGATAAATTTTAGAACTTTCAATACAATTATCACTAAAAAAGTATAAGTATGTCAATTTTATAGAAGAAATATTTCACATAAGATACATGTTTTGAATAGTTTTAGCTATTATTACTTCATGTTTGAATTAAGCATATATGGAAAATCTTCTCCAATGAAATTAATTTATACTAAAAAATTATCTCTTATCTATTATCCAAGTTAGAAATTTTTTTAATCAAGTGGATTAAAATATTCTAGTTATATTCTTCGCTAAACAGAATTGCTTAAATGAAAATGTATGAATTGCAAGCTTATGTCTGAACTAAGTTAACTTTAAATAAGGAAATGAAATGTATGAATTGTATAGTGGCAATTTTCAAGATTAGTTAGGGTCTTTTGGCTACATTTACTTTTGGTTTAACTTATAAATAATAAAATCATCTAACTTGTTTTTAGTTTGTTTAAATATTTCTTAATTTCATATAACGTTTGTTATGCCAAATTCTAGATGTTAGTCTAACATCATTTTCACTAATTGTCATATCTAGATGCTAGTTTTACTTTTATTCATTTTATTACTACATGATATATTTCATTCACCAGAAATTACAAAAATTTAACGCGAATGTGCATTTTAATCATAAAACTTGTTAAATTGGTGCAGTCAATTTTTTCGTTAACTCTAACTTATTTGACTAAGGGAAAATATTAACATGACTTTTTTTATTACTTTCTTAAAAAAAGTGGCAGTAAGCGTCTCTTTAGAAAAAAATATAATTAAAAGGAAAACAAAAGAAAATATTAAAATAAAAAATAAAAGAAAAATAGGATGGAGGAAAAGGGATAACAATTAAGAAAAAAGGCGGCATAATTAAGATGTCATTTTTTTTTCTGATTAATGCATAGACCTAGTGGGAGCTTTTATAATGATGTGAACCCACTAGAAAGCTCCCTTCCACCCATATATTCAAGCTCATGACACTTGATATAGATGCCAATCACCAAATGGACCAATGGATGCTTTATGTCGGAGGAGATAAAAGCAATTTGCGCAGTGAACATCAATGATTAATCGATCTGCAACTGGTGGCCAATCGGGTCGTTTTCATATGAATTCAAGCAGCCATTGAAGCTTAAGGGATAATTTCGAAGGTCCTTGTTGCCCTACAATCATCGTCTTATAAGACTATGATGCAAACAAGGCTTATCAGCTTGTTTGCCAGGATTCTAACTAATAACTAGGGCTTCAAGCGCTGCGGAGCACTACGAGGAACACATCAAACAAAGCATGACAGGGTCCTCAATTGGAAGACTTTCGACCAACGGTTCAATTAGGTCTCGGGGAAGATCCACCCAGTCATTTTCCATTGAAACTTCACGATGTACGATCCCATTGGAACAAATTTCGGACAGGTATTTGTTAGTTGGGTTCACTTTTATGTAGAGAAAGCCTAATAAATTGGAAACACCAAAGGGTTTGAGCTTATATGATAAGTTATATAGAGAAATATGATTTTTCATTATTCTTAAGAAGTGGCTACAAAGAAGTTAGCAGAGATGCAGTAACAAAAGAAAAAAAGAAGGGATAATACCCTAAAAAACCCCAAACTGGTACACTTGTGACAAATTTACCCAAAACTATTTTTTTGACCACCAAAAACCCCAAACTGGTATACTTTTGACAAATTTATCCCAAACTGGTACACTTGTGACAAATTTACTCTATGTTAGTTTTCGTTAAATTTTATTCTCAAATTATTAAGTTAAATGACACGTGATTGGTTAACCAAGTATACCAATTTAGGATTTTACGTTCCGTTTGTCACAGTTTACAATTTTTATGATTTTTTTGTGGTATTAATCCAAATTTAGCATAGGGTATATTTGTCACAAATTTACTAATTTAGGGTTTTTTGCAGTTGAATAAATTAGTTTGGGGTAAATTTGTCATAAATGTACCAGTTTAGGGTTTTTTTATAATCAGTCAGGGTAAATTTGTCACAAGTTTACCAGTTTGGGGTTTTTTATAGTCAAAAAAATAATTTGGGGTAAATTTGTCACAAGTGTACCAGTTTGGGGTTTTTCAAGTATTAACCCAAAAAAGAAAGCAGAAAATTTGGGATTTTGGGATTAGTCTAATTTACATCAAGCTAGCATCAAAGGTCGATGTGTGGTCTGATTGAGTTGAAATTTTGTTAGCGTATTCATGGCACACTCTTCTCAAATCTGAAAGGTTTAATTTTCATTTGAAGCTCCCTACACCCAGTTTTTCATGAGTTGATAAAAACTTACATTTTTTCTTAGATTTATCCATAATCTTTTGTGAAATTTATGTGTATTACCAATAATGATGTTCTTGAAATTTTTGCTGCTATATATCTCTACTATTTACTAGAGAAGAACTTTATTTGCCTGATTCTATTGATAGTGAAGATTTTGGGTGGACTCTGGTCTTGTGGTTTTTTCTTATCTCTTCATATCTTGTGTTTACATGCTTGATATTTATTTTGCTCTACTACATCAGTTCCTATGAGATTTACATAAGATAAGAGATTATTTTATTCCATTGCATTAATATAATATTCTTTGGGTTGTTATTATTTTCTATCAAAGTGATATTAGAGCTCTTATTATTGCTAAATTTTTCTGTCTTGTGTTAAACGGTAGAAACGAATATGAGTAGAATGGTTCACGGTCTACACTATTGGCAATGATAGGCGCCCCGGCACAAATCGCGATGGTGATGGTCACAGGTGGTAGCTTGAGTCATGGCGACACAGATATTGATAATCCGGGACTGATGGTTTTATGGTAAGAGATTCTCAATGATGGCCTACTCGACGGTTGGAGTTCCCTTGTGGCTATTTGGATCTTGGCAAGACGTTGGTCACAACTTGGTTTCTCAATATGGGGTAGCTTATGTTCGAAATTTCCTATAATATGGGATTACATTAATTAATTGATTTTTTATTTTAAATAATTGGGTCAATAGATATTATAATATTTGCTAAACCTTTTAGTGATCTTATTGAATTGGGTATTGGCATCTATTAATAACGGGTGTAGTTGAGCAGTAATGTGTGGACAATTGTGTTTAACTGAAGCCCGTAATGGGAGGGACCCAATTGACACACTATTGATTATGGCTGCTAAGTCCTCTCTCTAGCCTATAAAATTGTAGATTATACTTATAAGTTGCTTAATCCCATTGAAAGCTGCTATACTGAAATAGGTTATAGAGAGGAAGATCTGGCATTCCAATAGATCTCTAATTATTATAGTGATTTATTTTTCTTCAAGTTAAGCAATGACTCAAATAGGTACGTTTTGATTCCGTTGTGTTTATCAATTTCAGTATTTTACAGTCATATATGGATCCGATTGTTCTTGATTAATTAATTATTTATGTAAATAATTTTCTACATGTGGTATCAAAGCAAGTTATATATGATTGTAAAACCCAATTTTTTTTTTATGAACAAAATTCAAAATTTTCCTCTTTGAGCTGAATATGGGTGTTATTTTTACGTGTGGATTTTTGCTTGATTGATTCCGAAACCTTAGGGAAAATTTCTATATATCGAGATCTTTCTAACCATATATAATTTGTATAATTTCGTTGAGAATTGAGTGAGGATTTTGAATTTGAAATTCTAGGGTTTATACCTTGAAAAAGTTCTAGAATTTTCAAATTACTTGCAATTAATTGATATTCGTTGTAAATCGTTGCATGGGTATATATATATATATATATATATATATATATATATATATATATATATATATATGTTTTAGCATCATTTCGTTGCATTAAGGTAAGTTTTTAGGGCTTAAATTTAAGTAATCCGAAATTCGGCCACGGGAGGCTTAGATTCGAAATTTTGAAGTTTGTACGTGGAAGATTTACTCGTTTTTTCTTCATTTAATTCATTCTAGTAAATTATATTAATGTTAGAAGTAAGAACCATGAAAAAGATTTCATCAAAAATCAATTATTCTATGCTTTTTTGGAGTTTTAGGTCGAAATTGGGTCGTGTGACCGGTTTACAGCTTTTTTGGGACCCAGCTGGAGGTTGAAGAAGACCTCTAGCCGAGCCGGGCCATCAAATTGGGCTCACGCCCATTAAAAATTTAGAAAAAAAAAGGGTTCTCGGTGGGCGTAAGCCCAAAACCATGAACAAAATAAGGGTTTTGGTCTCACGCCCATTAACCAAAGATGAGAACCTAACATGAGAAAGGTTCTGGGCGTGAGCCCAAAACCAAATAAATGGGCTTAGCCCATTTTTATTTTTTTATTTCCTATTCATGGGCATGAGCCCAATCCTTTCCACGGAGAGAGTTGGGCTTCGGCTCCTACAGGTCTACGGACCGGGCAAAGGTTAGGGCCCGTGGGAGGGTCCGAAATAATAAAATAATTTTAAAATAGAATTTAAAAAAAATTATGGCAAAAATTGTTGCTTGATAAATATAATATGATCTTGGAAAGCACACGTTATAAAGTGCTTCAAATTGTTAGATGAATTTTGAACATAAATTTTTGGAGTTCCCTATTGATAAAAATTAGTATATACAATAACTCGCCCAAAGGAGATTATCGTGTATCTTAATTTGAAAATTTGCATGAAGATTAATTCCTAATTTAATAGATGTGGATATATAATTGAAAAATATTTATCTGCCCAAATGGGATAAATTTTTTTAAAATTATATGTAATTCTCCTCTATATTGTGATAATGGAGATTATAATTTTAATGATTTGTCTACACAAATGGGATGGATCATTGACAATTATATGTAATTCTCCTATTTGTTGCTTTACAAACTTCAAGTTGTTAAAAATCATAATGCATTATACACTCTACCCAAGGATGACTTTATAATGTACTACTTATTTTTGCTAAAATGCTTATTGCCCATAATTGATCTTATTGCATTATGTGTAATAATACTTACATTTGCTGTAAAAAACAATAATGCCACAGTTGAAATGTTAATTGGATAAAATATTATATTGTTAAGGACTTTGTCAAAAAAGAAACATTGTGATTGAGAATATTAGAACTGAGTCCATGTTGGCTGATCCTCTAACAAAAGGCTTACGACCCATTTTGTTTAAAGAACATGTGAAGAATATGGGTGTTTTAGATTCTTTTGATTTCTTTTGTTAATGGGAGTTATATAATTTGTATTTCTGGATATTATAGTTATATGCAAACTGATAATGCTTTCATGATTTCTATTAAAGCATTTATTCTCAATGATTATTATTGTTAATTCTATTGTTATCTCTTCTCCTATTGACTAAGAAATGGAAGTATAAAATAGTATTTTTAAACAAATTTTAATTTAAAAATGACTGGATGCTACTAATTATGAGATCTCATGTTGGAGTGTGACATAGTCATGCAACTTCATGTTGTTTAGAAATTGCGTTAATGCGGTTTTATGTCGTTGAGAAATTGTATTCAAACAATTGGAACGCCATCACTTTCATATAAATCACACAATCTCAGGTAGTAATAATAATTCAAACAATTGGAACGCCATCACTTTCATATAAATCACAATCGCACTTAGCACGCATTCCAATTATTATTCACTGCCATACAAGGGCATAGCCTACTCGCAGTTCGGCTATCTTCTAACATTAATGACAGGCATCGTCTCCCCCCTTGGAGCGCGACTTCGTCACTACGTCGACGGCATTCTCGAAGGAGCATCGTCTCCCCCCCTTGGAGCACGGCTTCGTCATTACGTCGACGGCATTCCCGAAGGAGCATGGGTCCAATTGGCCTAGCATCTACTGTGACTCGAGCTATGTCACTCTGTTGATGGCATTTCTAAATGAATAAAGGTCTAGTTGGCCTAGCCACTACTGTGACCCGAGTCTTTCCACCAGCACACGACAATTTAATAATCAATTGCACAAATCATCACTCAATTTGTAGTATCTAATCATCAAATTCATAATCTGAATACATAGCAGCGATCAGCACAAAATTATGAGAATTTAGGGTCCCGAAATAATTTTTGGAATTTATTAAATAATTAAATTTATTCCGAAAATTAATTAAATAATAATATCCATATTTTTCATAATCCACACTCAATTTATAATATCCAACCCTCAATTTCAAAATTTGACTACACCGCAGCGATCAACACGAAATTCGAGAAAATAAGATCCCGACGAAATTTTCAGAATTTAATAAATAATTAAGTTTATTCCGAAATTAATTAAATAATAATATTTTAATAATTTCGAATAAATATATATTATTAAATTATTTAATAATTTCGGAATACTTAAATAAATCAAAAATAAATTCATTTAAGTCACATCAATGTTTATATTAATATAAACATTCACTTAACCTTAAATTAAACACACTTTAAGTTAATTAAGCACCTTAATATAATTTACACTTAAATAAATTAAACTAACCACCTAATAATACTTAACATAAACTAAGCACATCTAAAGCATCATTAACCCTATAATCAAGGTTTAGTGAGCTAAACTCACTGGATTAGCGAGCCGAGCGGACCAAAACGATGAGGACGTCGAGGAGATCGACTTTTCTCAAGGCGGGCCAAGCATCTAGGGTCGGGAAGCCGGCCAAAACGGGCCAAACACGGGCTGCCATACCCATTTTCTTGGCTGCTGATTTGGGGCCGAGAAGGGCGGATCCGGCGTTGGAATGGGCGGAGGAGGGCGGCGGCAGCTCGTGCGGGTGAGGCGGCAGCTCTGGCGGGTCTCCCGGCAACCTTGGCGACGGCGAGCTGGCTTCGAACAGTAGTTGGACAGAGGGCTGGAGGCTCGGGGTCGCGCGGACGAAGGCTAGAGGCAGCGGAGGCAGCGCGACGACAAGCGGGTGACGCGCACGGACGACGGCAGCGATGAACTTCTCCGACGAAGCTGGCAGCGTCCGGCTGGACTGCAGCCAGCCTCAGCATGTTTAGATCTGCTGGGTCTTCGAGCAAGAACCAGAGATGGAGGAGAGAGACCGCGATGGGAGAGAAAGGGGGAAGACGGAGGGCGTGCGGCCAAGGCGGAACGGCGACGGTGCGCGGCGTGAGGCGGCGACAACTCCGGCTTCGGCTGTGACGATTGTTGGCTTCCGATCAAGCCTTCTTCGATTGCTGGGTTTAAAGAAGCAAGGAGAAGAAGATGGAGAAGAGAGGCGACGGGAGAGAGAGAGGGAGGAGAGAGAAGGAAGGGGGCCATTTCTTTTCTTTTTCTCATTCTTTAATCCAACAAAATGGCCCACCATGACATCATCAAGTGATGTCATACTTCACTAATTTCAAATCTCCCACAGCAATCTTCAATGGGTCCATTTTATTTTTCCGCCGGGGCATGAAATTTTGTACATCAATTCCTTCAATTTCAATCAATTCTCTTCCAATTGAATTAAATTGAAGTCCATAAAATTAATCCAATATCACCACACTTCAATTCACATCTTCACTTGTCTGTAAAATCAACTTAAGTCCCAAAAGCGCGATCAAAGGCAGGCCTACTAATTTCTCGAGCCAAATTAGCCATTCTCTGATTTAATCGTTAAAAAATTCTGATTACATGAAAAATCTTCTGAAAATGAGTTAATATTCCTAAAATGATTTGTGAAACACCCAAACTTCCATTTTCTGAATTCGATCTCAATTCCACAATTAATTTCATTTTGGCATGATACTAGTGCAGCCCAACCTACTGGGTAGCCTTTAAAAATTTTCATGTATTTGACATGTGGTTGATCATCTCTAGCCACAATGTACATCTTTGAAACATTGGCGACTTTCGGTTGTCGGGGTAATATCAAGGTTTCAAATACGAATACAGGGTACCCAATCGACTAAAAAGTCGGTTTAGTGTCGATCAATAAGAATTGTGCAATCTAGTGGAATCACTCACACCTGATCACATGCCTCTATCGAGTCGACCTATTTTCGATCTCTAATCAATTTTTAATTGTGCCGTAATGACCCTTGTAGATTAGCTCGGTCAAAAGATCGCTTCCTGGTCAAATTCTCGAGTTTGATGCATTAAAATTTCTTAACGGCTTCACCTAATAGACTAGTTTTCACATGAGTGGCTGACTCAAGGAAAAGAACTATATGCATGCCAACGAAATGCCCGTCTCAATTTATTGAAAATAGAATTGGAAAATTGGGATGTCACACTCGTGGTCGATTTTCTTCGAGTCACAATGAAACCACTCGACACATTGGCAACTCTCAATGGTCATGAAAATCTCAAGGTTTCAATTACGGGCACAGGGTACTCAAAATAACAGAAAATCGGTCTAGTGTCATTCGACGAGAATTTTGCTATCAGGTGGAATCACCCACACTTTGAACACATATCTCAGTCGAATTGACCTATCCATAATCTCTAGTCTATTTTGATAATGCCATAATGACCCTTGTAGACTAGCACGGTCGAGCAATCGACTTCTGGTCAAATTCTCAAGTCTATTGCATTAATATTTCTTAATGACTTCTCCAGATAGTCTAGTTATCTCACGAGTGATCGGCTTTGAAAATACCACTATAAACGCATCGATGAAAGGCTCGATTTATTCAATCGAAAACTGTACTGGAAATTCAGGATGTCATACACTATTGGACGCTCAAAAGACTTGCTGGAAATATCAAGGATGCGATTTATTTGACTGAGAGCTTGCTGGACCGCTATGGTTGGTGAAATGGGAGCCGTGAGAGTTGGCTTTTACCGAGTTGTGAGACTCTTCCTCTTCATGCTTCTATGGACTTCCCCTCTTGTCATCACTTATTATTATTATTTTTTTAAATCACAACCATCACTTGCTCTCTTTTCTTCATGAATATCTCCCCTCAACCTGGAGACACGAATCTCTAGAGTGCCATAAATTGACATAAAGTGACACTTAAGTGTCATAACTTATGAAAGTGACATGTGAGTGCCAAAATCGGAGAGAAATGAATAATTTAAGTGCCACTCCGACCAAAATTCGGCCAAAACGTTGATGTGTGCAATTTTCGGCGAAATAAGTGTAAAAACGGTCTTTGTTTTGCACTTGATATGACCAAATAATGCAAAAACGGCGTTGTTTTGGGCGACGTGGTAAAAAAAAATATAAATTAATTAAATTAATTTAAAATTAAAATTATTTAAAATATTTAAAATAATTTTTAATATAAAAAATTAAAAAAAAAGAAAAAGAAAAGTTGGGGGAGGGAGGCGGCTAAGGGCCTCGGCCCTAAGCCATCGTCGTTCGGGAAGGGCCAAAGAACGGAGGGGAAGGGTGGGGGTCAGCGGCCGGGCGAGGGCCGTTGACTCTCGTTGGATTTGGGCGAGGGCTTGCGGGTCGCCGTTGGTCGGCGGGGGTCGCGTCGATAGGTCGGGGTCGTCGGCCCTTGGCCAAGGCCCAGCGACCCCGGTCGACCCTACCCCCACCGTCGCCGGCCTTTCCCAGCAGTGGTGGGGAGGCGGCGGCGGCGGCGAGGGCTGAGCCCTCGGTTGCCTCTCCTTCTTTTTAATTTTTTTTTTTTTGAAAGTATAAAAATTATTATTTTTAAATATTTTAAATAAATTTAATTAAATAAATTTTTATATTATTTTTTACCACGTCAGCCCAAAATGACGCCATTTTTGCATTATTTGGCCACATTAGCATGCAAAACGGCATCGTTTTGCACTTACTTTGCTGGAAATTGTACACTTCAACGTTTTGGTCGGATTTTGGCCGGAATGGCACTTAAGTGATCCATTTCTCTTCGAATGTGGCACTTAAGTGGCACTTTCATAAGTTATGACACTTAAGTGTCCCTTTGTGCCAAATTATGGCACTTGAAGAGATATTTTGCCCCTCGACCTATATATTGTGGTTGGTTGAATATGTGCATTGAAGTCATAGCCATGCTCTCTCTTCGATGAAGCTTTGCTTTGTGGCCATGATTCTCTCTCTCTCTCTCTCTCTCTCTTCTCACGCGTGTGTTCTTTTGTGTGTGGCCCCCTCTTTGTCATGTAATGACTCTCTTTTATATAGAAAGGGCTCAAACTATCAGATTCTTAAAATATTTTGTTCTTTCCTTTTCGGCTCACACATGAAATCTCCCTTGACCATGAAATCTTTCTTGTTTTAAGACAAAGAATATATCACGCGATATATGCCCCACATGCAATATTCCCTTTTGATATTTCATCCAAAATCTTCCACTCCGCTGTGAAATTTAATATCACTCAATGCATATATCGTGTGAATATATAAAAGATTTACTGGATATTGGAAGAATAATACAAATATTTTCGGAAAATATCCAATTGCCATTCTTGATAAGTCAATTTTCGATCATTAGAGAATAACGAGGTTGGGCCAATTTCCTCTCTCTGTAGGCTTAGTCCAACTTGTCAAATTAAAACTCAGAACTATCAATTCAAACCCATCAGTTACCGATTCGATGTAAATAATAAAAAAATGCTCCTAAAACTATATGCTATGCAAGATAATTTCAATTATTTTTGTTTAGGGGATAACAATTAATCCTTAATTTTCTATGCAATAAATAAATGATTAGGTTGCCAAAATTTAGGTGTTAACAGTTGTCCCTTTTTGAAGGTGAGCTTGTAAAGATTACATTCAAAGACAAATTGAGACCCAAATTTTAACCATACAAGTACAATGTGATGAATCTTTTTGTGGGGACATGTGTTTTGATGAACCCATTCCCATTTTCAAATCCAATGTAGTAAAATATGATGCAAATGCTAACATAGAAAATATAATCATACCTTTAGTTACTTACCTGTGGACGCAATGAGGTAAGCTTGAGATATGGGACACCTACAAGCATTTGGATTTCACTCAAGGTCTTTAAAAGGCACAATAACTTGCATATTTGGAAATGGGGTAAATTAGATAATTGGGAAGGTCTCTTACCTTCTAGTAAAAAGAATTTGGGAATACCTAGGATTAACCTGGGATATTCGTGAAGGTTTCTTATATTCTGGTAAAAGAATTTTGGAATATCAAGGACGTATCTTGAATATTTGTGAAAATCTCTCACCTCTTGGTAAAAAGAGATTTTGGAATATTGAGGATGTATCTCAGATATTCATGAAAGTTTCTCACCTCATAGTAAAAAGGAATTGGAATATTGGGGACGCACTTTAGATATCCATGAAGGTCTTTCACTTCCTAGTGGAAAGAAATTGGAATATTGAGGGTGTACCTCAGACATTCGTGAGTTCTCTCATCTCTTGGTAGAAAAAAAGCATTGAAACATCAAGGACGTACCTTGAATGTTCATGAAGATCTCTCGCCTTCTGTTAGAAAGAAATTTTGGAATATCTAGGACATATCTTAGATATTAATGAATGTATCTCATCTTTTGGTAAAAAGAAGTTTTGGAACATCAAGGATGCACCTTGAATGTTCGTGAAGTTTTCTCACCTCCTGATATTTTGGATGTATCATGAGGCTTCTGAAAGTAACCTGAATGTCAAGAGGTCTTGGGTCTTTGAGAAAACATTACTTATCACACATGATTAGAGCAAAATTGCATGCATTCACCAAAGAAATAAGCAATTACGGCTATTTCTCCACGCTTCAAATTTTATTGAAATTTTTATCAATTATCAAGATTTATGTATAATGATTTTACCATATTTGTATCACCAAAATTTCCACCGAAGAGAATTGTTGTTCAAGACAATTTTTACTCATGACATTAATATCTTAAGAATACTAAATGAGAGACTTTCAATTAGAAAAAACTTTCACTTACGCTCATTCAGAATGACTATTTTATGAGAATCACTTCGTGTCACCATCATCATATCGATAAGAGTCCAAGTATTCTCACAAGCGATACAACCTTACTGACCTGAGAGGTCTTTAATGGAGAATATAATGTGGGCTTGGTCAAAGGCTTAACAAGGGGACTCTTTGAGTCAAGATTATTGAAAGAACAATTATGTAATCATCTCTAGTTTTACAAGTCAAAAACCTTGCAAAATGAGAAAAAAATAATCTTGCCCATACTTCTTCGAGCAATGATTATAAATAAGAACTCCTATGTTAATTCAAGTACCATAATCTGAAGAGACTTCGCAAGAGATATAATGTAGGCTAGGTTCACGTGTTGAGAAACGAAAGGATCATCGAGCTCAAAACATGTGTAGATGGGTGAGAATTGGTGATCATCTTGGTGTTACCAACAATCTTCTTCTTCACCATTATGATTATCTTCATAGATATTGTTCTTGACTCTCTGAGTATTGTTCCATTTGGGATATAATTTTTACAACTAATAGTCATTTATGGGCATTGGCCTTACTTTTACTAGGCATGCTACTTCTTCAAGCCCCTAATTTTCATTTTCTTTTTTTTCTCTTATGTCCATGGGTATCGGCCTTGCTTTTATTAGGCACACTATTTTTTTTATGACCTTAGTTCTATTTTTTTTTTTTTACTTTTGACAAACTATCTACAACGCATACCTTGAACAACCACGCATTGGTTTATTTTTAAGGAATGATTCAACATTTGGCTCTTGGTGTTCTTCATCTTCTATTGGCATACTGGACCATGCTGCTTGAACGATTGTCTTTTGCCTTGCCTTAGTGTGAGGGATGATCACCAACTAGGTTTAAAGAAATGAAATTTCCAGGCTTGAGTGGGCTATGCAATGGATATAAGTATGTAGGATAAAGAAAAAAATGCTCTTCGTCATCTTAAGGCGCTTAAATTTCGTGTAAGTTCAACTGCAATAACAGCACTCAAAGATTGATGCAAGTGAAAGTAAGAAAACTTTTATCTATTTTATTCACCTGATGCCAACTATACATTGATTTAGCTCTAATGTGGGGTGGTTCTTGATAAGGGATAATTTGAAAGAAATCTCTACAAGTGTATGGGGCTCAAAAATGGTTAAGCAATGGATCACTTGTAGTATTTAAAATAGAAAAATGAACTACCCTTCATCATTTCGGTCGTCGTACCTTTTGTGAGAAAACTCTTTACTTTGCAGATATGAACCTTCCTACACTCATCTCACAAGTATATAAGTAAGGGAATATGTACAAGATAGGGTTTGCCTTTCATCATCCCGACGCATTTCATTTAGCGTGCTCAATCCATTCCACATCATTCATTGAATTATCCATCTTAACAAATTTCCACATGAAATTGATGAGTTAAGCAAGTAAAATCACCGTGCAAATTCTCCTTTCAAAGGAGCTTAACAACTTTAACATGAAAAACTTAGTGACTTTAGTACAAACAATTTACTATACTCAAAAATATTTTCATAAGCATGAAATACATGGTTTTGAGCATTCATTCAAGGAAGTGCCAATAAGGGATTGTCTTAATAATGGGTGTTCTTGCTTTCGCCCCTGCACAATAGAACGTGCATGAATAGGGTACTATGCAACGTTAAAGTAAATGCAAATTGAACATCCGTTTTGGCTCGGATTGAGATTTTATCTCAATCGGGTTACTACTAGAATTTGTCATCTCTCCAATTTGTCATCTGCTAGGGAAAGAATAGAGTATCATTTCCAAAATTAATTATATTCAAGAACAAAATGTATTTGTTTCATCCAAGATGAATGATCATCTTTTTGACTTGCCCCTCATTTTCTTCGTTTGGCTTTTTAGGATAGATATCTCAAGTAGTATCGAGATGTGCTTCATATTAACTCTTTGGAAGTGTGTTCTCAAACTTGTTGAGTAACAATTGAGCCAATGAATCTATCACTACAACTTTTTCATATGCTTTCTCATCAAGCTAAAAAAATTAATGCTTTGAGACATGGCTTCAAAATTATTTTTTTATTCTTTTATTCTCTTTTTTTGAATTTTTTTTTTTTGGTGACGAAGCATGAAGAAGCCCAACTCTCAAAATTCTCCTTGGATGATATTTTCTTTTCATGGTTGGATATCATCACTAGGTTAGTTTGGTGTACTTTAACATGTCCTCAAAATTAGAAATAAAAGTATAATATCATTGCATAGATTTAAATGAATTACATTACTGGAATGAAAGTTGCGAATAATTAAACTCGAAAACCATAATTGAAACTTCAAAAAGCAAGAAATCCTTGAAATCCTAGAAAGCATAAAAGACTCCTTTGTAGAGGAGTGTGAAAATGAGAATTTGTTCATTCTGTGATAGCATTTGCACTTCCGTTATGGTTGGGCAAAGAGTTCTTCTTGACATTCGGCTGACTATCACCAAAAGAGAACACCTTTGCATCCAACAAGTTTTAGATCTTATGTTTCAAGACAAAGCAATCATCAATAGAAGCATTCAAGGTTTGGATGCTTTGGATCATAGGAAGTCGATCCTTACTTTTCGAGGACTAGCAAGACTATAAATAAGGGCCTAGGGAGAGGCATGAACTATTTGCGTTGCTGACTAGAGAATTTGAGACTTCCACTTTGCTGATTTTCGAGGACAAGAACAATTGGAGGCCTACTAGGGGTCGATTGCGCATATGCAACATCAACTTTAGTGGTTGCTTTATCTTTCTTTGTAGTGAACCTTTTGCCCACATGGATTGATTCATTGAACCATTTATCACTTAGCCTTGTCATGATTTGTTCACCCATTGGAATGAGTTGATTAAAGTTCGTAATGTATGTGCTAGCTATCCAATTGTGGAACTCAAATGGGAGGGTCTTGACGAACAACTTTATCAACTCTTTATTAGTAGGCTTGGGAGTGATTTGAGCCACTAGATTTCACCATCTTATGACATACTCCTTAAATGACTCACTTTTCTTGTTTTCCATTTGCTCGAGATCTTCCCGTGAATGTGCGATGTCCATATTAAATTTGTGCTACTTGAGAATTGCATTGGTCACCTCATTTTAGGTGTCGAGTAGATTTATGTTCATCATAATGTATCGGTTTAGTGCGAGTCTAGTCAAACTCATGGAATGAATGGATCATTAGGGACTCATTTTTGATATGTTGGGCCATCCACATGTGGTATATCTACAAGTGAGTTTTCAGGCAAGAAGTACTATTATATTTCTCTAACTCCGGCATTTTGAACTTGTTTAGCATGTTAACCTTCTCATACACAGACAAATCAATGGGGAGTGAGTTTTGTGATTCCTGAAATTATTTCACTTTCTCCTTAAGCTTTGTAAAGCATTCGTTGTGCTCTATCTTAGGACCATTGTTAGACTTGGCCTCTTCAATAGTGATGGAGGTGGGTCATCTTCTAGATTAAGTATATCATCACCAATTATTTGAACCCCGTTCACTTGCTTCGGGATTACTATCTTAGGGAGAATGGGTGCAGGAATCGAATTCGCCCAGAGGGATTGGACCATCATATATTGAGGTGAGCAACTGTTTGAGTTGATCTTCCATCTTGGCAACACGATCTTGCATCTTGATTTGGTCAGCCATCTTTGTCTTAGACCGTGTACGAATGAGCGAGTGTTGTCAATCCATAATCACCTATTTTGAGGAAATGAACGCGCATATAAGCACAAGGTGGAAATAGGGAACCGGTCCTTGACAATGGTCTAATTTTTTTCATTTTTAAATCACAAAAAAGTCCGTACATTAAGGGAATTTCCTAAAAATGGACTAAGAAAATAAAGACATAGGATGCCTTAGCATGGACCGAAAAATAAGAATATCAAATTCATGAACATAAACTACAAAAAAAACAAAAGTTTGAGATTTTCCCTAATGGGAACAACAAAAACATGAATTGAGAATAAATTTTCCAAAGTTTTTTGCCATTTTCTAAAAATGAAAACAATGACAAATTTCTCGAGAAAGAATGACCTATGACATGGCTATGAAAATAAAAGGCCTAAATTAAAAGTAAATTTTTTAAAAGTTATTTAAAAAAAAAGATTTAATGATCGTTACTTCTAAATGAAATGACCATGGTATGAACTTCCTAATTGACCTATACCCATCATTGACTGACCAAATGTAAGGAAATAAATTGCAAAGCAAAGATTTAGAAGACTTACTTCCCTCAATAGGATGATGGCAACGACATAGACATGTGCATTCGATGTAAGACTCGATTTCTACTCTAAGCGGCTTGATAAGTTAAAGCCACAAGGATGGTCGAAGTAGCTACAGGCTTGCGGACTAATTCAGGTCCTCACGACTTCGGCTTGATCAAAGAGCCAACCCAAGTCATGGGCATGCAGATCGAGATGGGTACTCTTGACACCAAAGAAGAAATTTTGAGATTGAGATGGACGAATCGTATTGCGGGCATGTGGTTGAAGTGGTATCCATCTTCATACCATCCTAGATGATCCTATGCAGCCTAAGTTTGGTGGTAGAATGTGTGTACAATAGTGTAGTGTGAAAGTAATAAAACATGCACAACAATTTAAATGCAAACAACACTTCTAATTAAAGAATATAAATCATTCATTCCAACACTTCTCTACAAGACAATGGTTAGCAAAGACTATTCCCCTTATATCTCTCATTTGCAAAAACATTTAACACTTGATATTAAAGATGTATCTAATATCCTCACTACCAAACAAAATCATTCTTGAAAAGAGAAAATTGGCCTCAGTTCATTAAGAGTTTTAACTTAAGTCCTCAGCGAAGTCATCAAGTTATCGCGACCTAATCTTGGGTGAACTATCTAGGGTTTGACTAATGAATTACGAAGTCTAAATTTAGCTTGAGTTCTCCCAATCCCATACCAATTTGCAACTTAAGTTTAAGTTTTTGTCGTGCAAATGAATTTTATCTAAGAGTCGCCACTAAACAATTTATGGTAAGCTGATTAGGTACCTAAGTAAAACAATAGGAGAATTATTTTACTCCTATATACCAAAGAATTTGGGTATGGGAACTTCATTACACTAGATTTTTCTAATACATTTTCGGTACCATTTTTTTTTTATGAAAAATGTTTATCAAATAGCTTGAATTCATTTTATTACTCCCCAACATGTGGGGTGACTATGTGAATGTGCAATTCATCAATTTAACACCCAATAAAACAATAAATAAATTGCAAAACTTACCTCATAGCAACGAAATCATCTATAATGCTAGCTTAGAATTTACATCAATAATCCTAGATATAATTTCTAATTAACATGTAGTTACTCAATCTTTTTTTAGGATTTTCTCTTATTTAATGAAACTTAATATACGTGCAATGCAATGTAATGATATACAAAAATATGTTTATACTAATATGACATGCGACATACAATTAAATAAACTTAATATGTAAACTATATGTCACCCAACATTAATTAAATGACCTAATCAAATAACGGGTAACTATTAAATGAAACTATCTTAATATGTTACACATTTAAATGATCCTAATCATGCAATGACTAGATGATGTGCAATGGATGAACTAATTCTACATGACATGTACATGATAATTTTTATGTCTTCTTTTATTTTTGTTTAAATTTCGAAATTAAAATTACCCAATAATTAAACATGCAATTTTACTTAAGGAAAGTGAAATCTAACATCCTAAAGCAATGTTTTTGGTTTTTTTTTTTTTTAATTCGGAATAAATAAATTACCTAATCTAAACATGCAATCTAGGTATCAAGAGCAGCACAGGAACAAATCAGGCATGATATCATCCATGTCTTCTTAATTTTGGAAATAGATTGACGAGTCATATTTCGAGCATGAGATCGGATTGGCAATTTTTCTGTGCGATTGCGAGTCATATTTCAGGCATAAAATCGGACTATCAATCTTATGCACGTTGTGAAATTAGAGAATAATCCCTAATTTGAAAGGCTTTTCGGGAAACTTTGGATAAGATGCATCATTTAAAGATTTGAATTTAATCGCAATATCAACGAATTAAGTAAGGAAATTACCAAATTAAAGTTGGATAATATCTTTACCTATTTCGCATATATCATTCCCGTATTTGGACTCGTTGGATGGTGGCGCTAGCGATGGCTCATGGTGATGTTCAACAATGGTTCACGGTCTATGCCATTGGCAACGATAGGCGCCCCAACACAGATTGCGATGGTGATGGTTGTAGGTGGCAGCTTGAGTCACGATGGCACATATATTGATAGTCCGGGACTAATAGTCTTATTGTAAGACATTCTTGATGATGGCTTGCTCAATGGTAGGAGTTCCCTTGTGGCTGTTTGAGGTCTCAGCAAGACGTTGGTCACAGCTTGGTTTCTCGATATGGAGTAGCTCAGGTTGGCGTCATCTCAGAGAAGCAAAGTAGGAGGCATCGATACCAGTAACAAGGTGCTTTGTAGCTTCATCATCGCGTCACCAGCGCACATATTAGCCTACAAAACAGAGTGGAAAAACAAAGCAGCGAACAACGAATTGTTGCGGTGGAATCACTATTGGATGCTCAAAGACTTGCTAGAAATATTGAGGATGTGCTTTATTTGACTAAGAGCTCGTTGGATCGTTGTGGTTGGTGAAATGGGAGCAATGAGAGTCGGCTTTCAACGAGCTGTGAGACTTTTCCTCTTCGTGCTTCTATGGACTTCCCCTCTTGTCGTCACTTGATTTTTTATTTTTTATTTTAAATCATAGCCACCACTTCCTCTCTTTTCTTCGTGAATGTCTCCCTGCAACCTGTATATTGTGGTTGGCGGAATATGGGCGTTAAGTCACGGCCATGCTCTCTCTTCAATGAAGTGTTGCCTTGTGGCCATGAATCTCTCTCTCTCTCTCTCTCTTCTCACGTTTGTGCTCTTTTGTGGCCGTGTATATCGATATGCATGCCCCCCTTTGTTGTGTAATGACTCACTTTTATAGAGAAAGTGTGACCGCTCAAGCGCAGGAGCGCGTCTCATGTCCCACATCGCTTAGGGGGAAGTCTTGAGGCTAGTTTATAAGGTTTAGGTCCCTCTAATCTATATAATGCGTTTTAAAGCTGTGAGGACTCGGTGTTTAAAGCGGATAATATTACACAGTGGGGCCCGAGTTGTTACAAATTGTATCAGAGTCGACTCCCGACCATGTGTGAGGCCACAACGAGGATCCTGTGCTCCCAAGGGGGAGAGAGTGTGTCGGCCCAAGCGCGGGGCCGCATCTCCTGTCCCATATTGCTTAGGGGGAGTCCTAGCTTTAGTTTATAAAGCTTAGATCCCTCTAATCTGTGTGACGCATTTTAAAACCGTGAGAACTCAGTGTCCAAAGTAAACAAATTACACAGTAAGGCCCGGGTCATTATAGAAAGGGCCTGAACCATCAGACTCTTAAAATATTTTGTCCTTTCCTTTTCAGCTCACACACGAAATTTTCCTTGACCATGAAATCTTTCTTGTTTTGAGACAAAGAATATATCACTCAATATATGCCCCACATGCAATATTCCCTTTTGATATTTCATATGAAATCTTCGTGTTGCAAAATATATCACTCGATGTATATATCACGTGAATATATAAAAGATTTACTGAATATTGGAAGGATAATACGAATCTTTTCCGAAAATATCAAATCGCCATTCTTGATAAGTCAATTTTTGATCATCATATAATAATGAGCTTTGGCCAATTTCCTTTTTCCGTGGGTTTAGTCCAACTTCTCAAATTAAAGCTCATAACTATCAATTTAAACCCATCAATCACCAGACCGATATGGATAAAATAATAAAAAGTGCTTTAAAACTATATGCTATGCAAAATAATTTCAATAATTTTTGTTTAGGGTTTAACAATTAATCCTTAATTTTCTATGAAATAAATAAATGATCAGGTCACTAAAATTTAGGTGTAAACACAAGTGCTATAGTTGCTTAGTACGTTGTCGGACTTGTGGGAGACGTTTTGAACGTTTTTGTCTAATTTTGGTTCAGATGGTACGATTATCATTGATTTAGCTAAGAGTTGAGTTTTGAATGAAAAGATGAGAAGAAAGACACATGGATCATCCTCTTCACATTTTGATACCTTGGTTGTTGAAAAAGGAGAAGAAGTGAGTCTCGACATCCTAGAAATGGAGATAAAAGCCAAGATAAAAGCATAAACAAATGCAATAGATTTGTTAATGTTGAGTGCCATTATTGCTATTAGAGGAACACATTCAGAGATTTTGTTGTTAGTTCAAAAGGGCGAAACAGAAAGAGAAAGGTAAAGAGAAGAAAAATGATGATGGCAACAATGACTATCGTGTTGCTACACTTGCATAAGACTTACTAATTGTCTATGATGATGATACGGTGAATTTTGTATGTCATGACACCAACTGAGTAATTGATAGTGGTGCATCTATTAATGCTACATCTCGTATGGATTTCTTTACATCATATAGGTCAAGTGATTTTGAATATGTGAAGATAAAAAACAATGGGCTAGCCGAAATTGTAGGTATTGGTGACGTGTGCTTAGAGGCCAACAATAACACGAGGTCAATTGAATAAATGTTAAACATATACCTAATATTCATTTGAATTTGATTTCCATAAGCAAGCTGAATGATGAGGGGTATTGCAGCACCTTCAATGATGGTCGATCGAAGCTCACTAAAAGTTCTTTGGTTGTGGCTAGAGGTGAAAATATTCTTTGTTGTATACCATGCCAGCAAAGTTGTCTATAAACAAAATTAATGTAGTAGACAACGAAGAGAAAGTTGAGTTATGGCACAAGAGACTCGGTCACATCAGTGAGAATGATTTGCCAGTATTGGCCAAGAAAAAACTTCTTTCAAATATGAAAAGTTCAGCATTGAAGAAGTATGCTCACTGTTTAGCAAATAAACAAAATAGAGTTGCATTCAAAAATTTCATTCTTTCAAGAAAGTCAAGTATCTTTGATTTAATGCACTATGATATTTGTGGTCCTATGAAGACAAAACACTTGGTGGCTCTTTTTATTTTGTTACTTTCATAGATGATTATTCAAGAAAAATATAGATTTATATTTTGAAAACTAGAAATCAAGTATCATATACTTTTAAGTAGTTTCGGCTTCAGTTAAGAGACCGACTGCAAAGAAATTGAAATGTATTAAAATTAATAACGGGGGAGAGTATATTTGATATTTTGATGAATATTGCAAATGACACCTTCCAAAATGCGTCAGTTAAATGGCTTAATTAAGAAAATCGAGAGGACATTGGTTGAAAAAGTAAGATGTTTACTTTTATAATCAAAGCTACCTAAATCCTTTTAGGATGAGGCTTTAAGTACAATTGCATATGTATTAAATCTTACTAAATGTGTTCTTCTAGAGTTTAATGTTTCTAATAGAGTTTGGACATGCAAAGACGTTTTTTATGATTATTTGTGTGTCTTTGGGTACAAGGCATTTGTGCATATTCCCAAAGATGAGATGTTTAAATTTGATGTGAAAACACTATAATGCATATTTATTGACTATGGACAGGATATATTTAGTTACAAAATTTATGATCTAGTTGAGACAAAAATTGTAAGAAGTAGAGATATTGTGTTTATTGAAAATCAAGCAATATAGGTTATTGAGAAATTAGAGATGATTTCAATGCCATAAGTTAGTGATAATTTGGTTAACTTTGATTCAGTTCCTTTTACATATATTCCTACATCGGTTGATGAGGAGTAGTAGGAAGTGAGTATTCCAGATAATGCACATGTCCCTGGACATATTGAAACAGATGATATTGTTCATGAACCAAAAGCTCTATTAGATGCTTTACTGTATATTTCAATCCAAAGATCCATTAGAGACCAACAACCTTTTACTAGATATTCTGAAAATGAGTAAGTATATTAATTGATATAGGTGAACTGGAGTGCTATACAGAAGCAATAGAATATGAGTACAAAAGCAAATGATTTGATGCTGTACATGATGAAATACAATCACTTTATGATAATTGTAGTTTTGAACTGGTGAAGTTACTTAAAGGCAAAAGAGCTTTAGAGAAAAAGTGGGTGTATATGTTGAAATGAGATAAATAGACTTCATAACCATGATACAAAGCTAGATTGATTGTTAAGGAATTTGGTTAAAGAAAGAATATTGATTTTGATGATATATTTTCTCTAGTAGTGAAAATGTCTTCCATCTGTGTGGTACTAGGCTTGGTAGCTAGCCTAAACTTAGAGATTGAGGAGATAGATATCAAGATAGTTTTCTCACATGGTGATTTCGAAAAAGATATATATATATGGAATAACTAGAAGGTTTCAAAGTGAAATGGATAAAGAACTATGTGTGCAAGTTGAAGAAGAGTCTCTATGGCTTAAAGTAACCACCAAGACAGTGGTATAAAAAGTTTATGTCTGTTATAATAGAACATGGTTATACGAAGACTTCGTCGGATAATTGTGTATTTGTCGAAATATTTTCTATGATGACTTCATTATTCTCTTGTTTCATGTTGATGATATGTTGATTGTTGATAGGAATGATTTACGAATTGAATTGTTGAAGAAACAATTGAGTAAGTATTTTGCTATTAAAAACTTGGGCCCAATGAAGCAGATTCTTGGCATTGGAATAACCTAAGACAAAGCTGCTAAGAAGTTGTTTTTGTTGCAAGATAAGTATAACAAGAAGATTTTTCAAAATTTTTATTTGAACTAGGCTAAAGTAGTTAGTACTCCTCTTGCTACCCTATTTAAGTTAAACACGAAGTAAAGTCCTACAACCAGTAAAGAGAATAAAGACATAGAAAGTGTTATATATGCTTCAGCTATAGAAAGCTTGATATATGCAATGGTATGTACACATTTAGACTTAGCACATGCAATTAGTGTTGTTAATCGTTATTTGTCAAATTTAAGTAGAGAGCACTGGAATGTAGTAAAGTGGATCATAAGGTATCTTCAGGGAACTTCAAGTTTGAAACTCGGTTTCAGGATCGAGGAACTTGAATCAGTTGGACACACAAATTTTGACTTAATATGAGATATTGATACTTGTAAATCTACTTCTAGTTATTTAAAATTTTGCTGATGGGGTTGTGTCATGAAAGTTAAGATTGCAAAAGTATGTTGTACTTTCTACAATAGAAACTGAATTTATTGCAACAACTAACGTTAGCAAAGAGATGTTATAGTTGATGAAGTTCTTGGAAGAACTTGGGTTCAAGCAAAAGAGTTATGCATTATTTTGTGACAATCAAAGTGCAATTTATCTTGATAAAAAATCATCATTTCATTCTAGATCGAAACACATTGATGTTAAATATCATTGGATAAGAAATATTCTAGATGAGAAGCTATTGGAACTTAAGAAAATTCATACGAACAATAATGACTTTGATATGATGGTGAAAATTCTACAAAGGGAGAAGCTTGAACATTGCCGATTGATAACCGAAATGATAAATCTTTCCATATCGTTGTGAGGGGAGATTTGTTAGCTAGATTCACTCCTATGAGGAGGAACCCAGTGAATTGCAAGCCCCAAAGGCTTAAGCTCATATGATAATTCATATGAAGAAGTAGGATTTCTCACTAACTTTTAAGTAATAGTCGCAAAAAAGTTAGCAGAAACGTGGTAACAAGAGAAAAAAAGAAAGCAGAAGATCTAAGGTCTAGGGTTCGGTCTGATTTATATTATGCTGGTATCGGAGGCCAACGTGTGGTCCGATTAAGCTAAAATTTTGTCAGCTTGTTTATGGTGCACTCTTTTCAAATATAAACAATTTGATTTTCGTTTGAAGCTATCTACACTAGATTTTTCGTAGGTTGATCAAAACTTACATTTTTTGTCATATTTATCCTTGATCTTGTGTAAAATTTATGCGTATTATTAATAATGATATGCGTTAGGTCTTTGCTACTATGTATCTCTGGTATTTATTGGAGAAAAAATTTGTTCACCTAATTTTGTTGATAGTGAGATTCTAGGTGGACTGTGGTCCCATGAATTTTTATTTCCTTACATCGAAGAGGTTTTTTACGTAAAAAATCACCTTGTGTTTACATGCTTGATATTTATTTTACTCTACTATATTTGTTCCTATTAGGTTTATACAAGATGAGAGATTATTTTATTCTATTGCATTAATCAAATATTGTTTGGGTTGTTACCATTCTCTTATCAGTATTTGGATAACAAGCAATCGGTTTATGGCATGAGGATTGGAGGGAAGTTAAAAACAAGTTGAAAGTTTTAAAACTCAATTTTACTTTCTTGACAAATTTATATTTTTTAATGGACTCATCCCTAATAAATATAGCTAACTTTACCTCACACTTACTTCCCTTCTTACATTAGATGGAAATAAATATAACCACTAGAGCATTAAAATGATTACTTTTTTGATAGACAATTTGCGAGACATTGTTGAGAAAAGATGTGCGGCTTGTAAAGAAGATATGAGTGTTCTATTAGTGCAATTATAAAAGGATGGAAAGGCTCAATGTGTCATCCAGCAAGCACTTTCGGAAATGATATTTCTAAGGATCATTGAAGCAAAGGTTGCGAAAAGGGCATGTGATATACTACTACAAGAGGAGTCCTGAGGCACAATAAATGTATGCATCGTTAGACTTCAAACCCTTACTAGGCAATTCGAAAATGCTAAAATGAAAATTATGAGACCTTCCAATAATGTTGTCATGGGGTAAAAGAGCAAGTAAAATAAAATAAGGGCTTGTTGAGAAGATACCACTGAACAAAGAATAGCACAAGAAATATTGGTGACCCTTATCGTTAATACAGTCATCTTCATATCCCCTTGATAAGTACATTTTCTCTAAATGGTATTTTATTGCAAGTGTCATCAATATATTCTTTACAACCTTTTAACTAGTGAACTCGTTGCCACAACTTCTTTTAATCTTCCACAATATTGTTGGACCGTCTCCTAATCTTTCACCATAGCATTTTCAAATTCCCTTCTAAACAATTGAACTCCAACAATGTGAATCTTAGTTGCATCTTGGATCTCTTCCTGAGGTACATTCCTTTCAATATTTTAACTAAAGGAGGTAAATGTTTGCCGGTCATCATGATCTCTAGCATCTAATTTCACAATTTTAGTGATACTTGCTGAATGGACGACTTCTATAGCTCCTTGTTGCTTGCAATAATTGTATTATATCAAGAACTTCACATTTTTCTTTTACAAAAAAAGTGAGAAAAAAAGAAGAGAGACGAATTAAATTGTTTTTATATCCCAAAAAAGGGAAAAAAAAAAAGAAAAGAGGAAAAATAAAAGGAAGCAGCTTTTTACAGTCCGCCACTCCGGTGGGGCTTGTTCTCAGTCTCTACTCCGGCTAGCGGCTGCAGACGGCGGCGCGTGCTCTTCTCGTCCGATGGAGGTGGAGGCTCCCCAAGCTCCTGCTCCTCCCATGGCGTCCCACACATTCGACGGTACTCTCTCTCTCTCTCTTCCGCGAGCTCTTCGAGCGCGATCGATCGCGTCGTGCTCGCCGTCGCGACGCAATCCGAGACGCAATCCGACGATTTCGCCTGAAGCAAATCGCGCGCGACGCGGTTGCGGTCGCGGTCGCGGTTGTGGCGAGTTCGTGATGTTTGACTACTTTCTCGGTCGGTTCGAGCGTTAGGCTTATGCTGCTGCTGCTGCTCTTTTGTTTTTTTTTTTCTTGTTTTCCCCTCTTCAGATGGTTTTGATGAGGTCCAGCTTCGCGGTCTCGTGGCGGGCGGCTCGTTGGGCTTCGACGATTGGACTTCGCTGATCTCGGCCGTGGAGAATGCGTATCCTGTGAGTCCACAATTCACCGCCGAAACTTCTGTGGACGTTGCATTTTGACATGTTTGAACTGAACACTGCCTGCGTGTGATTGACATTAATGTCGCGGAGTAGAGCGTGTTTCCCTTTGGATTTGGTTGATCCTAGGCCTGGAACTTTTGTTTGAGGACATCGGCTTTACTAATTTGATAGTTTTCGAATTCCAAAAGTTTGGACTGTTGGGTTGATGTGAGAATATGCTCCGAATGTTTATCTGCCGTTGTGTTTAAGAAGTTCTGAATTTCAAAGCATTAAGTATCTTGCCTTCTAACCACTTGTTAGTTTCGCTTGAGTAAAAATCGGGTGATATTTGCCTCACCTATGATTGGCCGGTGTCTAGATATCCTCGTATAATCAATGATCTAAAAGGCTTAAGATGAGCCTAGGCCCAGATTTTCTTGTACAGGATTTCGCCGGTACAATGCACTGAAATTCCATGTTAGTTACATGACCTCACGTGCAAGAGATTCCGTTTTTCAATGTAGATAAAGAAGACAGGTATACTTTAGGGAAAGTATAGTAAGATGGCGTAGGCCTTAAATTATATTAACCATAAAAGAATAGTGTCACTCTTAGAGTTTTCACAGTTTCTCATGTCAATCTCCTTGCATTGGCAACTATTTAATGAAATAAGGAAGCGTTGGTGATTCTAGGGATACATCTTCAAAGATGTTATCCCCAGCTTCTTTTACTAATTGTTGGTAGCTGGGATACGCAGTCGATTCACCAATAATTATTTTAGGAGTTATTTGATGTTGGCAATCAGCATAATCTCATATAGGAAGTTAGCACTAGCAACTCCATCCGAATCTGTTCCTTTGAAATAGTGAATGACCCAGCAGTTGAAAATCATTGAAGTGCAAATATCAGGGCAACTCCAAACAAATCTTGTTTTACTACTCAAAGAAATCTTAGCAACATGAAAGAAGTGGACATTCTGGATAGATAATTACCCTTGCACTTGTTCATGTTCCTAGATTGGTTATGGGAATCTCAACATTATCAGTAATCATCATTATACATCTTGGGCCAATTATAGCTGTCTTCCACCATCATTAATCATTACTAATTCCTCAAGCATTTTAATGGAGATTTATGATAATTTCTCTGCGAGAAGAATTATTTGTATGCATTCTAATTTCTTCGAACCAAAAAGCCTTCATGCATCTTGAATGGCAATCACGTACCCCTCTTCTCTCTAACTCTTTAAACCATGTGAATTGCATGCTGATATCTAACGATAGCATGGTCAATTTACTTAGTGCGCTTACTACCTTGTGTCTCTATAGAATTTTTTCCTGGAAAAATTAAACTTCCGATAAATAGCAGTTGTTAAGCTGAACCTTGAAAGCTTAAATTATATGAGCCATGCTCTGAGTAAACAAAAAGGATTCTTCAATGCTACATGATATCGCTGATGATAACTTTTAAAGTCTATTCCATAGAGTTAAAAAATCAAATTGCTAAAACATCATTTCACCTTGTAAACTTGCTAAGATTCTGGCAGTACCAAAACAACACCTTAATGATTTGCTGTCCAATTTGATAAAAGGTATTGTGCACATCCAGTGATCACTCGAATTCAAATCTTTTCAGGCATTCTTTTATAGACTAGTGATAGTGTTGAAATTTTGAAAGAATCTCCTGCAAAATGAGGCCAATACATCAAAAGCTACAAGCGTCACCCATGGCTTGAGGTACAAGGATTACTCCCTTATAGCTGTTTCCTTCTCTGATCAGAGTTTCATAGAAAGATTAGATAAAAAAGTCGGTTCCTGTGAAGAACATTCATAACTTGGTCCAAGATATGTCCATGCTCCTCATATGTTTTTCTTTTCGGTAACTAGATAGATGTAATGACTCCAAAAATAGCTTGAGTGCTTCTGTTATTACTTGTATGGATGTGCATTCTGCATTATCAAGTTGATCTTTTGAATATCTACTTCCACTCCTCATACTTACTTATATGTCTATTCTACGGTGTCATGGCTTTCTTAAGTCATGTTATTTTGGTTCTATGAGATTGTCATCTATGATCTAATTTCATGTTTCAAGGGTAAGCCACCATCCTTAAAGTGGAAAAGCAATTTTAACTACCTCACTTACTTATGGTCCTGAAAGACACTTAGAAGTCATGAGTTTTGGTGGTCAATAAATATCCATGTTTAATTCAAGATCTCTTATTTCCTAAGAAAATATGTTCTTTTCTGTTGATTTAGCAGTTCTATTTGCAAATTCTCAATTTAACTGCATCAGGATTTATATTAGATGTGCATTAAGTACTGTCATGCAGTCTATGATCACTAGATTAAATTTATTGATGAAACTACATTTGCCTTGTTTTTATGATTTAGAGTTCAATAGCTCACCAATGGCCATTATGCCTTTTAATGGGAATGCATCAATCTGAAGTAAAACTCAATGGTGGTGGCTAAACACAAAGGTCCTTTGTTTTTCTTTTTCTCCAATAAAGGAAAAGGAACACCGTGTGAATCAGCAAGCACCATTGAAACTTCTTAATTGTTACGAGAAATTATGGAATTATTTGCTTATGTCAATAGCATTTGTTTGAAATATTGCGCAGGATGACATAGAGAAATTACGCCTGGTGTATGACTCTTTCTTGTGTGAGTTCCCATTGTGCCATGGATACTGGAGGAAGTATGCAGATCACACTATGCGCTTGTGCAGTATTGAAAAGGTTGTTGATGTGTTTGAACAAGCTGTACTGTCAGCAACTTATTCAGTTGATGTGTGGGTGGAGTACTGTCACTTCAGCATGTTGGCTTTTGAGGATCCAGATGATGTTCGTAGGTAACGGCAGTTCTACATGCTTAAGAACTTGATCAATAGCCCTGCAGCCATCATGTCTTCCAGGCATCCATATTGTTGATGTTTACAGTTATCTTTAATGCAAAAATGAATGATTGTTAGTGCTACTTGAGGATTAGACTTGGATTTTTACTTTTAGGTTCTTAGTTGATCTTTGACAAGGAATCCTTAGAGAATTTTTAATGAGAAGTATCTCTTATTACTGAAATAACTTAAATTTTCCCATTCCAAACATTGAAAAAGAAAGGGAAAGAAAAGATTACTAGATATGTGTATACCCTGTGGGTGTGCCATCCTGAGGTGATTTGTTGGTACGGCACTTTTTGTTTAGATCGAGTTGTATACTCTCATTGCATCTCTCAAATTTTCGACAAAAGTCAAATTGTGTTCTAATGGTCATCATTTTGAAGATGTGCTTCTCTGAAGTTCCATTTATGACACACATAAACTACATTGGTTTCTTTATTTATGCCACTTCGTATATTGAGATATATTCCTTTAGCGAAACAAGACCTTTTTAAAATTTTTATAAATCTTTTGACATTATATAGTTAGCTACGTGTTATTTTTTTTTGGTAAAGAAGCTACGTGTTATTGTTGCACATAATCTCATATGCTGAAACTTTTTTGAACTGCTGATCAGTTTCTTGTGTTCTGTACTATGTGGAACCATTACTGGAGATGGATTTATTGTTTAAGTTCTTGAGTGTATGCTGCAATGTTTTCTAGCAAAAATGGAAAAATAACCAAAATTATCCTCAACTTACTCTGATGATACTTTGTATGCTCTATTTTAAATTGGAATATTTGGTTTTCAATTGTAGAGTACTCTATATGTTACCCAATTATTAATTTAGTAATCTGATCTCTCTAGATTACTGCCTGCTGAACTCATGCAAGGTTTATCTTCTAGTCCATTCAAAGCGAGTGTTTGGGGCTGTTCTCTGTCTCTCTCTGTTCATGCTTGTGCTTGTGTGAGTTTGTGTGCTTGCTTGTCTCTGTGTGTGTTTGCTTGTTTGCATGTGCTTATTTGTGCTCATCTTGAGAACACGCCAGTGCTGCGAGTGTGGAGGGGCAAGCCTCTTTTTGTCAGTTGCTTGAGGCCTAATTCTCGTTTTCATCTTCTTAGAATTCCTCACCTTTGAATGATGAGTGGTTGATTAGCGACCTTAGCAGTGAGATAAGACTATTCCGGGTATATTACTTATAGCGTGATTCAACAATTAATTTTACTTCTTGCATTGTCATTGTCATCCTCATCATAATAGTCTGAGATTTTTATTTTTTTTTTGCTAACAAAAGAAAGCAACATCAATCTTCAATTGATTAACACCTTTGACGGACCATCAACTAACAGATTGTTCAGAAGGGGATTATCATTTGTTGGCAAGGATTACTTGTGCCATTCCTTGTGGGATAAGTACATTGAATTTGAACTATCCCAGCAACAGTGGAGCTATCTCACTCAGATTTATTTGCAGACTCTGAGATTTCCTACCAAAAAGTTACAACATTACTATGACAGGTATTTCTCTGAGCTTCAGCCTTGCAAATAGATTTTATACAAAAGGAGTGATATGATGTTAATTTTAGGCCTTTTTCTGTTGACCTATTATCTTTTCCATTTCATGTCAAGTTGTATTGTCTCTAACCCTTCTTGATTTGAAGTCTTTGTTGGAGAAACATTTGCTAGTAATGCACTATTCATTCTACTCCATGGTCTGACAGCAAACACAGCATATTGGTACCTTATTTCTTAATTTTTGGTGAAAGAAGCCTATTTTGTGAGAGTTTGAACTGTGAAGTCTAGGTAAAGCACCTATTCTGCATAGTAATAGGAAAGTGTCGAACTTGTAATAAGTGATAATGCTTAGCTGGAACCCTTTGTGTTGTTTATATGGCCAATATTCATATATTTGGCCATAGATCGCAATTTGCAGCAATTTCATTCAGATTCCTATGTACATGATTGAATAGGAGGTTTGAATCCTAGCTCTTCATGCTTTGCTTAGTGCAAATGACGTGCTGCATCTTTTGGGGACACACTTCACCATAAGGAATGTAATTGATATGTACGCTAAGTTTGATTACATAACAGCCAAGTCAGAGCATAGATAAGTTGTATTTATGACCATAATTTGTAGATTTGGCCATAGATAGCAAGTTGTAGCAACTTCTTTCATATTGCAAATATGGTTCAATAGGAGGTTTGGATCCTAGCTAATGCTTTGCTTAGTGGAAGTCACATCCCTGCTGCAACTTGTAGGAACTCAAGTCAAGACGATGAATGTAATTGATATG
Organism: Eucalyptus brandiana; assembly: GCA_014182725.1. NCBI lineage: Eukaryota > Viridiplantae > Streptophyta > Magnoliopsida > Myrtales > Myrtaceae > Eucalyptus > Eucalyptus brandiana. Next base: position 7,501,879 of record CM024671.1, read on the forward strand.
AACACAAAGCTATATTACATAACAGCCATGTCTGAGCATGTGAATTTCCTGCCATTTTTCTTAGCACCTAACAAACCTTCATATAAACCATAAACACGTGATTGAGAGCTCTAAAATGATCATTGACCTTTTCTCAGGGAGAAAAGTAGCACCTCTTTTGGATGAATTATAAGAGGACACCGAATCATTATTTGCCCACCTTATTATGTTCATTAATAATAACCGAAGGATAATTGAGTGACTGCAAAATATTGAAAAATTTGATCTGCATATTCATGTACGATACTGTCAATTCTGTGTTTGGTAAGATCATGGCATGATGCAATGGAAAGTTATGACTTGTACTTCAATTATCTTGATACATCTAAATAAGGATCTGCATGTTCTGTCTTTTAATATTGTACAGCTACACCTGTTCCTTAAAGATGAACAAGACACCCCAATTCCGATGGATGCTCTCATAAGTTGCCTCACCAGGTCACCTCCTTTTTGGAGGTGGCAATTCACAGTCGATTTTATGTTCCATTTACTGTGTTATGGCATTGTCTCTATGTTGATCTCAGGAAAAATAGAAAAGAAAAGAGAATACTTTTCACATGTACCTGCTATGCTTTTGGATATTTATTTTGTTCTATGTTGTTAACTTCCTTTATCTGTCTTTCTTCTTTCGCCTTTTCAGCTTTAAGAAGTTAGTTACCATTTGGAAAAAGGAGATGGTAAGCACAAGTGAGCCTGACTTGGGATTCAACCACGAAAGTGAGATCCAAAGTGAAGTGCAAATATTTTATAAAGATGAGGAAATTGCCAATGTGGTTGGAAATTTGTTGGGTTCATCCAATGGCCTGGATAGGTCGAGGGCACTTCACAAGTACATGAAAATAGGAGAAAAGCTTTACAAGGAGTCACACCAAATGGATGAAAAGATTCGTGGCTTTGAGTCATGCATTCGGAGATCTTATTTCCATATGAAGCCACTTGATGACAATCAAGTGGAAAATTGGCATAAATATTTGGATTTTGTTGAGAAGCAAGAGGATTTTGATTGGGTAATACTGGCATTCGAGTGCTTTCTTCCTGTGCCAACTGTGAACTTTTGGTCCCCATTATTTCTTATGTTGGCATAGATTGATAATTTGTAGGTTGTTAAACTTTATGAGAGGTGTCTGATTCCTGCTGCAAACTATCCTGAATTTTGGATGCGTTATGTGCATTTCATGGAAACCAAAGGAGGAAGAGAGTTGGCTAACTCTGCATTGGACAGGGCAGTGGGCATTTTTCTCAAGGTAAGCTTGTCCTTTACTTACATTTAGATTTTCAATAAATGCTGCAATGACATTGTCTTACAAATCGTTTATTATTAATTTCTTTGCTGTCCTATTTTCTCAGAAGGGTTAGAGACATAGTGTTATCTTTTCACATTTTTCCTTTTTTTTTTTTGGATAAGATAAAAAGGAAGGGAAATTGTTCAAGTACGTCAGGAGCATGCAAGAACTGGAAAAAGAGACAGACATGACAAACTCTAATCTTAGAAAAGCATGCATGAAGATGCTTCAAAATCCTAGTTTGGTTGACTATTGTGAACCATTAATGACGTGCCCAAGATTTGAGGTTTATAGCATGCATGGAGATGCTTAAAACTGCAATTTTTGTTGAATATGGTTTATGGTTGATAATGCTAGGCCCCCAAGATTTGGTGTTTGTCTTAGATTCCACCCCCCTTCCCCATTGTTTAATTTATTCCACCATACTTTCGAAAATGTAAGGGAAGGGAGTCTTTTCAGTCACTATGAAATTGTTACTGATGATGGCAAATTTGTTCGTACTTTTGTTATATGGTAATGCATAACTCAATCTCACCAACTTCAAAATGTCACTTTTTATGCTTTTTGGACTCAAATAGCTAGTTTGTTGTTTAGTTTGATTCTGACAACATTTTTGTGCATGAATTCCAGTCAATTGCCTAATCTAGTGGAGGCAATGAGAATATCAATTTACAGATCAGTGAAACAGAGGGGAATGACTTGGGATCTGGTGACAAATGCTTGGCAGATTCCTGTTAGCAATGGAAATTTGGGGTCTGAAGAGACCGAAGTGCTAACTAGAAAAATCAGAAGCAATATGGTGCAGATTGAGACAAACACATAATTTTGGGGAGAAAAGTGCAGTTAACCCTAAAATTGATGACTTCATTTAGCAGGATTAATTATTTGGTTTTGCACAAGAGCTTCTTTATTCTGGAGAATGGTAAATTTAATTAACTGATCAGGCTATTAAGATGTAGTTTGGAATTGCGAGAATGTATTGCCATAACCATTAATTTATGGCTAGCGGATGAGTGGATGTTTTCTTGCTGCACCATGGCAAATAGAATGACATGAAAAGAGAGTGGTGGGGAATTTTAAACGGAAAGTGGATTTGGGATGAAATAAGGATGCACTTAGTTTGGGCTATCAGTTTCGATAATGAATGATTATGTGTGATTTGGCTGCTTATCCTATACTTGGGAGGAGTCAGGAAGGACAATTTGATTAGTAAATATCTAGAATTTTAAGTTGCATTGCCTCTCCCTTCTTATGGTAGTTTCAAAATTTCCCCTTTCTCCACTCAAATTTTCAATCCCCAATTTTCACTCTTTCCCACAACATCACCTAAAGTTCTGTCAGAAGATAACAAGGTAGCGCTGTTTTATGGCATGCAAAATCAGGTGATGGAGCATTAATGTGTGAAAAAAAGAGTGGTGGGGAGAAGATGCTTCCTTCATCATGTAGGCAAATAAAGAAGATAGGATTAGGAATAATGGCGTTCAAGGATCAGGTGCCATTGGTCTCCATTGAGAAAAAGATGAAGGAGATTCGATTGAGGTGGCTTGCTGAAGAGTGGTCTCCTATGCTCCACTGTCAAGATGGAACTTTGATGGAAATGCAAGGTAAATGGGGACAAGGGAAGATTGAAAGGATGTTGCAAGAGACTGGAAAAAGCGATCCTGAATATTTGGAGCTTTTTAAAGACTTGATTAGAAAAAAAAAGAGTGGTGGTATAGGATATAATCATGTAACTGGCTTAGTTGGTGTGATAAAGCTTGAGTGAGGTGGCAGTGGTGACCGTTCCCATAGTCAATAGAGTTTTCCAAGTAGTGAAATTTTTTCTGATGGTTCTGTAGGAAAGTTTAGTTGATGTGATGTCTTACTTTTCTATGTAAAAAGGAATTTGGTGATAGCATGAATTTAGAATGCATAATGCAATAGACGAAAAGAAGTGACATGTGTTCTCAACCTTGGTATAACTAAGGCTTAGTCAATTGAGTCAAGTAATTAAAGCAGGAGAGTAAATTCCTTCTTTGACTGTTAAGATAATCCTGAATATAAGGTAGGAGGAATGGGTTCGAGGGGAGCGCCTAAATAAACCACCCCCCCCCAAAAAAAAAAAAATGGTTTTATTTATTTATTTATATCTTTATTTATTTTGTGTTAGTCATGATGCTTAACTACACTACATTGGATTATTGTATGCTTAGTTATCTTGGTACTCAAGATGAATCAACACAAAACTCTGAATGGGATACGATTTTCAAACTCCAGTGGCTAGCTTTTATTGTTGCTAGAGGAATGTGTTATATTAGAATAGTGACAGCAATAACACATCCCACTTGCTTCTAAATACATATGTCTGACTTTTCTAGAGAATGTAGAGACCACTCTAGGATTGACTGATACCCAGATTTATCACTCTTATGCTGATTGCTTTTTCATTGTGTTTCACTGAAAATTGGTGATTTCCAATATTGTCATGAAGTCAGCGCCCACTCCAGTACAGTGTTTGCAACATTTGCAGTTTTTACTCTATAATTTCCTGGATTTTTTAAAGCGATCAGGGTAACTCTATACATTTAGATCTTGGTTAATCGTGTTAAGAGCACCATCTAGGGATTGACTGACGGAAAGTCAGACTGGATGACCACAACCCTCCTTGCAAGTGCACATACTTTTATTAAACAAGCTCACTGGAAACTTTTCCTTGCCCACAGACACATCAATGAAGAAACGACATAGAATAACAAAGACCCTATACAACCCTTCAATTGAGTGGCTACTCAAGAAGGTTGGGGGTCCTCAATTCAAATGGGTGGATTCATTCACTTGATCAATTGCTCAAGCTAATCTAATATTTTTCACCATCTCCAAAGGTACATATTAATTGCAATATGTATGGACCCCTTTTAATACCACATAGACAGTATGGTACATTAAGAAAGAGGGCCCGTGCATGGTATGCAGTGCACTGATCTTCACCAGTTATTCTTTTGACATGAGTAACAGGACTTTATGGAAACTACTTCCTCATGGTTGTGATTTTATTTCTGTGTCTTAATGAGATTAGCTGAGACAATGATTTATTCATTCTGGAGAGAGAGCTCATTTTCCCTGTCATATGTCCTCACAGAGGATTCCGGTGATCCATGCATACAATGCCAGGTTTAAGGAGAAAATAGGTGATGTGTCAGGTGCACGTGCTGCTCTTGTCCATATTCGTACAGAGCTGGATACTGACTTTGTGGAAGATGTCATCATGAAAGCAAACATGGAGAAACGATGGGTAGGTCACCAAATCAATTGGCACAACCGAATTTGTTATTTCATGGATAATAGTTGTCTCACTCCTAATCCTTTTTCTTCATTAACAGGGAAACCTTGTGACTGCATCGAAGATATACAAAGAAGCACTAGAAAAGGCCATATCAAACAGAGAATTTTGTTCTCTACCCACTTTATATGTGCATTATTCACAACATTTATATTTGGTATGATTGCAATAAACTTGAAGTTCCGATGAATAATATTGCTGTTCTATTCATGCCACTTTATAGTGTTATGTAATGCTGGACTCTTGCATGTGCCGTTTCACAATGTTATGAATTCTCTGCAAGTTCAATATCAGTATATTGTTTTTGACAAATGCTTGTCTTCTTTGTTTCCTCATATTTACAGACAACTGGCAGTGCACATGCAGCCATAGATGTCCTGGTAGATGCTATTAAACATATGCCGCATTGCAAATTGCTTTATGAGGTATTTCATCCCTCATCATCCTAATCAAGTTCCCTCCTCACTTACCCTGTATCCTCAAATATATGTACTTTAGTCACATCTATGGATTGTATTATATTTGAAAATAGTTTGGAAGGTCCGATGACATTCCTTATTGCTCTTTTTAACTATATGTTTTTCAGTTGGGTGGTACCTCTTTTTGCCTTTATTTAAATTTTCTCTTGTGAGCTTTCACATATGATGGAATGAATGAGTGCAAAGAAGGCTTTATAATGTGCTCAAAACCCCAAGGTGGCAACTTATTGGTGAATGCTCTGTGTGATGCCAATCATAGGTCTTGTTTTCCTTTCGACATTACTGGCTTAACATGAACCTAGAGATCCACTGAACCATTACCCAATGGTTTAATGCGGGGGTCATGCTACCATAGCATTGCATTCTTTAGCAGTACCATTGTAAGTAATTTGGTGCACTGTGCGTATGTGATTTGCAGCTTCTTTTAAAGACACATACATTCTCTTATCATTTGCAATTGAATAATCCATTAACCCAACTAAGAGAGGATTATAAGTGGATTATTACTGTCAGTATTATTAATATTGTTATTTATTTATTTATTTTTACTGGAGACTGGGAGGAACTGGTCACTGCACCTTTTCTATTTTTTTTTTTTTTTTTTTTTGGTTTGTTGTTTTTTTATTTTATTTTATTGGTGGGGGGGGCACGATGCATTCTGAAGAAAAGAAATGTAGGCCCTCCAAGATAGAATACTCAGCAGAAACGGAAGAAAGTAAAGAGGAAGATGGGAAGCATAAACACTTGATGAAAGACTTGGCATATTGATTGGTAAGCAGCTATCAGTCAAATTTGGTGTGGCCATTGTTTGCCCTGGCTGTCAAGAACATCATTTTGTGGCCCTTGATGGCAACAACCACTGGTAGAAATCGGGATTTGTGGCAAAAAAAGATTCGGGAGTTCCAAATTCGAAGTTTGAACTTGGTTTCTGCTGTCATATCTCAGCTCTTAGCTGTGATGGTGAAGCCAACAGTTGGCAAAGTTTTTTTTTGGTGCTGTCACATAAAATATAGCAAAACCGTATTGCTGTAAACGGTTACTGGAATTTTTCCATGCATAAAGATTGGTATTGCCATTACTATATGATCACTTTTGATGAACTCACCTTAATCGCATGTAATTGCTGTTTGTTGTTGATTACTCTGATTCCAGGAATTGATAAGATCTGCAATGAGCCATGAAGGGATGGAACTTATAAATGTCGTTGAGACTGTTATAGCCAATGCATTGTATTCGCAATCTAGCGAATCTCAAGTTTTAGACTCAAATGATGGGGAGGATATATCAAACCTATACCTAAAGGTGAAACTCTATCTGAGTCATGCTTAGCATTCATTGAAGACTTAAATAGGACTTTTATGGGTTTTGATTTGGTTGAAGGGTATTTGCATGTGTTATTTTCATAGTATTGTCTTTTTGTTTGGTCAATAATGTAGTTTACAATCACAGTGCAGGTAGATTGTCTTGAATTTATTTGTCTTTTTCCTTTGTTTTGGTCAATTCTTCTGATACTCTTTTAGAAACCCAATGTTACCTCATATGACCTTGTATTGAACAATCGGACAGGCTCATTAGTAACTTGCTTGAGATGATTTTTCGGTGGCAGTATGTTGATCAGTGTGGAAGCATTTATGATGTAATGAGGGCATGGAATTGGCATGTAAGAAAGTTTCCTCGTTCTCTGAGGACAAGTGTATTTTCCAAAGTGACTACTTGTACCACTATAAAATCTTTCAAGATTGTCACGGAAGAGAAGCAAAGATCATGTGTGATTGAGCCCGATGAACTGTTGGGAGATAACTGCTGTAAAATCCCATTAAAGCATTCCGTTCAGGAGGAGGGACCTTCAGTGCGAGGAGATGGTGATCCATCGCCTGAGCAGGTTAACCCAGGGGAAAGATCCAATTGTTTACCAATGCCAAGTCATGAGGTTCATTATGACAGTGTTGCATTACATCAGCCAGACTCTGGAGCATCTAATGATGGTGAAAGTCAGAGAGCTCAAAATGCTTTACAGCAATCCAGAGATAATTCTCCTGATGGATCAGATGTGGATATAGTTGGTGATGAAGCTGCTAAGGAAGCTGAGTCAGTTCAATCTGATTCAACATGCTCCAAGGACAATGACCAATCAGGGCATGACATAACCAATAACAAGTCAATGCCACCTTTGCTTGAAACGCTTTCTTTGCATCCTCAAGAAGATAGAACTTCTGGATCAATCTCTAATTTCTCTCGTAGTGGTGAAACTTCTGATGAGCCCCAGGTAACAAATGAAATCTTGCTTGGTGGTTCTGAAGAAACCAGCCTGTCAAATGAGAGTTTGCCAGGGAGTGGTTACAGGAGTTACCAGGATCCAAAGAGGTTCAGTCCACTTGGCAGTCAAGGTTGTGATGGTGCTGATACACAAAGGCAAACAAACAATGTGTCGTATACAGGAAGCCATCAAGATCATTATTCATCAGGGTCACTTCCAAACCAGCATGAGCCTACCAATAGGGGTCAAAGCTGGCATCATGACAGAGTTCGCAGGGATTCCAGATTTGGATCCCGTGGGCATTTGCGGAAGAAATCACAATATCAACACGAGTCTTCTCAGTCAAGTCATGGACGAGGTAAAATGGGAGGTCAATTAAATCAGCAAGGAATTGTGGCAAAGAAACCATTTCACACTGCAACTCAGGGTAATCTAATGGCACCTCATGCATGGCCTATGCCAAATGTGCAGCCACAGAGTTTCGCTCACGGACCTCTATCTCAGTTGCCTGTACAATCTGCAATATACCCCCAAGCTCAGATGCTTCAGTGCCCCCCTCAAAATACTGAGCAATACGGGCAAATGCAGAATACTGTAGCATATAATCAGATGTGGCAATATTATTACTACCAGCAACAACAATTTATGCAACAGCAACAGCAACCTCAGCCGCAACAGCCCCAACATCAACAACTTTTACAGCAACCATATCAACAGCAACAGGTATTTTATAATCCACAGCAGCAGTGGCAACAGCAGCTGCAACTAAATCAACAATACCAGCAGCTGCAGGTCCAACAGCTACTTCCACATCAGCAGTCAAATGACAGCCAACCACTTCAGCAGCAAGAGCAGCCATTGCCACTGCAACAACCATTCCCCCAGAAACCTGACACACTGGATGAACAGCAAGCGGAACATCAAAATCAGGAGTCAGAGATGCCATGGGTACAGCAACAGAAGATACAGCAAGGGGCGGAAGTTGAAGAAGAGAAAAGAGACAGAGTACATGAGGCAGTGGATTCTGCATCAGAGAATTAGATAGGTAACAACGAAATGTTGTTCAAATTGCTTATTGGTGGTTATTGTTCAGAGGGTTCAGGGTAAAGTTAACCTGTGAATGGGTGCTCATTGAAAGTAGAATCACATTACAATAGTCTAATTGTACTCCGGTATTTAGATAGTTTTCAGCTGGAATGTTTGACCAGGTAAAGCTCAATGCGTACATCAGTGTCTTACTTGAACGGGATCCTACAGAACGTATTCAGAAGTGAATGCATGTCACGCATTTTGTGAAAGAACGAAAAAATTGCTTTATTATTCATCTGCCTTTTAGAGTTTGTTTTGTTAACAATATCCATCTGAAGCTTCCATGCAATCATTTTGGGGCAAAGAAACTTCCAAACGAGAATTGCTTATAGAAAGGAGAATCTTTTGTTTCGAGGATGAAACCTTGACCAACTGACTATAGATGTTCTGCAGAGTCAGATGACCGGTGTGTTGATAATGGATCTCGTGTAATGCGAGAAAGCTGCATTTCAGACAGTGTATATGCTGGCGTTTTGGTGTAACTGCCGCCACCGCACAGGCGAGGGACCTTGCAGAGTTGCTGCCCGGCTAATCATGGCGCAGGGGGCATACAAGGGGGAAGTAACATATGCAATGTAAATTGGCAGGACAACTTCCTGTTGGTTGAACGCTTTCGCTCACCGATATGATAGTTCTTTGGTTCAATTATAGAGTGAACTTGCAAAAGCTTCCGTACATCTCACTTGGTTTTCTCCCACGTTTTCATTTAAGGTCTTTACCTCGTATTTCTGTTGCTTCTGCTGCCCTGTTTCTCATCTACCGTTTCTTCAAACATTCTGTGGCGGGCATGGGCTATTGACGACAATGTGCTTTGTTAGATTATGAAGATCTTGCTTTCAAGTCTTACCATGTACGTCGCGTTTGCCATTTGTCTCTTTTCCGGAGACCGAATCTGGTATCAGCGCCTTTTCCATTGTGCTCGATGCGGGCAACAGTCTCAGTTTCTCATCATTTCCTCGTCGACCTTCGTGTCCTTCATCATGCAAAAATAGGAATAGGTGGCCGAGTGAACCATGTTGTGCAAAATGAAAGCTGCAATGGCCTTCAAATTCGACTCTCATTTAGACTTTGGGCCTGAGTGTTCCGGGATGTCTTAGTGGTTGCATTAAATCTTGCCAAAAAATAATTATAATAAATAATCGGAGAATTGACTCGATCATATATCATCAGAAGGTCTCTCATCGTGTAAGCAGGCCCATAATTTGCAGATATAGCATATTATCTCCCTACCTTTATGAAATTTTTAATTTTCCCGTAGAGTTTCTAAACCAGTTATCTTTAATCGATTTTACTTCCTTTAATTGATCTAAACTCAACAACCCACTAATTACACTTTAAAACATACGATGAGGATGTCCAAAGAACCATCTTACTTTGTTAATTTTACAAAATTGCCCCTAGACATGTCAAGAAATTTCTGAAATGCTATTTTTAGGCCTGCTTATACCATCTCTATTTATTTTATTTTTTTTCCTACCTAAGCGCAATGAAATCTTTTTAGCAATCATTCAAACATATTACAGACACGAAGAAGAATTTTCATAACAAGAAAAAGATCACAATACCTCAATACGAAAAGATGCAAACCATGAAGTGCTTATAAACTTAAACCTCAGAAAGCAACCTAATTAATAAGCATCAAACAACCAAGTTCGACAGTGCCAAGTAAATCGATCTAGTTTTTTCCCCAAAAGTTTTCACTTAGCGCTAGTCAAAGAACTTGAACTGATCAAAGCTTTAAGCCCTTGAATTAATTTATCTTTCAAAATGTGCCTAGTTTAGTAAGTTGACAACATGAAAGTTTTACCTTATAATGCAGTTGATAAGGTAATAACAAAAGTTTAGACATCTCAAATTGGAGTCAACGTTGGAGCTTGGTTGCGAATAAAATAAGAGTTGGAAAAAAATTTTAATTTATTTTATAGGTTGTTGAAAATAGAAATTTTGAAGGTGAAGATAAGTAGAGGGAGGTAGTGCTGGCCAAAGTGAAAAAGATGAGGATGAATTCTTTCTCATCTCGCGCCTTTAAAGGACAATTAAACTACAGTTAAGAAAAAATGTCATAAATGATGTCATCTTGAAGTTAAAATATCTTGTAAAAATTTCTGAATGTTCGATAAATTCAATTAGAAATATCAATTACATTAAATTATCATTCGATAATTTATGCAAAGAATCCAAAGAATGCCAAGATCACTTGTGTAGTAGCTTGCTTAAGCTATTAACAAAGAGTGCATTATAGTGACTTGAATATAAATTGAGACGAGAGGCATTGAACCGATGGGGAGTAAATTACATATCGAAAAAAATTGTGGGTATTGATAATGTCGCATAACTTTGCCAAAATTCAGTGACCTTGAGGTAGATCTAGACTTAGATTTTTTGCGAACACGATAGCAAGAGATCACAGGAAGAAAGAAACAGTTGGCGACGGGCTTGATCCAAATTGTCAGAGGAGTTTGTAGTGCAAAACGGGAACAAAGTAAAGAACAATCTGCAATGAAATACGAGTCGCCAATACATGAAATGAGACACATTTTTGACATTCTTTTCTGGCTTTTCTAAAAGAAAAGCTAAGATTGCCATCTCCTACTTCGTAAGGAATCAAGCATGCATAGATGGTGGTCCCCTTACGATAATTGGCCGAGAAAAATCTCCCACCACTAGTTTTTCACTACTTAAAAACAAAACTATCTCGAGGCAGATATTTCAGAGGAAATATCTTTTGACTTTCCCCCAAGAGAAAAAGCACTCCGGCTAGTCGAAGCTTAGGAAGAGCAAGGACTGATTCTAATTGATTAAAAGATTTATTGAGGGAAAGTATAAACTAATGTATGGACGTTTTATGCCAACAAATATATAGCATATATATATCAGTCTATTTTTTGAGAAAGTAATGATCATCCTTTAATATTATGTATTGCTATCAAAATTTTCTTTTATAACCCTGGCACGCAAGCGAATGAATCGGACTACTTTGAGGCTCCTAAAAGTACCCTGCAAGCTTTGTAAACCAATAAAGTTCATACCCTTTGGCTTGTTAGAAATTAATGAGTTGGAAATCCTCTAATACTCCAATCAACGACACCAACTCAAGCGATGATATATGTTTCTTTATTGACTTTGGAGCACGAGCACAAATGCCTTACCAGTTAATATTGCTTTTGAGATCGATTTTTAATTATGATAGATTCATGTTTCAATGAGTTTGGGAGGGACAAACAGAAAATATTATCTTGTGACATTGTTCATTTCTTATGAATTTAATGATTAACTACCATGTAATCTTGTTTGTCAGATTTCATTGTTAAGGCAATCGTACCTTTTCTTATATTCCACAATCGACGATCATTTCTTCTGTGTGAAGAAGATCAAATTTCTCTCATACATAACTCTCAACAAACTATCATTTAAATGACTTGGAACATTTAAATTATTATTTTTTTTAATAATATAGACCAATAAATATATCATATATTTGTCTTCGTCTACACATTAAACTATATTGACCTCCTAAATATTCTGTTCAAATTAGAATCATCAATAATATTGACCTCCTAAGCTTCAATTAGCTAGAGTTTTTTTTTTTTTTTTTTTGGGCAAATCAAATAAAATTTCCCATGAAATATCTGCCTCGAGATAGCATTGCTTTCAAGAAATACTGAAAATTAGTGGTGGAAGATATTTCGTGGGCAATTTTCGTGAGGGACCACCAATTATGCATGCTTGATGCCCTAGCCCTACGAAGTAGAAGATGACAAGTTTAGCTTTTCTTTTGAAAATGCCAAAAGAATGTCAAAAATGTGTCCCATCTCATGTTTTGTAGTGGCTGAAATTCCATGGAAGATCGTTCTCTACTTTGTTCCCAAACAGTACAAATTTCTCTGACAAATTATGCATGCTGGATGCCCGTCCGCCTATTCTTTCTTTCTTCACGTGATTTCTTGCCATTGTGTACGAGAAAAAATCTGAGTCTAGATCTATATCACGTCCACTGCATTTTGGCAGTCATCTTACATTATTTTATGCCCACAAACTTTTTTCGAGACAAGTAATTTACCCAATGTCAGCCCGATACCTTTCATCTCGATGCATATTCATGTCATTGTAGTGCGCTCGTCATTAATAGCTTAATCTTCGTCAATAGATTAAGCATACAGCTACGCACTTGATTTTGACTTTTTTTATTATTATTCTTTGCATAAATTATCAAATAAATAAGTAACTAATATTTCCAATTGTATTATTGAATATTCAAATACTTTCATCATATCAACCAAAATTGAGAGAAAAACACTAGGCGTGTCGAAATTTTTTTTTTTTTCGCTTCACTGAATATCACAAATTTGAAAAATCACTTATTTGAGTACTAATTTTGATTTGTCTCGCTGGAAAATCTTATGTGGATTCCAGTCGTCTGATGTGGCTTTCTTTGGTGTGACATGACAATTTTTTAATATTAGTTTAATATTTTTAATATTTTTATTTTTAATATTTTTAATATTTTGGCTTTTTTCTTTAAGGTCGATGAGGGTCGCCGGTGACCTTTGTCAACCACGGAACCCTCCCCAAGATTGGGCAAGGGCTGCCTCACCCTCGGCCACAAAGGCCCTAGGCAAGGTCATTGGGGCCTCGTCGGCTTTGGTGAGGCCACGAGGGCCCTCACCAGCTTTGGGCTACTGCATGCGACGTGCATGGGACGTCGTTTCATCCAGGGTTAGCGAGGTCACAATGCCTTAACCCATGGCCTTTATGGCCAAATTTGGGCAATGGCTGACGAGGCCTCTGCCTCGCCCTCGACATGAAGGCCTCGATTGAGGGCATTGCAACCTCACTAGCCGCTGCTAATTCCACCCAAAGCTTGCAAGGGCATCTTGACCTCCTCGGCTATGGGTGAGGTTGTGAGGGCCCTCGCTAGTGGCCAATGAGGCCTTGGTGGCCTCGTCCAGTGCCTTCACGGCCAAGGGCAAGAAGGTCCTCACCCAATCTAGGTGAGGGTTTTGCGATCGACGAAGATTGCTGATGACCCTCGCCAGTCTTAAAGAAAAAAAAGCCAAAATAAAGGCAAAATAAAAATAAAAACAAAAATATTTTAAAAAATAAAAAAATTTCGTGTAGGACATTTAGCCGAAAAGTAACACTTAAGTGATCAATTTTATTTCAACATGGCATTTAAGTGAGTGTTATACGAAATTTTTTGCGCTCTTAATATTCTTCTTCCTTTCCTCAGTGGATATTATAAGAGCTAAGTTGGCAATAGATGGAGGCGGACGTGACAATTGACAAGTGACAAGTGGTGGATGCAATGGGATCCGATTGTAATCCTTTTGATACTATGGAGACTTTATTTGAAATATTCCTAGAACTAAATGATTCTTGAAGTTTACCGGAAAAAAATAATGAAAATAAATAAATAAATAAATAAAATGAATTAATGCCTCAAAGCCAAATGCAACTTTAACAATTTTTTGGATTCTCAACCCCTCCCCTTCTTTCTTTGAACTTCAAGTTCTAACCAAAAAATACAAAGGTTTCGATTAAATATAGTTACAGAGTTAATCATATGGGGCTTCTTAAACTCAATCAGTATTCGTTTATTTGACCGTGGATCTCACATTGAGGGCCTCTAATTGATATTCAATTTCCAATTCTCGCAGCTCATCAATTGCATCTTACTTTGAGAGACATTTCGTTCAGTTTTTCAAATGTTTTGTGCCAAAATTAAGGCATTTGGTAACCAAATCCCAAAGACTTTTCAGCCAAAGTTAGTTATATAAACGCTGAAAGCCCAATAAAAGTTGAGACCAACATTGATTTTCAGAATTCCTAAAATACTACTTTTATGGTTTAATGAAATGTACTTCTTCTAATCTTACCATCATTGATATTTCGTAATTCCTCACATGTACCGTTCGTTATTTTGGATCTCTAGTTGCTTGTAGCGGAGCTGGAGGGACGACAATGTGGGGTTGCTTGGGGTCGTACAACACCGGCATTGCCTCATCATCCTTGCGTCGCGCGACCTCGGCAGCCCTCAATTAGGGCCGTGCCGAAATTCGAAGGGCCAGCTTTGGATTGTCTAAGGTTGTGAGACAATGGCGTTACCTCCGTGGGGTTGCACGATTTCAGCGTGTTTTGCTAGAGCTGTCGGGGGTTGCCAGTTGCTATTTTGTTTTTTTTTATTATTTATTATTATTTAATAAAATTGCTAAAATCCTCTAGACGTGTTATGCAACATTTCGTAAAAATCATTTAGTCTAAATACCCCCAACTAACTATTATTCATTAAAAAAATTATTAATATCACGAGAAATCTTAAACTAGTACAACCGTGACAAATATACCATAAATTAATTTTTTTAGTACCAAAAACCTCAAACTGATACATATGTGATAAATTTATCATCTGTTAGTTTTAGTTAAAAAAATTTTGTCAAATTGTTGAGTTGGATAATGTATGGCGGTTGACGAAGTATGCTAGTTTGGGGTTTTACCTCCATTTGTCTTAGACTGATTTGCAGTTTTTTGTGGTATTAATTCAATTTTATGATAACTAATGCAAGGTAAATTTGTTATAAATATATCGGTTTGGGGCTTTTGGTAGTCAACAAATTTGTTTAGGATAAATTTGCCACATATATACTAATTATATATATATATATATATATCAAAAAGTTAGTTTGGAGTAAATTTATCAAAAGTATACATGTTTGGAGTTTTTCGTGGTATTAGCTCTAAGGTATCATAATTTTTGTACAGTGTTTATTTGAGTGTCCAAATTTTTTTCAATTACATGGGTGCCACATTTGTTAAACATTATTGGGATAAATATGTATCAAAAAATCTAAGACTTGTCACGAAAGTAAAATTGATTTATAAAATTTTTCAAAAGTACAACCAAATTCTAAAACTTATCAAATTGATGTAATCAAGTTCCACCATAAACCATATTTAATTTGATTAACGAAAATGCTAACATGTCTTTTTTTATTATTTTTTAGAAGCAGCGCGGATGTGGGCTTACATCACAAAAAAAAAAAATTAAAAGGACAAAAAGGAAAGAAAAGTAAAATCTTACTGTTCATCTTCTCTTTGTTCAATTCTCAGTGTTCATCTCCTTCGAGCTGTCCTCGTGTGTCCCCATTTTCAGAAGTCTTCACATCTCCAAGTCTTTCAGTGAAGAGCTCGAAACCACCATTGACGGACGCAAATCTTTCGTTGAAAGAATCGCAGAAGGGGACACATCGACAGAGCTCGACTAGCCATTACTGCAAGCTCAATGAACTCGAGTGGCTGTGGCAGTAAGCTCTAATTGAACAGTATGCATTCAAAGGAAGAAGAAGCTCGAGTTTCTCTCGAGCTCTCGGCCATGGCTGCTTGAGTTTTGTCAAGATGCAGCCATGGCCGCACAAGGTCCGTCGACGTGTCTCCCTCCAACGCACACATCTCCTCTATCTCGACGTCCCCAGACACCAGCTCAGATATGCGCCACACCCTGTCATGAGGAACTGCCGCAGTATCTCGGTTTGGACCGCCCCAGCCTTCCTGCACGCCTCCTTAAACCGGTCGATGATGTCTGACTCACTCCCTTCGTGAACTCTTGTTCTCGTAATGAGTCTTATGACCTCTGTTTCCATTGAAAGGCTTGAAGATGCGAAGATATCTAAAAATGGGGACGCATCAGGAAGCTCAAAGAAGATGAGCACTGAGCATTCAAAGAGAAGGTGAATAGTAACATTTCACTTTTGTTTCTTTTTTTCATTTTTTTTTAGAGAATTTTTTCTGAAAAAAAAAATCTGATGTGACACTTAATGGGCACCATATTATACTCAAATTGGACAGAGTTTAAAAGAGAGACTTAATTACTCCAATTTGATAACTTATAGAATTTTTTTGCATGTTTTAAAAGTTTTAGGATTTAATTATATTTTCGTGATGAGTCTTAGGATTTATGATACACTTATTCCAAAATTATTTATTTGAGTGACTCTAGTGACACATTCCTACAATTCATGTTGGGTGATTTTTTTTTGATGAAATTTTAAGTCGGATGTTGTTTTTTAATAAAAAAAAAATATTAGTCCGGAGTGGTCTACGGACGAAAGGAGGTGATGCTTGGAAGTTGGAACTCCAAAACGACGGCAGAAGTACAGCGCAAGTGCGCGATTTTGGCAAGACGAGGACACTTAAGCCGCCATAACTTCCAAACCGCACACTTAAGTGCCACTTTTTTTTTTCAAGTGGGACACTTAAGTGCCACCTCCGGCGACCTCCGGAAATCCTACGTGGCATTTTTTTATTATTATTTTTCGCCTACGTGGCTCGCCATGGGAGCTCCAAATCAGCATAAAAAATAATAAAAAATTTAAAAATTTAAAAATTTTAATTTTAAAAAAATTTTAAAAATTTAAAAAAAAAATTAAAAATTTTAAAAAATTTAAAAAATTTTAATTTTAAAAATTTTAAAATTTTTAATTTTAAGAAATTTAAAAAATTTTAAAAAATAAGAAAATTTTAAAAATTTTAATTTTAAAAAAATAAGAAAAAAAAAAAAAAGGGGGTGTCGAAGGGGCGGGCGAGGGCCGAGCCCTCGCCGCCGCCGCCGCCCGCCGTCGCCGGAAGGGCCGGCGGACGGGGGGAGGGTCGGCGGGGTCGCGCGCGCCCGCCGACCAACGGCGAGGGCTCGCGGCCCTCGCCGGATCGCGGCGAGGGCGCGACCCTCGCCCAGATCCGGGCGAGGGCTCGCGGGCCCTCGCCGGCCGGGCCGGCCTCGCCGCCCCGGCCGTGGCCCGGCGACCCCGGCCCGCCGGCCGGGCTCGGCGACCCGGCCGACCCTCCCCACTCCGTCGCCGGCCCTTCCCGGCGGCGGGAGGCGGCGAGGGCCCGCGAGCCCTCGCCGGATCGGGCGAGGGTCGCGGCCCGCGCCCTACCGCGACCCTCGCCGGATCCGGCGAGGGCTCGCGGGCCTCGCCGCCTCCCCCGCCGCCGGAAGGGCGGCGACGGAGTGGGGAGGGTCGGCCGGGTCGCCGGCCCCGGTCGGCGGCGAGGCCGGGCCGCCGGCGGCGAGGGCCCGCGAGCCCTCGCCGGATCTCGGGGCGAGGGTCGCGGCCCTCGCCGCGATCCGGCGAGGGCCGCGAGCCCTCACCGTCGGTCGGCCGGGGCCGACGACCCCGCCGACCCCCCCCCTCGTCGCCGGCCCTTCCCGGCGACGGCGGGCGGCGGCGCGGCGGCGGGGGCGGCGGCGGCGGCGGCGGCGAGGGCTCGGCCCTCGCCCGCCCCTTCGACCTTTTTTTTTTTTTTAATTTCTTATTTTTTAAAACTTTTAAATTTTTCTTAATTTTTAAATTTTTCTTAATTTTTAAATTTTTCTTAATTTTTAAATTTTTCTTAATTTTTTAAAATTTTTAATTTTCTTTTTTTAATTTTTTGAATACTTTATAATTTAATTAATTTTTATATTAATAATTACACGTAGACACGCGAAACGGCGTCGTTTCGCGTTTCTCCGCCACGTCGCCGTGTAAAACGACGCCGTTTTGGACTAAGATCGCCGGAAAATTGCCACGTCAGCCATTTGGCCGGATTTTCGCCGGAGTGGCACTTAAGTGTCCCATTTTGCTCGATGATGGGCACTTAAGTGTACCATTTTAAAGTTATGGCGACTTAAGTGTCGGCGTCTTGCCAAGATTATGGCGACTCAGGGTGTCCCGACCTCCCAAAACGACAAAGCTTGAAGAAACTAATTCTCACTCTCTTTCCTGGCTTCACAGCGAAAACCGGCTCTTCCTTGCCCTTGCTCTTGCCAGATTTGCCATTGATCAGCAAACGCATCTAGTGATGGAAATGGTGAGCAGATCGGAGAGTGAACAGCGATGGCTCGGCCCGGAGCAACGACACGAACCTAGAATTTTTTTGCATTTTCGTTCTCCATTTTCCTCTCTGAGAAAGTGCGGGAGATTCTGAGTGCTGAGAAAGCTTGACGAACGGTCGCCTACCTTGTTGCTGTTGGTGTTGTGGCTTCAGAATTTCTTCTTTCTTCTTAAGCAAGCTCTTTCTCCAGGCGCTAATAGCAATATTTTTTGCTCGCAAATTTCAAAATTGAAGAACAATTGTGGTTTTTTTATTTAGAAATAAATATTTCATTCATATCTCAAGATTTCAAAAAGATACATGAAAGATTTGAAACAAAGATAATCCTAAATAACAAAGTCGAACAATAAAGCACACTTTAATCCCATTAGAACAGATTTGTCTCAACATCACAACAAAACGAATGGTAGTCAATTACCAAATCTTGCATCATTTTAAGTGATCAACACTCATCGTAAACTCTTTTTTCAATAACTATGGTTTGCCCACAGGATACCGAACACTTAACTTCAGCATTCTTAATATCGTCACCGTATAAAGACAACAAAAACAAATTGAATAGGCTTCCAAATCTAGATGTAGATCGGGAGAGATTGAAATGAACACAGAGACACCTCTAAGGAACTTCCAGATCTAAATTTAGATCAAGAGAGAAAAGCGTCCAAATCTAGATCTAGATTGTGAATGAGAGCTTTTAAAACTCATATAACCACTTCAAAATGCAATATGAACTCAATGTATTCCTCCTTGACCCTGTCGCGCTTCTTGGTTTGGAGGATTTGAAGTAGCTGGTTGATTCCTAACAATGGAAATATGCCCATCGAGTAGAGAAGAGCATCGACAACGAGCAAAGAAAAAAACAAAAAAGAACAAGATAAAAATAATAAAATACTCCAAGATCAGATCGGGAGAGAAAATCTCATTTTGAGTTGAGAAGGTGGATCAAACACATCATTTATGCATAATTTTGGCAACTTCTTTTTGCAGTGATTAGATTGTTTATATTGAATTAATATCGCGTTGAATTTTCTAATTATATATTGCCAATGATACTCAAATGAATGATTTTTAGCCAAGTGATATTTCAGTGATTGGAAAAAAAAAGTTGTGTCATTCCAAAAGTTAAGACAATTATGGTGTCCTTTTTCCCTACTAATTTAAATTATCCCATCTATATATCATCAATATACTTCCTAAGCTTCAATTAGCTAGAATTTGTTTTACTTTGGGCAAATACAAATATATTTCCTATGAAATATCTGTCTCCAGATAGTTTTTGTTTTTAAGAAGTATTTAAAATTGGTGGTGGGAGATTTTTTGTGGCCATTTTTTGTGAGGAGGCACCATTTATGCATGCTTGATGCCCCCACAGAGTAGAAGACGACAACTCTAGCTTTTCTTTCGAGAATGCCAGAAAAGAATGTCAAAAATGTGTCTCATTTCATGTTCTTAGTGGCTGAAATTCCATGGCAGATTGTTTCCTACTTTGTTTCCGTTTTTGCACTACAAATCTCTCTTGCAATTTAGATCAAGTCCGTCGCCAATTCTTTCTTCTTTCACGTGATTTATTGTTATTGTGTTTGAGGAAAATCGAAATTTACATCTACCTCATGGTCACTGCATTTTGATAAAGATATCTAACATCATTTAGTATTCGACAAATTTTTCGGTGCACTATTTACTCCAACTTACCTCGACATTCTCCATCAATGTGCTCTTTGTCAATAGCTTAAGCAAGCGGTTTTACACGCTTGATTTTGACATTCTTCGGATTTTTGGTTTAAATTATTGAATAAATAATTTAGTGTAATTGAAAGCTCCAATTATACTATCGAACATTTTGAAATTCTCATTATATCAACCGAAATCTTAGAGGAGGACATGACATAGATGCGATGGGGCCTGCTTGAAAATCCTATACCATTTTCCTATTCAATTTTGGTCCATATGCTTTACTTTTAACGAATTGTTCCCTAAATTGATTTTTAGTCTTGATTTGTGTACAAATTTCACGTTTTTGGGTCCAAATTGAAAGGAAGAATGGTAACTAAGCCCTAAAGATTAACATATAGCATCAACATGTCATAATTTCTGTAGAACAATTTTCCTTTAATTTCAAACTTTGTTTGGTTTGCAAAAAATGTAATATTTGTAAAAAATATTTTCCACAATTTTTTTTTTTTTGTGTATGATTGAAACTTGAAAATGAAATGGAAAATATTTTTTGTCATTTGGTATGAAAAATCTAATTTATCTAAATAAACATACACTATTTGAGCTCTAGTAACTTGCCCATGGGCAATTAGGAACTAGGTATGGGCACTAGAGTCTCGAGTCTTGCCATGATAGATCTTGACTTGAGCACCGTGGAAGGGGGTACGGTCACCTTGGTCCATGCTTGACCTTGATAGACCCAAGACTAGGCTCTTGGATCTTGGGCCCAGCCTCGACAAACCCGAGCATGGCCTTTGTGGACCTTGACCCATGTGTCGAGGCACTAGGTCTTTAGGCCCGACCTCAATGATCGAGGCGCAGGCATTAGGAGCCCAGACACGAGCCTCGAGGTCCTAGAATTTTCTTGCATTTTCCCTCTCTATCTTTCCCTTCAAGAAAGTGAGGGAGATTCTGAGTACTGAGAAATCACTTTTTTCATTACTGTTGGTGTTGTGGTTTCCGATGTTCCTCTTTCCTCCTCTCTCTCTCTCTCTCTCTCTCTCTCTCTCTCTCTCTCTCTCTCATGTATATATACACGAAAGGAAGCATGAAATATTGATTATCAGTTTGAGGTTAATATGACGAAAAACTCACTCCAAACTAGTACACTTATAACAAATTTATCTAAATTAATTTTTTAACAACCAAATACCTAAACTAGGAACACATATGATCAATTTTACCATTCGTTAGCTTCTGTTAAATTTTTCCATCAAATTATTGAGTTGAATGACACATGGCAATTGATGGATATACCGGTCTGGGTTTTACCTTTGTTTGTCATAGGTGTATTAGTTTATGATATTTTAAGGTACTACTTCAATTTAACGGAAATGAATGGATGATCAATTTTTCACAAATTGACCAATTTGGGAGTAAGTTTATCACAATCATACTAGTTTTGGATTTTTCATGATATTAACTTTTTTTTATCAGATTAGAATAATCAATGTACTTCCTAAGCTTCCTTTAGATAGAGTTCGTTTTTTCTTAGGGCAAATACAAATATATTTCCTATGAAATATCTGCCTCCAGATAGGTTTTTTTATTTTATTTTATAAAGAACTAAATAGGTGGTGGAAGATATTTTGTGATCAATTTGTGTGAGGGACCACCATTTATGCATGCTTGATGCCCTACGAAGTCCAAGATGACACCTCTAGCTTTTCTTTTGAAAATGCTAGAAAAGATTGTCAAAAATGTGTCTCATTTCATGTTATAAGTGGCTGATATTTCATGGCAGATTGTTTCCTACTATGTTCCCGTTTTGCACTACAAATCTCACTGGCAATTTAGATCAAGTCCCTCATCAATTCTTTCTTCACGTGATTTCTCGTTATTGTGTTCGAGAAAAATCTAAGTTTAGATCTACCTAATGGTCACTGCATTTTGGAAAGGATTTCTAACATCATTTAATATTCAACAAATTGTTTCAGTGTATTCCTTCTATCTCCATTCATACTCATGTCATTAAAATATACTCTTCACTAGGAGCTTAAGAAAGTGGTTTTATACGCTTGATTTTGACATTCTTTAGATTCTTCATGTAAATTATTGAATAAACAATTTAGTGCAACCAAAATCTCCAATTGAATTATCAAAAATTTTGAAATTCTCATTATATTAACCGAACCTCAGAGGCAGATATGACAACGAAAGATGGTTGATGTGTTGGGGTCCGATTAAAAACCATTTTTGGACTATGCTGACTTTACTTGAGATCTTCCTGAAGTTACATAAACAAATCAATAGTTGAGGACGAAATTAGAAAAATTGATCCTATACGATTTTCCCTGTTCAATTTTGGTCCATATACTTTACATTTTACAAATTGTTCCCTAAAACTGACTTTTAGTCTTGATTTTTGTACATATTTCACGTTTTTGGGTTCAAATTCAAAGGAGAATGCTAATTAAGCCCTAAAGATTAACATATAGCGTTAACATGTTATAGTTTCTGCGCAAAAAAAATAAAATAAAATTGTAGTGTAGTATCGGCTTTCCTTTAATACTCGGTTCTGTTTATTTTGGGGAAAATGGGACATTTCTTAAACTGGAAAATGAAATGGAAAATATTTTCTGACGTTTAGCATATAAAATCTTATATGACTTTTCTAAATGAAGATACATCATTCAAGTTTTAATAACTTGCGCATGGGCAATCAAAACCAGATACGGGTGCTAGAGTTTAGGGTCTGGCCATGATGGACCTAGACCCAAGTGCCGAAGATCAGGCACGGGCACCTAGGTCCCATGCTCAGCCTTGATGGATCCAAGCATGAGGACCCAAGTCATGGGCTCGGCCTCAATAAATTTAGGCATGACCTTTTGTGGACCTTAACCCAGATACTGGGGCATGGGCACGGGCATTAGGACTTCAGGCCTAGCCTCAATGGACTCGGGTTCATGCATTGGCACCAGGGTCTAAAAATTTCTCACAATTTCCCTTTCTATCTTCACCTTCAACAAAGTGAGGGAGATTCTGAGTATTGAGAAAGCTCAACGAGCAATTGAATTCCTCATTGCTGTTGGTGTTGTGGTTTCCGATGTTCATCTTCTCCACCTCCACACCCCCGGGCCCCTCCTTCTCCTCTCTCTCTCCACGCGCTAATTGCAATAATTTTTGCTTGCAAATTTCAAAACTGAACAATACTTGTGATTTAACCCCAGTTTGCTAATTGGGGGCAAACAAATGGATCAAACACGTCACTTGCGCACTATTTTTGGAGACTTCATTTGTCCGCGAGCCGCATTAGACAGTTTATATTGAATCAATATCACGTTAGATATTCTGACCACATATTGCCAGTGCCACTCAAATGAACTATTTTTAACCAATGCGATACTCTATTAATTTAAAAAGAAAGTTATAAAACTAAAGTGAGCATCATATCAAGAGTAATGACACTTATGGCATCCTTTTTCTCCATTGGTCTATATAATCCGATATATTTATTAAATTAGAATCATTTGTGTATCTTTTAATAAGGGTGAGTGGTTCTAGGTTCCTTGTTGAACATGTTCCTCATTTTCTATAACTTGGAACCTACAGTGCATACCCTAAAACCTAAAACCGGGAACCTACCCATTACAGATTCCAGGGTCTATCTAGGTTCCACTTTTATTATTAATTCAATGATTATAGTGAATTATCATATTCAATAACCATCACTTGCTATAATAATTCACTGACCATAACTTATATCTAGACATACAAAGAATATGAAATATTAACAAAGTAAAAGTTTTAGTCATAAAATAAAAGTTTGAACTAGTGGTTCTAGATTATATATTCATCATTAAATGCCACGGAACACTGTAGGACCATGCGAAAATATAGACCAAGAAAAACATAAAACTTATTCCATATTCTAGATTATATGATCAAGGTTCCAAGTTTCACCAACCTAAAACCTAGAATCTATCCATCAAAATAGGTTTATCAATTTTTAGAATCTAGAACTGCATATCTTGAAACTTAGAACTGGACAAGCTCCACTGATCCAATTCTCAAGTTCCAGGTTCTACTTTAGAATCATGCTCACTTCTACTTCTTAAGCTCCAATTAGCTAGAGTTTGTTTTTTTCTTAGGGCAAATACAAATATATTTCTTATGAAATATCTGCCTCCAGATGGGTTCCTTTTTTCTTTTTTTTTTATAAAAAAGTAATGAAAATTGGTGGAGGAAGATTTTTGTGGCGAATTTTTGTGAGGGACCACCATTTATGCATGATTGATGCACTACAAAGTAGAAGACGACAACTCTAGCTTTTCTTTTGAAAATGCCAGAAAAGAATGTCAAAAAATGTGTCTCATTTCATGTTATTAGTGGCTGATATTTCATGGCAGGTTGTTTCCTTGTTTGTTCCCGTTTTGCACTACAAATTTCTCTGGCAATTTAGATCAAGTCCGTCGCCAATTCTTTCTTTCTTCACGTGATTTCTCAGTATTGTGTCCGAGAAAAATCTGAGTTCAGATCTACCTCATGTTCATTCCATTTTGGAAAAGATATCTAACATCATTCAACATTCTACAAATTGTTTTGATATATTGTCTACCATACCTTCCATCTTAATTCATACTCATGTCATTAAAATGTACTCTTTACCAACAGCTCGAGAAAGCAGTTTTACTCACTTGATTTTGACATTCTTTGGATAATTTGTGTAAATTATTGAATAAATAACTTAGTGTAACCGAAATCTCCAATTGAATGATCAAACATTTTGAAATTCTCATTATATCAACCGAATCTTGGAGGTGGACATGACAATTGACAGATGGTCCATGCGATGGGGTCTGATTGAAAATCATTTTTGGACGATAGCGACTCTATTTGAGATCTTCTTGAAGTTACATAAACAAATTAATAGTTGAGAGGAAAATTACAAAAATGGATTGTATACTATTTTCCCTATTCAATTTTTGTCCATAGACTATATTTTTTACCAAATTTTTCCCTAAACTAATTTTTACCCAATTTGTTAATTAGTGGCAAACAAATGGATCAAACACATCATTTACGCATTATTTTGATGATTTCATTTTGCTAGCGAGCCGCATTAAATAGTTTATGTTAAGTTAATATCATGTTGGGAATTCGAATTACAAACTGTAAATGATACTTAACTAAACGATTTTTAATCAATGTTGCACTCTACTGATTGAAAAAAAAAGTTATGGAACTTAAGCAAGTGGTTTTACATACTTGATTTCGACATTATTTGAATTTTTCGTGTAAATTATCAAATGAATAATTTAGTGTGACTGAAATTTTCAATTGAATTATTAAAATATTTGGAAATTCTCCTTATATTCACCAAACCTTGAAGGAGGAAGTGACAAGTGACAGATGGTTGATACGATGGGGTCAAATTGAAAGTCATTTTCAGACTACAGTGACTTTATTTGAGATATTCCTACCTGAGATAAAGTATGGTGACCGAAAGCTGAATATGCGCAATAGTATGCGGAGCATCTTTATAATTTCTATAAGTTAATATTATTTTTCCTTTTTTTAAATGAGATAATTATTTTAGTACTGAGTTTCAAATCTCACAAAATGTTTTTATTTTTTACCCGAGACATTCAAGATAAAATTCAGAAAAAAAGGATGCTCAATGACACGCAATTGACAAGCTGCGAGAATTATAAACTAAATATCAATTAGAGGACCATAACTTGAGATCTACAATCAACTAAACGAGTTCTTTCCTTTATCGATTGATTGAATTCAAGAAGATGGTGCCTACATAGTTAACTCTGTGATTATTTTGTAATCGAAACCTTGATCTTAAGTTTATTGGCTAATAATAATAGACCAAAATGACCAATTAACTCAAGCCTCAAACTTTTGTTGTAAGTTGAAGTCCAAAGAGAGAGAGAGAGAGAGAGAGAGAGAGAGAGAGAGAGAGAGAGAGAGAGAGAGAGAGAGAGAGAGAGAGAGAGAGAGAGAGAGAGAGAGAGGGATTGGTAATCAAAGGAGAAATTTGTCCAAAAAGTCTTAAATCTATTATACTTTTACTAATTCAGATTTAAACATTTTAATTCACCTAATTAAGTGTTAAACATTTTCATGATTTGTCAATTGAATCCAAGCAGCCAATTTTATCTCAAAATCGCTAATGTGGATGTTGGTTGTCTTGCGTGGCACAATCAACATTAACGTGATAATTTTTTAATCATATTTTAATATATTTTTCACTTTTTTTCCTTTTTTTTTTTCCTTTTCCCTTCCCTTCCTTCTCTGATGAAGCTCACTCTTGCTAGCCACTAGCAATGGCAGGCCTCATCATGGCTGGGTGAGGTTGGCCATGGGGAGGCTCACATGGCTAGACCTTACCCAACGACAGCGAGGTCGAGCCTTGCCAAGGGCGAGTAAGGCTCACTTGAGGCCGATGAGTTTGATCTCATTGGCCTCGCCCTTGGCTGGTCATTAGCCGCCACTAATGCCCATTGATCAGCTAAAAGAGGAAGAAAGAAATAAAAAATAAAATAAATAAGGAAATAAATAAATAAATTCAAAATTATTAAAGTAATATTAAAAATTGTCCACATTAATGTCGACTATCTTTGCGTGATACAACTAGTGCCCACATTAGAGATTTATATTAAAAATTGGCCAAATTGATTCAATTGGCAAAACATTTAAAGATTTAAAACTCAATTTGTAAAATTGAAACGTTTAAAACTCAATTGATAAAAAAAGCAATAGGTAATAAATGACTATCATCAACTAACATTTTTGTTAAATTGTAAGAGAGCTTAGGATTTAAGATTTTACCAATGTCACTAGTCATATGCATCGACGCTCCACTATTAAGATACCAAGTTGGATCAATTGTCTCACCAACTGATAGAGCCGAAAAAAAGTCCAACACAATAGTGGCAATGAAGGTATGGTGTAATTGTTATAGACATTATAACGTAGTGTGCCCAGCCTCATTACAAATCTGACAAGTAAGATGAGGCGTAGATCCGAAAATGTCTTCTTGGGTGAATGGGGGAACATAGGGCCTTGAACCACCACGAGGTTGACCAAAGGGGATGGAGGAGTGATCGGTATAGGGGGTTGAGAATGATTGCGAACTGAACTAATCATAGGACGATGGTCAACCCAAATGATCATGCAAGAACCATCCACCGTATACCCTACTATATTTTTGGCCCGTGAAATTATGTCCACCTCGAGACACTCGAAAAGATGGATTGGACAAAGTGGCATGACTGATCAAAGCATAATAAATATCAAATGAAGATGAGGTATTCGATTTTCAGAGAAATCATTCTTCTTGGACGAGGAGGTGTGACCACAGATCATTGAATGAAAGAATTATAAGGTTGTTGGTGACCATGGTGACAAAGGGATTGTACTCTGACAGAAGCCATTGAGGGCTTGAATTACCAAGACCTAATTAGAGACCAATCAATTGAGAAAGTCTGCAATTGACTTCAAATGCCTAAGATAGTCAAACATTGACTGATCGAGCTTCTTAATGGTGTTTTGAAAATCAAGTTTTACTCCAATTTCCTTGGCCACATAGTGATTGGTAAAACCTTGTCCTAAAGTGAGCCAAATCTACTAAGATATTTGAATGTCGTGAACTTCAAAATTTCGATTGGGAGTTTCGAGTTCATCAAATTGCGAATGCATTGTATTTTTGTCTAGATCTAGGCGGAATATCAGCTATTGACCACCACAATCCATCCTAATTATTAATTGGCTTCAGTGAACATGAAAAAGACCCATCTACATAGCTCAGCAAATTGTTGCAGATTAAAACACGTTTGAATTGAAATTTCCACATAAGATAATTATGTGTGTCAAATTTGATGGAGATGAGACTTGTGATGTTGGGAAGAGTAAAAGACAACAATGTTGATTGCATGACCTTAATTTGAGCAGTAGAAATTGGAGCAACAAAGAAGAGGGAAGAATAGGTGAAAGTGTGTGCAATATTGTTGGGAGATGATGGGAAATTGGGATTGGCAAGAGAAGATGATGGTTTTAGAGATGGTAGACAAGAAGAAAATTTTGGAGATGTATTGAATATTGTTGAGATGGTAGTTGGAGGAAAGCCAATGTTGATTTATGGTAGAGACATTGAAAAATTTAATGCATTTTCCTACTCTGATACCACATTGATGTTTAGAGTAAATAATAATAATAATAATAATAACAAAGTGTTTACGATGGTTCAATTCCAATTAGGGTTGGATAATATGTATTCATGAGAGTAATTAATTGTAATTGAGGTATAGAGATAAACATAATTACATAAAGACCCCAAACATATTAATTAGCCTATCTATGTGAATAAATTTTTTTAAAAATGAAATGCTACATCATTTTAAATTCTTGTCAGAAAAAAACCACGTCAGTTGTTTGTCTAGAAATTTTTATTATTGACTTTTAATTATTCATTTTTTCTCCAATTTGACATTTAAGTGTACTTTTATGAAATTTTGACACTTATGTGTCTCCTGTGTCAAGTTGTGGCAATATTTTTTTGTCAGAAAAATGGTATCAAACAATGTCATTGTTGTATGGAAGATATTTTCCCCGAGCACTCTTTAAGTTCATAAGCAAACTCTTCACGTTTCCCAAGGAGCAAAGGAAAAAAAATACGTTGTCACTATATCTGTCATCCTCACCCTTGTGTTTCCTCGAGAGGCAAGCACTGGTGGGCACATTTGGCAAAGTTCTGCTGCAACCAGAATTTGCAAATTTGGGGCCATGTCGAGAGACGTGGCCCTGGTTGTGTGATGGAGAGGGAGACAGCGAAAGCAGGCGATTGAGAAATCCATTCACCCACACAAACACACTCTTCACTTGTCCTATCAAATGGAGGAGAACAGGTCGTACTGGGGACAACATTCGATTAGAAGCCACTAGTTCATGTGTTCCTCAAAGCAACACACACAGAAAAGGGAGGGAGACAGACCCACCTGCGTGAAAGAATGAAAAGGACGCATGGAAGCTGCAACGAGAATCAAGAAGGGGAACCTAGAAGGACAATGATGATAAAGAACCAACTGTTGCAACTCCCACTCCCGCTCCTCCAAATCACACCATGCCCACAAGAATCTCTCGCAAATATCCACCAACTCGTTAGTATCTCGAGGTGGTACTGCGAGGAGACCAGAAGAAGAAGAACGTCACGACTCTGGTTTCATCTGCTGGAAGCGACACGATGAGACAGGGCAACAACAGGGACAAAGCGATTGCTCACTACAATGCGGATGCTATGCTTATGGCTGAGTTTGAGCAGTCCAGCGTTTCTGGTAAGTCCTTCGATTACACCAAGTCGGTCATGGGCGTTCCTCAGGTTGTGGCTGAGGAGAAAATCACTGCCTATTTGTCAAGAATCCAAAGGGGTGGCCTCACTCAGCCCTTTGGTTGTATGCTCGCCGTCGAAGAACCGGGCTTTAGGATCATCGGTTACAGTGAGAATTGCTTTGAGTTGCTGGGGATAAGGCTTGAGAGTGAGTTTTTGGAGTCAAGATCAGAGAAGGGTCTGATTGGGGTCGATGCAAGAACCCTTTTTACCCCTTCTTCGGCTGCTTCGCTGGCAAAAGCAGCAGCTTCGAGGGAGATTTCGCTGTTGAACCCAGTTTGGGTTTATTCTAGGGGCACCCAGAAACCGTATTTTGCTATACTTCATAGGATTGATGTGGGGATTGTGATAGATTTGGAGCCTGCGAGGTCTGGCGATCCTGCGATGTCTCTTGCTGGGGCAGTGCAGTCGCAGAAGCTAGCTGTCCGCGCAATTTCTAGGTTGCAGTCACTTCCTGGGGGAGATATTGGTGTGCTTTGTGATACAGTTGTGGAGGATGTGCAGAAGCTGACTGGATATGACAGGGTTATGGTATATAAGTTCCATGATGATGATCATGGTGAAGTCATTTCTGAAATCAGAAGGTCTGATCTAGAACCTTACCAGGGATTGCATTATCCTGCGACAGATATCCCTCAAGCTGCTCGTTTTTTGTTCAAGCAAAATCGTGTTAGGATGATTTGTGACTGCAATGCAGATCCAGTTAAGGTTTTCCAAAGCGAAGAATTAAAGCAGCCTCTTTGCTTGGTTAATTCGACTCTTCGATCACCTCATGAGTGTCACACACAGTACATGGCAAACATGGGTTCCACTGCATCATTGGTGATGGCTGTTATTGTCAACAGCGGTGATTCGAGGAAACTCTGGGGTTTGGTAGTGTGCCACCATACTTCCCCACGATATGTCCCTTTCCCGCTTCGATATGCTTGTGAGTTCCTCATGCAAGCATTTGGGCTGCAGCTCCATATGGAGCTTCAATTGGCATCACGGTTGGCAGAAAAGAAGATTCTGAGGACACAAACTTTATTATGTGACATGCTGCTTCGAGATGCCCCACTTGGTATCATCACTCAATCACCTAGTGTAATGGATCTTGTCAAGTGTGACGGAGCTGCATTATATTATGGTGGGAATTGTTGGCTGTTGGGTGTGACTCCTACTGAGGCACAAGTGAAGGATCTTGCTGAGTGGCTGCTTACAAATCATGGGGATTCGACAGGTCTGAGTACTGATAGTCTGGCCGAGGCTGATTACCCTGGGGCGGCTTCATTGGGTAATGCTGTTTGCGGCATGGCTACTGCAAGAATAACTTCAAGGGATATATTGTTCTGGTTCAGGTCACATACAGCAAACGAAATCAAATGGGGTGGAGCTAAGCATCATCCTCAAAATAAGGATGATGGTGGAAGGATGCATCCAAGATCATCCTTTAAAGCTTTTCTTGAAGTGGTGAAGTGCAGAAGTTTGCCGTGGGAAGTCTCGGAGATTAATGCAATCCACTCATTGCAGCTTATAATGAGAGACTCATTTCTGCATATGGATGTCAGGGGTTCTAAGGCCCTGACATCTGCAGGGCGAACTGATACCAAGATGCATGAAATAGATGAACTCAGTTCAGTAGCGTGTGAAATGGTTAGATTGATTGAAACTGCGACAGCTCCTATATTTGGAGTTGATTCTGCCGGTCTTATTAATGGGTGGAATGCAAAAATGGCTGAATTGACAGGGTTGCCAACTAATGAAGCTATTGGGAAATCCCTGGTTAATGAATTCATCCATGAGGACTCACGTGGAACTCTTGAAAATGTTTTATGCAGAGCTTTGCAGGGTAAGTTTCTTTTCCTTTTATCCCATATCAACAGTTGCGGTAAGTTATTCATCAGTTTGGTCTATCAGCTAGTTTCCTGTCTTGTGATTCTCTAGTCTGTATTTTCTGTTCAGTTCTCTTTCTAGCCATTTGCAGAGAACGGTCTTGTGAACCTACTCTCTCTTGTACCGCATTTACTACATCATTACTTTGATTATGTCCTTTCATTGGTTTGTTCTAATGAGTTCACTGAGATTTGCCTCAGTCTTTCCGTTGGTTAGTCTTTATCTTCTTAGAGATTCACTTGAATACAACCCTTACCTTTATTACTATCACTAGCATGCCACTTTGACCGTGTTTTCATTTTTTAGAGTTGAGCGATTATTTGGAGTTCCATGAAGATGTTTGTCTTTTTTCGTGGCAGGTTTCTTGGTCTCCTCTTTTATCAGGTTTGAATGCTGGTTGTGCAAGTGTAATGTGATTGAAGTAGAGATTGTTTCTTACACATTATGATGAGTGAGGCATATCAAAGAGAAGCCTCTAAAGCCATCATTCCTTAGAGTATCCACTATATTATTGTTGTGACAACACCCTGTGTCCCTTCAACATGTTGGTGATTTCTTTTCTTGTTTGTCATTGTTCATTTCTGTTTACAGTGTGAGTGAGATTTAGATAATTAGGGATTTGATTTCATACTTATAATTTTAGTCTCATTAATGGCGTGAATGTCACTTTTACTTGATTCTATGATATCCAGGTGAGGAAGATAAAAATATTGAGTTAAAATTCAGGGCTTTTGGTCTTCATCTGCAGAACTCAGTTGTTTATATCTTGGCAAATGCCTGCACAAGTAGAGACTACATAAACAATGTCATTGGGGTATGTTTCGTTGGTCAAGACGTCACATGTGAGAAGATGGTGATGGATAAGTTTGTACGTTTGGAAGGGGATTACAAAGCTATCATACAGAGTCTTAGCCCATTAATTCCTCCTATATTCGCTTCAGATGATAACGGTTGCTGCTCTGAATGGAATGCTGCAATGGAGAAGCTGACAGGTTGGATGAGACATGAGGTCATAGGTAAAACACTTCCTGGAGAGATCTTTGGCGGGTACTGTCGACTAAAACGTCAGGAGACTCTCACTAAATTTATGATTCTGTTGTATCAAGGAATAAGTGGACAAGATACCGAGAACTTCCCTTTTGGCTTTTTCAATCGGAAGATGAAATTTGTGGAGGTTTCCTTGACGGCAAGCCGGAGAACTGATACAGGTGGAAACATTGTCGGATGCTTCTGCTTCTTGCAAATTATTACACCTGATGCACAGCTGATCCCTGAAGGACAAGGCCAAGAGGATGCTGAGTGTGCTTTAAAACTGAAGGAGTTGGCTTATGTACGTCAAGAAATGAAAAATGCTTTAAATGGCATCAGGTTTACCCACAAACTTCTGGAAACTACAGCTGTTTCAGAAAACCAGAAGCAAGTTCTAGATACAAGTGATGCTTGTGAAAGACAGATCATGGCGATCATAGAGGATATGGATTTCGGAAGCTTATATGATGGGTAGGTATCTCTGTCATGAAGGCCCCTGATTTGCTTAAATATTGGGCAATTCTTATTGTGCTTGTTTTTATATTTGCAAGCTGCTAGCATCAGGAATATATCTCATCATTCTCTTTTATTTATGACCACTTTAGACACATTAAAATTCAAGCCTGCTGTACTTTAGATTTGAGCTAATCGATTGAGGATAAGTCATGTCAAAATCCTTGTTCTACTGATGGGTTTCATTAGAATGTCCAACCTAAAAGGTTTAGTTGATATGTGGAAGGAGACTACATAAATGTATGGCCTATGGAAACCTGTAGATAAACAATGTGGTATCCTGTAACACCCCCTCTAATGAGCAAACCAGACACAAAACGGCACAGGGTAGAACTTAGCTCTGATATTATGTTGGAAAGTCCAACTTAAAGCTTAAGCTTAATAGGTGGATGGAGACTACATAAATAAAATGCCTATTGAAATCCCCTGGACAAGTGATATAAGTATTTTAAAATTTTGTAGAATCATAGTCAATTGCTCTAAAAGTTTAAGTTCTTAAGTGAGGTGTGGTTTAGTATTAAATACTCTAGCACTCTCCATCATTTGTAATTTGGACTTTGACCTAAGATGAAAGGATGGAAATTTATAGTATGTTAGACAAATAGGGGCTTAGGAAGATTTGAGCTCAGGACCTCCTGTTCTGATACTATGTGAAGTTTCATGGAACCATCTATTAGATAATGGGTGGTTTGATATGAATATGCTTTAAGAAGTTTCATACACATGTCCAGGCATTTTTTCTGTGAGGTTTTTAGGAGGACAACCAAGGACAATTCATTGGCTTTACAGGGTGATATTATCATCTGGTGGCTACTTTGACATATCATAGTGTGCAATGTCATGGTAGTGCAACGACTTGAAATGCTCATTTCATGTTAATCTAAGAGACAAACTCACTTTCTTGCTACTTAACAAGCATTAAGTAAATCCAACATTTATAAGAGGTTTAATCCTTACCAGATCTGTAATCGTTCATCCTTTCTCAGTCAATTTGTTCTGTGGTTTTGATAAAATGTATTGAAATACATGCTTGTCATGATATTGCTACTTATGCGCAAGTCAGTACTTCATGATGCTTTACTGCTGTTTCTTTTATTCCCTACTCTTTCTAAGCTAAGCGATGCCTATAATTTTATATTATGCTGGTTGATGCAGCAGAGTGGAGCTGAATGCGGAAGAATTTCTTCTGGGAAGTGTTTTAGATGCCGTCATTAGTCAAGTGATGATCCCACTGAGAGAAAGGAATTTGCAGCTCTTTCACGAAATTCCAGAGGAAATGAAAAATCTGAGCCTTTTTGGTGACCAAGTTAGGCTTCAACTTGTCCTATCGGACTTTTTGCTAAATGCTGTGCGCCATGCCTCTTCACCAGATGGCTGGGTGGAAATAAAGATTTTGCCTGGGTTAAAGCTTATACAGGATGGCAGTGAATTCATGCGGATACAAATCAGGTACTGAACAACTGTTTCAGACATTCTATATTTCTTCTTAAATTGGTCTTCTGGATCTATAACAAGCAGCAGTTAAAACAGTCTTACTAACAACTGAATTAGTTAATTAGGAGAGTATTTTGACAACTGCCCACTTAGTATGGCCACTCTTCATTTTCATTTTTTTCTTTTCTTTTTCTTGGTCATGGGTTCAGATTTTTCTGTTTGGTCCTTTTGGGAACAAGATTGTCTTGGTTTTTGATACATTTCCAAACTAAGATATGCTTTCTGTCTCATACTTTAAAAGCGATCCTACTGCCACCTGCAATGTAGCCTATGATGAAGGCTCTTGATGGTGCTTGCCCATCTTAGCTGCATTTACATAGCATAGTACCAAAATTATGGATTGCGACTTCTGATGTACATAAGGCGACTTCTTATTATTATCCCTGTATCATATGTGCGGCAAGAAAAACCAAAATTGAATCAGGATTTGTTCATCCCAGAACGGTCCAATTGTTGTCTTTCCCTAGTGATGATTATATGTAAGAGATGCTAGAAATTTTGCTCTAATTTCTACTTCTTAGATTACAAATCACAAAACATCTGTTGAAAGCATTGGCCAATCGGGGACTTCTACTTAATTAAAATACTGCCGGCGCCGCATTAACATTATAATGACTATACTAGCCTCTGAGATCAGGTTTTTCTTATATCAAGGGGTACAAGTGAACATGCATCTCATGCATAGGTCTTTCTTTGAACTCAATGAAGCTGCATTTTTCCTTGCAAGTCATGGCAATAATGCAGAGTCAATCTGAATAAACTGTCCCTGATTGTAAGCTTCAAAGTTTTTTTCATAGAAGGTGATAGACCTCTAAGCAACGGAATACTGTACTAAAAGGTAGCAGTATCATAATCCAGCCTGCATGGAAGCCTGGACACGTGCCAGTCTTTATCATTAGAATCTGCTGAATTATAATCTTGGTCTGTCTTATTCCTAAACGCCTCCGAGTGACCCAAACTGCTATGTATTAGTTTTTTCATGCTAATCTGTTCAGCTCGTCATTTATGTAGGATGGTACATGCTGGGCAAGGTCTGCCTTCTGCTCTGATCGATGATATGTTTGACGGAGAGAATCGGTGGAGTACAAGTGCACAGGAGGGCCTTGGTCTAAACCTGTCGCGGAAACTTCTCAACAGAATGAATGGTCAGGTCCACTATATTAGAGAGAGCGAGAGATGTTACTTTGTCATCGACCTTGATCTTAAAACACAGAGAGAGAGACACAAGATGCTCTAACCAGAAACAGGCATGTTGACGTGACATATCTCTTAAAATCTTATACTTTTGAGGTCAATGCATTCTGCTATGCCCAATTCATCACGACACGCACAAAGTTGCCTGAGAAAGTGGTCTTTAGTGCAGACAACACATCATATGTAGTCTCTCGAATTTAGGTTCACCTTTTTTGGCAAGAACTGTGGAGAATATTAGGAACCCCTGCACAAGTATCCGGGGATAAGCTGTGCCGGTAAGTAATGATTCCCCTGGTCAGCAAAGAAACCTTATGGAAAGATAAGGTAGCCCGGTCTTCTTTTGGAAGCCAAATAATGCCTTTATTTTTTTGCGCAATTGCTTTTGATGCATGGATGGGCTGGGCAATGCAAAGATGGGATCCTTCTTCTGCTGCATCTTGTGCATGCTGCAATAGTATTGCTGTCTTATGTTACAACTCGCAGTACGGATAGATCGGGAATATCACAATACTGCAATAGCATTGCCATCTTATACTGCAAGACATAGTAGGAATAGATGGGGGCAGACTATTATTCGTTATGATGCTGCTATTAGTGGATTTTCTTCAAACTCCGAAGTTTGCACTGTCCGTTTGGTGTACTTTTTTAGATCCACCATACTAGCTCGTTAAATCAACACGAGTATGTTCGGTTTCGAAGATCTTGAATCTGAAATGTATGCCAAGTCTTGTATGTGCAGCTCGAGATCCGGCAGAAGAATGCTTTACTGGGAGAGAGTAGGTGACGGGCCTTTGCCAGCATGGATTTTATGCTGGTTTTCAGACAGGAGCGTATAGCATTGACTTGAATGTGCCTGTTGAAAGATGCTTTTCACAGGAAAACGGTCACTGTAGTCTTAATGATTCTCTGATGATCTTCTGATACAACTTTATCTATTCGTCTAGGAACTTCTATGGAAATATATACGCTGTGTAACGTGCTCGATGTGACATTGAATATGGCGAGGAGAACAGGTCGGATCAAATCGTCAAGGTTCAGTGTTGTCTAGTTGCGGGATTTACCAGTCTCCATTGGCGAGT
Organism: Eucalyptus brandiana; assembly: GCA_014182725.1. Classification (NCBI taxonomy): domain Eukaryota; kingdom Viridiplantae; phylum Streptophyta; class Magnoliopsida; order Myrtales; family Myrtaceae; genus Eucalyptus; species Eucalyptus brandiana. The sequence goes on from CM024671.1 coordinate 7,538,446, forward strand.
GGTCGGTCGATGTGTTTCGGCAACCGTCGAGATTTTCCGGTCAAGTCACTGAACTTTCGCTTCGCCTTACGCCATTTCCTTCGCTTTCCAACCAATCATTCAATTGGGAATACGGTGCGACCGGTGACATGGCCCAAAGTTGAATGATCGGTCGTGAAAGTTGAAGTTCAATCATGGCGATCTTAATATGAACTTTATGACCGGTATTGGCTGGGTGGAGTCCAAGAGCAAAGCCGTTGTAATTGGCGGTATTGGCAAGAGAACTGGCCTGGGATTAGAGGTCATCCGGTCGAATCCTGAGCAAAATTGCTCGGTGTTAGGATAGCTTGCATAGCACAAAGGCTAGAACTTGATGGGTTCATGAGACTTATAAGGTATAAAAATGGGATTTAGGTAGCTGAATCTTCACGCTCGTGCTCTTCACTAATAAAAAGAAAAAAAAATAATGAGCATTTCTACCGAGCATTGCCACAAAAACAATTCCATATTTCTTTTTTCTTTTTTTTTTTGATGCCCAGGGAACCTCGTACAGTTGACAATGGGCGGAAACCCCAGGCGATTCTACTGAAGGACCCACCACCCCGACGTCGCGCTTAAGATCACGTGCGTTCCACGGGATTTGAATCCATCCGTCTTCGATAGACTTCATGGGAGCTTTTATCCAATTAGGCCATCGCAAACAGTGGTCAATTCCGTATTTCTATTAATGTCTACTAATGTCCAAAATGAATAATATATCTAAGACTCAAATACATTAAAATTGCATTTTATTTGAACTCGTAAACGCTTTTTGGGTTCTCTAAGTAGAGCATCCGTTATTGACTTTATTGTCGAGATTTAAATTTTTATTTAAATTTTAAGTAATTATGAAAAGTGTTTATCTTTGTATATGTCCATATTTGTGTAATTTTAAAAGGTCTCACATACTTTATATCAAATAATAGTCAAATTAAGAGTGGTGAAATTTGAAATAAAAAAATGTAAATTGAGATTAATTATGTACACGCTGAGTGCGTGCTACATTAGTTTTCATTTCTTGCGCAACATTGCTAGTTAATTACAAAAGTTACGATTTTAATTGCACTAAAAAAAATGAAAAAAAACCCTCACATCATTTTCCTTTCTTACTACTTATGAATACTTTTCTAAAAAGAAGACATCATATGAAAAATTTGCTATTTTTTTCAATAAACGATAACAAATGTCTATTTAAAATTCAAAATTAAAAAGAAAAATGAGGGAAAGTGTTAAGAAAACCTTGTAACTTTTTTAAGTTGAAAACATAATCTTCGGTTTACTAGGAACTTGATATATATGCACGAGTTGTTTGTGCTTCAAGTAATATCCTAAAAAAGAACTTCTATATGCTAGATGAAAAGATTCAAAATAGTTAAACAAATCTAGAAGAATGGGAAGTTTTTAAAGACATGGAGGTACCAAGGTGAATGGACTACAAGATCTAAATTACTATTGTACTTGAAGTGTTTAATGTGAAGCAGTTAGATATAGAATGCATTTGATTTAGCATTCACAATGGGCTTTTAGAGTCTCTAAAGCTCCTTGGAAAAATGCTGGATCGTTTGGCAACTATTTTGAAAGAACTTTCACTTAAAAGTTAGTATTGGAAAAGCTAAAAGCATAATGATAGTAGGGACTAACATTGGGCTTCAACATTTAGCCAAATGTTGAAACTTATTTTTTTCCTTCTAAAACTATCCTCACCGATTTTTCAAAATTCTAATTTTGTCATTATTATTATTTTTTATTAAAAAGGACCAAATCCTTTGCCATATCAATGAAAGGCTACGGTTGCTGGCAAGCCAGATCTAGCATAGACAACCTTCATTCAAGGTTGCCTGAGGTCCCAAGTGATGTGCGATCCAAGTGATTGTCACTTGGGTCATGCACCATCTAGGTCGCGCAACCCTTGCCGAGGGTTGCCTAAGGTTAGGTGACCTTAGGCGGCCCTCACAAGGGTTGTGCAACCCTCGCCGAAGGTCACTCAACCTTGGGCAACCTCTATCAATGGCTGTCGACGCCAAATCTGTCTTGTCGATAGCCCTTCATTGGACCAGCAAAAGGTTTTTTTTTTTTTAATATAATTATATATATTTGATTTTTTTCAATTTTAAACAAATAAAAATTAAAATAATATTAATCACTAAAGAGCTTTTCAAATGTATGTTCTACCAAGCAGTATTTCTCTCAAAATTACTTTTTAAAGCGTAATTTACCAAACAGTCTTTGCATTTATTCAAAGTCCTTTAAGTTAAATTGATTTGTATTTTTCCAATAAGCTTTTAAAATGTTGAACCAAAGGCATTCATAATTAGGAAGTTTTATATATCCGAATTTTGATATCAACAAAAACTTGATATAACATGAGCCTAATGTAAGAGGAAGTGTAATATCATTGAGAAACTAAATATAATTGGGGTTGTTGATATAAGCGGGGTTGTTGATATAAGCGGAAAATCTGCTTACCTGCAATGCGTCACATGTTTCAAGATTAACATCCCAAAATAATTCATCTTATTTTTTGACCGCTTGTGATCTTGTATGTATTCCTAATTTAGAAGAAAATGATTAACCATCAATCTTAAAAGATTATCCACGTTGAAGAAATCAATCACATGTAATATCTTGGTTGATTGACAATCATCCTAAACACAAGATACTCTCCATAATTGAGTCATCTTGCTTTTAGAAACCAACAATTTGATCGTAAGGGTGACTAAATTTATGGCAACTCAAATTGATTCACTCCAACGGCTAATTGATTTACTCAAAAATCGCTCAACGGTCAACTTGGAAGATTGATCCTCTTGAGAATTATCCAGTGGCAAGATTGCATACAGAGGAATATAAAAAGGAAATTAAGGCGTTAAAGACAAATAGATGAAGCAAGCGTTTTTTTTTTTGACGGAAAGAAACATTTCATTAGCTGAACCGAAAATTACAACCTGCTTGACGACTATCATAAGCTAATAAAGCTAACAAGGGAGCAGGAGGGGACGAAGCCCAAGTTTCAGATAAAGAGCCACTGTTGCAGGCCTTCGCGGCCCAATCTGCCACTGAATTAGCCTTTCTAGGGCAAAATTGAACACACAGACGGGGAAGACGCGAGAGCCTAGAGGAAAGCTACAGCTTCGGTGATGAGGGGTCTGATCTCCCATGGAGATGCATCCGGTTTCCGAACCGCTTCAACGAGGAGAAGACAATCAGATTCGAGGAGAGAAACCCTATTGTCGTTGGTGTTGATCAGATGATGCAGAGTGATATTCAGGGCTTCCGCCTCGACCTTCAACGCCGAATCTGCAGGTACGATCTTCGTGAAACCTTCAATCAAATTACCGGTGTGGTCATGGCAAACAGAAGCGACTGATCCTATAATGCTTCCTGGTTGATAAGCCCCGTCGATGTTGATCTTTAAAGCGCCCGGATCTGGAGGCCTCCATTGGGTACTGAGATCGGGACGCCGACGGTTTGAACCGATGCCGGGGACAGAAGCTGCGGCTACAGCGGCCATTCGAACCTGTTCAAGAGAGCGGGCAACAACCTGGAAGGGGTCGGGTCTCTGTCGAAAAAAGATGAAACGATTACGAGACTTCCATATCTGCCATAACAGGGTGGCGATCAACTCCAATCCAGGTACTGTCTGATCTTTTGTAGACAGATGACTAAACCATTCCTCTATGCGATGAATTGCTGTTTGTTGAGTAGAAACTCTGACCTGAGGATGAGACCATACCTGTGAGGTCCAGGGGCAGCATAAAAATAGATACTCGATAGTTTCAGGCTGCTTTGATGAACAGAGGGAACAGATAGGAGAAACACTAATTTTCCTGCGATATAGATTGTCTTTTGTAGGCAATGCGTTCTGACAGAGTGACCAGAGGAAAAATTTTTGTTTAGGAGCAATCTGGATCTTCCATATAGTGTTCCATAGGTGCTTTGGTGGGTGATATGACGAAGAAGCTCTGTTAACTATAGGAGTAGAATCCTCTTGTCTTAGAATATTATAGGCACTTTTTACAGTGAACACACCTTGAACAGTACACGGCCAGATAACCTTGTCAGTCGTATATTCGGGCCTGATTGGTAGCTTAAGAATTTCGGCAGTAGTTTCCGCATCATAAAAACGGTCCAATAAAGACAGATCCCATCGCTTAGTATCTGAATCAATCAAATCAGCAACTCTTTCAGGTTCTTGTTCAGCAGCAATTCCGCCTATTCTACCTTTAGGAAGCCAAAGATCTTGTCGAATCCTAATATGTTTACCATCCCCTACCGACCACTAAAGCTTTGAGGAAATGGAATCCCTTCCCATTAGGATACTCTGCCAACCCCAGGAAGATCTAGTACCTTTAGAAGCTGTCAAAAAGTCTTGAGAATGAAAATACAGACCTTTGAAGAGAGATGCCCATAAAGAAGTAGGATTCTGAATTAGACGCCAGGCCTGTTTACCTAACATAGCTCTGTTGAAAGCGACTAGGTCTCGAAATCCTAGACCTCCTATCGTCTTCCCAGTTTTCAGAACCTCCCAATGTTTCCAATGGATTCCAGATTTCCTGCTGTCATTTTGCCACCAAAAACGGGCAATCTTTTTTTCGATAGATTGGCAAAGCAAAATAGGTATCTTAAAAATGGACATAGCGTAATGTGGGATGGCCTGAACAACACTCTTAATAAGGATTTCCTTTCCCCCCTTAGAGATAAGAGTTTCCTTCCATCCGTCAAGCTTGCTATTAACTCGGCCTAGTATCCATGCAAACATGTCTCGTTTAGAGCGTCCCCAATCAGATGGGATACCAAGATATTTCCCAGTGTTTGCTAGCATAGGTAACCTAATTGCCTGGGCTAAATTGTCCTTAAGTCGGTCAGGGCAGCCTTTACTAAAGAAAATACCCGACTTATTTCTATTTATAGCTTGGCCCGTTGCATGACAATACTGATTTAGAATATTAGAGAGTTCTTGGCATTCCTGTATTGACCCGTGAAGAAAGAAGATAGCATCATCAGCGTAAAACAAGTGAGTCAATGTGGGACACCACCTATTTAGTTGGATACCCTTAAGGTTTCCCATGTGGATAGCTTGATGGATGAGAGTAGTCAACAAGTTGGCCATAAGAATAAACAGATAGGGAGATAAAGGATCGCCTTGCCGAATTCCTCGCGTGGGGTGGAAATACTCTAACTGTTCCCCATTAAATTTAACACTTATAGAAACAGTAGTGATGCATTGCATAATCCACTTAACCCAAGTCGAATGGAAGCCTAACCTGAGTAAGTAGTCGTGGATAAAGTCCCATTCGAGTCGGTCGTACGCTTTCTTCATGTCCATTTTAACAACTGTCTGAAATTTTCGCTTGCGAGTCCTGGTTTTGAGCTGATGTAGAACCTCTTGCACTATTAGGATATTGTCCTGTATTTGGCGACCACTGACAAATGCGCTTTGCTCGGTAGAAATGATGTCGGGTAGGAGGGGTTTCAGTCGGTTAGCAATCACTTTTGATATGATCTTATATGCAAAGTTACAAAGACTGATGGGTCTATATTGATCTAGGCTGTCTGGATTCGGGACTTTTGGAATAAGAGTGAGAGAGGTGCGGTTTAGCTCCGGTGGCATAGAACCCGATCGAAAGAATTTTTGAACCGAGAAGAAAACCTCTTCTTCTAATATATCCCAATGATGATGGTAAAAGAGACCGTTGAAGCCATCCGAGCCTGGGGCCTGATTCTTTCCCAGCTGAAAAACTGCTATTTTTACTTCCGCTCGGGTAATTTCTGAAATGAGGTGCATATTCATATCATCGGTAACAACAGTGGCACATTTATCAGAATAGGTCCATAGTCACGAGGTCCTTCTGATTTATAAAGCGTTGAAAAGAAATCCATCGTCATTTGCTTGAGAGTCCGATCATTAGTAACCCATCGTTGGTCTTCATCGAGCAGCACCCTAATTCTGTTTCTATTTCTGCGTTGAATAGTGGTGGCATGAAAGAACCTAGTATTCCGATCACCCCACCGGAGCCAGTTGATCCTAGACCTCGATGCCCAATACTGTTTCTCCTGCTGCCACGCAACGTGGAGCTTGTCTTTCAGCTGCTGAACCAACTGCTTGTCATAAGAACCATGTGTTTGATTTGTAATGGTTTGAAGTTGCTGCTGAATTTTCTCAATCTGTTCATTTGCTTTAGGAAAACTGACTTTACTCCATCGCAACAGAGCCCAACTAACCTGTTTTAATACTTGTGACAGGTTATATCCCTTGGCCCGAGCTAACGACCAGGCCTCCTGAACAACTTTCCGACAAGACTGATGTTGCAACCAGTAAGCTTCGAATTTGAAGAGCTTACCTTTACGGCGCTGCTGGCCTTCAGTGTTAATCATCAAAGGACTATGATCTGATCCAACTGCTGGGAAAGCCAAGACTTCAGCCTCAGAAAAAGTTAGCCGCCAGTTCCAGGTACACAGCACACGATCCAACCGCTCCTTAACCAAATCATTCCCCTCGCGATTGTTCGACCAGGTAAAAGCGCATCCTTTATTTTCAATATCCATTAATGCACAATCATGTAAAACCTCTCTAAAGGTTTGCATTCGTGAAACATCAGGGAGTCTCTTACCAAACTTCTCCCACTGGTTGGCTATTTCATTGAAGTCTCCCACGCAAACCCAGGGGAAAGAATTGATGAAAGCCAGGCGTCTGAGAGCTGTCCATAAAGGTAGGCGCAAATGAGGAGTCGCTGGAGCATGTATGCATGTCAGTCGCATGGTAATTCCCCGTCCTATCTCTGAACAAATAGTATCAAAAAAGTCTGGAGTAGCTATTTCCACTTGTATAGAAACATGAGAGTGCCAAAACATAGCCAGACCGCCAGCTGAGCCTACAGGACTAGTAGTATAAGAGTTAACAAAACGCAGTTTCCGCTGAATTCTTGAAAGAACCAGCTCTCTGTTCTTAGTCTCCGTCAAAAAAATAACATCCGGCTTCTCTTTAGCCACAAGGGCTGTAAGAGCTTGAACCGTCAGGGGAGAGCCAAGACCCTGACAGTTCCAGGAAAGGATCTTCATTGTGCAACCGGTGGCTTTTTCGGGCAAGCCACCTCATCCCAGTTACTGACTTCATCAGCCATCATAACAGGAGTTTCAAGTAATTGAGTATCGTCAACTTGCCCAGATGCATGAGAGGATAGATCGTAGGGATTATACCTCTTAAGTTTCTTTGCTGTCCCTGTTTTAGTAGGAAGGTAAGATGGTTTAGCTTTCTTCTTATTGACAGCTGCTGCTAGTTTTTGTCGATGCCCTTGATCCCGAACAGGTGCTGGAATCAAAGCCCTTTCTGAAATAGCTGGCAAGGGTCGGGACAGAGTATCTCTGGCTTCCACAATAGGGGTCAAATGCTGCATTGTGGCGTCGGTATCCACTGCGAAGATAGAAACTCTGGATTCCTTTCCCAGTGGTAAATTTTGAACTCCTTTCATTTTTGAGGAGAGGGGGATCATATCAGTAGTTACTGTTCTCTTTTCGTGTATGCCTTCCTGATGAACTACCTTCTCAATATTTGCTGCAGATGGCAAAGCAAGAGCAGTAGGCGTCTTGAAAGGTGGAGTTTCTGGGATAACTTCATCAGGGTCATCGGTTGTAGACTCGTCTTCATAGAAGGCTCGCCAATAGGGACTATTCTCTTTTACTTCAGCTCGTAGCCACTGACCAAAGGCCATTTTTTCTTTACCCGCCATCTTGGCTTCATTAAAAGGTATATTCTGACAGTACATTGCATAATGGCCTAACCTGCCGCAGGAATAACAGAAGTGGGGGAGCCGTTCATATCGGAAATCCAGCCAAAAGGCTTTACCATCCAGCCTAAGCAGTTGGCCTGGTTTCAAAGGATCGTCTAGGTTAAACTCGACCCTGACACGACCGACTTTTGAGGTAAGTCCATCCGGATTATCCACTCTTACTTCCAGCACCCGCCCAACTCGTTTAACTGCCTTGCTTATCAACTGAGCAGTGGACCACTCTAGGGGGAGACCAAAAACTTGAATCCATAATGCACATTTGGAAAAATCGTACCTGTGAAGAGGAGTATTTGGTTGCCAAGGTTTAAATAGCACCAAGTTTGTTGAAAATCGCCATGGGCCTCCATTTTCAACCCTCATTTTATCACTTTCCAGCTTGAACTTGGCCACATAGATACCCATATCCAGTTGAGAAATTTCTACCTGTTCTGTGCGCCAAGCAATCCTCATGGTAGATTGGAATGCTTGTAAATTAACTGTGGAACTGGTGAATATCTTACCAACTAGGGTTCTGTGGCATTCTGCAAGTTTTTCCTGGGACGGCAAGTCCTCCCAAACATCAATTTCCTGTTCAGACCATAAATTACCCAATCTATTGCACAGGGCAGCAAGGCGAGATGACTCATCCGGATCAGGTGGTTCCATGAGTTACTGTCAAGACGAAATGCCGAGGTGAGGAAGAAAAGCCCACATGTAGTGGGTAGGGCTGACAATACAACGAAGGAAGGAAAGATTAAGATGGTTGACAATTGGAGATCATGGTGTTCGGTGAAACGAAGACTGCAAACTACAACTTCAGAGATAAAGATAGGCAATCCCAGGTAAACCAGCTACAGCGATAGATGGGGCGATGACAGATTCATACTTGGGTGAATTGGAACGTGGGAAGATAATTTCGCAAGATAAAGGCGAAAGATGACGAGCCGAAGGATGAGGATCGAGACCGAGGAAGAGCGGAAAGAGAAGGTGAGACGGGAACTTCAAACATCGCAGAAAGCAAGAGGACGAAATCTGAAATTTAGGGTTGAAAACTGGGTGACACCGATGAAAACTACCATTAGTGGTAGAGGGGAGCTCTGCATGTCGAGAGAAAAAAATTTAGGGTTAACTCTCAAGTCTTATTTGAAAGATAAAAGCACTTTTTGATGAAGCAAGCATTTGAATATCCAAATTTAGATAAGGCTTTACATTGTTACATTGTTACATTTTTTTTTTTTTTTTTTTTTGGTGTTAGGAAAAGGCCATTTCATTGAACTACCATCACCAAAAAGACAAAACATATGAGTTTCTAAAGATAAGAGTTTCCATAAAAGCGGAGGCGGTTTGGACAACCAATTAAATGGAAGGGCTTTTTTGCGTTGGTTTTGGCATTTCAATCTGCAATCTAGTTAGGCTCTCTCGGATAGTGGGCCGCTTCTATCAACTCGGACCGGGCTAGGCTTTGCTTGCAATCTTCAATCACGTTGTGTAGCTTCCATGGGCTTGGGAGAGAGCCCTCAATAATAAACTGAAGAATGATAAACTATCAGTTTCCAATTGTCATGTGGGTCCCATTCTTACTTCACAGATCACAACTTTCTTCCAAGTACAAAAGTGTAGCCCTCACCGCTAGGGCCTCGATGTCACCCGAGCAGCGAATCCAGCAATCGGAAAAAGTGCCGGTCACATTGATGTCAATTTAATTCTAAATATTTTATTAGTATTAATTTAATTATAAACATTTTGATTTTATGCCAATTTAGTTCTAAATCTTTTATTTGTGCTAATCTAATCTTAAAACTTTTGGTTTTATGTCAATTTAGTTTTAAATTTTTTGATTTAATATCAATTTAGTATTTTTCAGTTAATTTTGATCGGATATGACTAACTTGGATGCTGGTTGGCTGACATGGCATAATTGGCACCTACGTGAATAACTTCTAATGATATTTTAATATTTTTTTGAATTATTTATTAATTTATTTTCTTTTATTTTCTTTCCCTCCCTTTTTTTTTTTTTCCTTCCCCCTCCTTCCTCCAGTTGCTCACCTAGCCAACGATTAACCGAAGACAAGGGTCGGCGAGGCTCGATGCCTCGTAAGCTGCGATGAGGGCAACTTCACACTAAGTGGGTGAGGCTCGCTCTTGCTAGATTTGGCAAGAGTCAAGCCTAGCCGACCACAGGCGAGACTTGACCTCACCAAATCTGGCAAGGTCCAACCTCGCCCAACCACTAGCAAGGCCTTGAGTAGCTCTAGGGGTTGGGCGAGGCTTGATCTCGCCTAGTCAGGCCTCACGTTGCCTTGCCCTCCCAACGAGAGACCGCCCTTGCCACCACTGGTGAGGGCTCGAAGCTCGCTAGTGGGTGGTGAGGCTCGCCAAAAGTTGATGAGATCGAGTTGGTCGCCTAGCCGATAACTAACAAATAAATGAATAAATAATTCAAAAAAATATTAAAATATTATTAAAAGTTGTTAATGTCAACGCCGATTATACCATGTCAGCAGATCAACATTCATGTGAGCAATATTGCCCAAAATTAGCTAGAATGATTGAATTGATATTAAATCAAAATATTTAAAACTAAATTGACACAAAATCAAAAGATTTAGAACTCAATTGGCACTGATAAAAAGGTTTAGGATTAAATTGACATATATGCAAAAAATGTAGGACTCTTTTGACACTTTTCCCTCCGGGCTAGAGGAGTTGCAACAAATCCTAGCAATTGCTTCCTTCTACTTTCTTGTGAGTATGGCACCGTCAACCTTAATATCATATTCCCTCAAGACGGAGGAGTAAATTGCACTGACAAGTTTCACTGTCCCTTTGCTTGCTTAGACGAAACAAAGTTCCATTTTTTTAAGGGTTAATACCTTGAAAAACCACAAACTGGTACATTTGTCACAAATTTATCTCAAACTATTTTTTTTACCATAAAAAACTCCAAACTGATATATCTGTGACAAATTTACCTCGACTAACTATAAAAAAACTCTAAATTGGTACATTTATGACAAATTTACCCAAAATTAATTTATTTGATTGCAAAAAATTCCAAACTGGTAAATTTGTGACAAATATACCTTATGCTAAATTGGATTAATACCAAAAAAAAAATCACAAAAATTGTAAACTGTGACAAATGGAGCATAAAATCCTAACTTAGTATACTAGTCAACTGTCATGTGTCATTTAATATAATAATTTAAGAATACAATTTAATGAAAACTAACATAAGGTAAATTTGTCATAAGTGTACTAATTTGGGGTAAATTTGTCAAAGGTATATCGGTTTGGGATTTTCAGTGGTTAAAAAAATAGTTTAGAGTAAATTTGTCATGAGAATACCAGGTTTTGGGTTTTGAGGTGTTAATTTTTTTAAAGTTCTTATCCAAAGCACAAGCGCTTTCAATAATCGCGTTTGGATCTGGTTTTTAATTCTAGAAAATGAAGAAATTACTTGCTCTCCATAAATTCCACGACAGCTTTGTTCTTTTTTTGTGGTCTATTTTTTTTTTCTTTAAACGTGCATCATCACCACGAAAAAATGAAATATATATAAAAAGAAATATCTTGGCTCCCAAAAGACACCGTTGGAATACAGAACGAAGGCGCGGGGCAAAAAAATCTATCGGTCTTCTTCACTCTCTCTCCGTCGAGCCTCGCTGCTTTCGAGCCGGCGAAGACGATGCAGACAACGAATTCGCTCCTTTGCTCTTCCACCGCCGTATCCCCGCCGCCGGCGACGGCGACGGCGACGGCGGCGGCGGCGCAATCCTTCGTCTCCCTCGGTCCGAGCCGCGCCGCTCATGTTCGGAACCGCCTCCGCCAAGCGGCCGCGCCACCCACTGGCGTTCGGTTGTCGTCGCGGCGCTCGCGAGCCCAGCCGCCGCAAGTTGCCTCTCCTCTGCAGAGCACCGGTTCGTGCGATTCCGTCTCGTGTTTTCTCGGTCGATTCTAGCCCGTTGAGCAGTGCGTTTGGTTGTATTGATTGTCGTTCGGTGAAAAAAGTTGATTCGGGAGCTTTGAACCGAGAGCATTTCGTAATCTTTGGTCGAAAAATTGAGCTCTGTACCTTGTTGGTCGTGTGCATATAGGATATGGTCAGTCCGTTCATGCTAGGAACTTGCTTTAGCAGGGGATTGATTTCGTGGGATGCCTAGACAGTTTCTGTTTCTTTGTCGTGGACATTGGTTATGTATGTCGCGTGTGCACTTGTATGCAGTGACTGAGTCACTGACTAGTTTTTACTTTGCTTTTTGTATGCTGGAGAATTGTATGCCTGCGTGAAATGTCCACTCTCAATTAGGTACCTCGTTCGTGCGTCTTTCTCGCTGCTTCGTGCAATTACTAGCCAAGATGAACGTGCATACTTGGATAAGAACCTGTGGGCTTGCCTTCCGTGCAAATTGGTAGCAAAGTTTACTTTGTCGACTTGCTGTGGGAAGCTTGAGGTCGAGCTGGCAGTCTGGTTAATTTTAGTTTACAATGATATTCCTTTCGGAGTGATTTTCTCCATCATTAGACGATTGTTTATATCAAAAGGTTAAATTATGAGAAGATAGACCCAAAAAGTGTGCCAAGCATATCACGGACATCCACTTATCATCAACTTAAGGAGCAATTGATAATTTGAGATAAGTAGGCTTTGAGAAGGGTCGAGTACATACTCCTATTTTCTGGGTTTGCTTAATTTTTCCCCATTTCTTGTTTTATTGGTCCATATTCTTGGATACTTCCATTAGAAATTGTAGGTATGTTTTATTTCCTCAATTAGGTGCATATGGAGTTGGTAGACCATTGAATTCAAAGGTGTAAGCTGTCATGAATATCGCAAAGGATCTGTGGATTGCATACTAGTTTTCCTAAGGCCATTGTTGTTATCATCATAAAATACTTTCCATCATGTCAACATCTTGTTGAATTGAGAAGCTTTAATGGCTATGCTTCTACACCCTTCTTAAGTTTGTAGTTTTGACATCCTCATTCCTGAATTAGTTCCGGCATACCTTAAGTTTTATGGATTTCTCATACCATGCAGTTATCCAGGAGACAGTTGAAACTAGTACAACTGAATCAGGACTTGTTGAAATTGGGTATATATCAAGTGCTCATGGGTTGCAAGGGGAGGTCTGCATCAAATCCAGCACTGACTTCCCTGAACTGCGATTTTCTAGGGTAAGCATATTCTTATTATCAGTGATATTGCTCTGTGGCCGTAATTATATGAGAAAGTTAATAGATCTCTGTGTGCGTCATTATATAATGCTAAAACTAATTCCTTTTTTACTAGACTGGGAAAAGATGGTTGAAGCAACAGGTTTTAGGCAGGGACACAATTCAAGAAGTGGAGTTGGTAGAGGGAAGAGGACACCCTGGGCAGAAAGGTTGGATACTCAAATTTGAAGGAATCAACGATGTTGACCAGGTGAGCTTGTCCAAAGGCCTGTTTGTTTACACTTCAGCAAAAGCGAAAAAACTTTCGCTTTCCCGCCAAAATCTAAGATATTGTTTAAACTTCAGAAAACTATGAAAAATTATATGTGAACCTACATGTCAATGTTTGAGTGTGGTTCAGGAGTTAAAAAAATTAAAGTGCGCGAGCCATAAGATTTAGACTAAGCAAAAATCAAAAGGATTCAATCCAAACGGGCCATCCGTATTTTAGAAACTCCATTATTTGTCTAGAATTTTGCTTGCGACATGCTTGGATCTTGGATGTCATTGTGTGTGACTAAGACTTGACTTCGCTGATCATGATTAAGTTTTTAGGGTGGGCAAAACAACCTGTACCATGGGGCATATGATATGCTATATCTATGCACTATAATTCAGCAATTTTAGTCCTTGCTCTTATATGTGCATTGACGCTCCTTCCATTCATCTTTGTTGTCAAGGGAATCAGACCTGGAAACCATTAGCGTTGTCAAGTAGGAATTAGCCCTCTGCAAAGGCTCCATGCACACATGACACTGTCGAGATGTTTAAATATTTTCCCCTAATTCTGCATATCTGTTTGCTGGATATGGGATGGAATTGAGTCCACAGTCTTAGAAATAATTTTTGCTGCTTTAAAAGGGGAAAAATATCCTGAGAATGTGAACTGCCACTTATTTTTCCTTGTAACGTTATAATTTCTCAAGGGCATGTGCTTGATGCACAGTTTCATGAGAGCTAGAAATTAGACTCCATTACTAATATTGCCCTGATAGTCAGCCTAAACAAGAAAGCTAAGCAATATCACATGATTTCATGAAATCTTTTGTGTTTTACTTATTGGTGTCACATATTTGACTATTTCAGTTATTAATCAAAGAATCTCCACTCTTTTCTGCTTCAATTTTGATGAGCGAACCCCATTGACTAATTATGAGCAGGAGGGTAACATGCTTTTTCTGTTTTGCTAATTTGAATAGAATCTTAAGTTTAGAGGCACTAACTACTTCATTACCTTTCCAAAATTTTTACTTCTAATCAGGATTTTAAACTCCATCCAGGCTAAGAAACTTGTCGGTGCAGCATTACTTGTAAGGGAAGAAGATAGACCAGAGCTTGAAGAAGGCGAATTCTATACTCGTGATCTTGTTGGCATGAGAGTTCTTCTCAAGGTTTGCATGCAGTTTTATCTTATGTGTATATATCCATGGACTATATATAGGATGGCCCTCATTTGGCCCATTTCAGGAATCTGGTGAACCTATTGGAACAGTTGTTAATGTCTACAACAGTGGAGCAAATGATCTTTTGTATGTCATGCTTGATAGTTCCACACGTAGTTCTGACCGTGTGGGAAAGTCAAAGCCAACGGAAACTGGTGCCACCAATCACTTTGTTTGGGTGCCATTTGTTGAAGCAATTGTTCCACATGTTGACATGGATAGAGGAGAAATGATGATTGCACCTCCAAAAGGGCTGCTCGAGTTAAATCTGCGCTCCCATGAGAAGTCCAAGAAGGATAGGCGCCAACTCGTAAGAGCACCCTCTTTTACACTTATTTGATTTGTATATATCAACTACTGATTAGAGATCTGTTTTCACCAAGTTCATAGCAGGTATATTATTGGGGCACATGAATATGCTCTGGATATTTACAGCTTTTACTCTTCTTTCTGTTTTGGGTTTGGGAATTGGGGTCCTCATTCTCTTTTATGTCCATATTCTGGAATGCAAATGCTTTCTCTTGTTTGTGTCTTGATTGAATTTATGGCAATTAAAGTGTCCAAACAAAAGTTTGGTCTTCTTGTCAGGTAGGTGGCTTGAGTCTAGTTGTCATTTTGATAACCATTAAAAAGAAATGGACGGCAAAGCTGGAAAATCAACTGTCAGGGGTCATAATATTTGAACAGCAAGGCAGTTCTAACAAGAAAGATCAAATATCGGTGGTCAAGGTCACAGATTCATCTACTTCTTTAATTAAAAGGCAGGACTATGATGGATAAAATATTAGATGTATAGACTGCATACTATAAAAAGGATAGCTAAGCTATCATATTCATAGTACAGCTTATTAAATACGAGAAAACAGACTGTTAGCTAGGAGATATGCTCTTGTTTGAACTTTGCTTATAGTGAAATTATCTATCCAACCTTTGAGCATATGGCGAATGGACTCGTGACATAAGTAAACACAGAAGTTTAGATCAAATTTCTTTGTTTATTTTTGTGATACATGAATCCTTGTGCTTGTATGGCTGCTGCCCGCACAGTAAAATTTCTGGCTTTAGTTATTGTAACATGGTGTTTGTTGTAATCAGTGTAAGTTAGAATGCTTTGATGCATTTCAGGAATGGAAAGAGAGGAAAAAGTTCCAAAAACGCCTCATAGCAGCAAAAAAGAAGCTATGTGAACTGGGGCAACAACATGTGTTTCATGGGTTTAGATATGGTGATAAAACCCATACAAGCTTACTTTCAGATCAGATTATTGGCGTAAACTCTAAATTGCTTCAACCGGCTTTGCAAAGTATAGACCTATCCTCTCAAAGGTAAGCTGTTGTGCATGTTCAAGTCAATTTTTAGAGGATGTGTAGTGTGCTTTTTTTTTTTTTTTGGCCCCTTGTAGAGAAAATGTATAGTTAACTGTTCATCATTCGGTGATAAAACCAACAGGCATAAAAACATTGCAGACACACCATCTTTGTGTCTAATGGTTCTAGCTTAGATATTGTGTTGTCAATTTTGTTCTATGATTAAATAAGGACATTTAGCAACGAAAAAACTTCCTGAACAAGTTTCTTAATTGATATTTTGTTATCTACAAGTTTTCTCATTACATTGTGATTCCTGTGCAAAGAATTGCTTGAAAAAGTTATCTGTATCAAATTGCAAATGCACCAGTGTTTTGTGCTTTGACTGTTCATGTTGACATTAAGGATTTTTACTATTGTAATTGTGTCTCAACTATTTTTATCCCATACATTTTGTTTTGTCTCATGTCATGAATCAGATGGAGTGATGATGCTACAAGAACCGGCATTTATGATGCTCTGACAACATCAGAAAACTACCTCACTCCTTTGGCTAGGATGGATAAACAGTGTGTGAATTCCGTTTTTGAAGAGAAGGGACTTCATCTGATCTCGAAGGGCAAAGTTGCCACTGTCTTGGTTGTGACTGATGGTGCTAAGGAGGCCTCTAACCCTGCTGTATTGTCTGAGTTTCTTATTCAGACATTAGAGTGTACTAATCAGAAGCTAGTGAAGGTGAGGTTTCTTTTTCCAGCTTCTTTACATATTGGCTACTTCAACTTAATTTCTCTAAATTAGTTCTTTTCATTGCTAGCACAACTTCTGATTGTAAGCGATGCTTTCATTTCCTTATGTACTCTTCTCTTACTTCTTTTTGTGTAAGCATTATTTGGTTTGATAGGAAAAATTGAGGTCAGTTAATATGAGAACCATCACACCAAAGTTGAAAAAGGTTGCTGCCTCCACCAGTTGGTTGAGATTATTGAGTAAAATGTAGGGGAAGATTCCCCTAAATGATTGCCATTGTCAAATTGGATTCAAGTAAGGTGAAATGTCTAACAGCTATTGCCATGTTTTCAGATACTGGTGTATTGCCGGCCTTTTTCGGTTCTTTGAGCACATTAACACTCTATCGTATCTTTTGACTTAACAATGTAGGCATTCCTTGCTTTATCATTTTTATTAATATTTAGTGGGCTGTGTTCTAGAATGCTTACTAGCGAATGCTATTTGTTTGCCCAGAAGATGTTCGACTGGACTGTTCTGGGATTGGATCTTTTCTCCTTGTCTTAGTTTTTGAATCTTGAGTTCCATTACTTCATTCAGGCCTTCCTTGTTAATGTGGGCAGACCAAAGATCTATTCTGTAATAGTATAGATATTGATACTGTTGTTGACTCCTCTATAACAAGCTGCTGGTCTGGTTGATGGCTTCTCAGCACTAAACTGATTTCTTACACTTGACCTTCTTGCACCTGCCTTTGTTAAAGTTACTATTGCATTGTCATTTTTGTAGAGATGGCTTATGCAGTTTTATACCTAATAGGGAAGAATAGTATCGCTCTGATCTGATGTTAGTGTTACATCTGCTCTTTAATATGGATAAATGATTATATATCTTTTCTCACATGTTGATGACCTTGGGTTCTTGAGGATTTCAACCTATTTTTTGTCATCCATTGGAGATGTATGCAATGGACCATGTGAGATTTATGGAATATATTGAAAATAGGAGAACAGGTATAGAACTATGCATGAGATTTGCCCGTATATTCTTTTGGTTACTGCAAGAATCTGAAATTTATTACTCTGAGAGTAAAGGGAAGTGAGGATGCTACTTATGGCTTATTTTTCACACACCAAACAGTGGGCTAAAACTTATTTCTATCTGGACAGGCTGGGTGTAGTCTCTATATGCTATTTATAAACTAGCTCAACAATCATGCGTCACTGCAGGTAGAAGATCGTGCGTCTATGCCTCTACTGATTATCTGCCCGGCTGGTGAAATCCCATCTTTCCAAGCACTGTTCTCAGAAAATGATCATTTTGGATTTGACTCTGAGAAGGTTAGCATGTCTCTTGTTCTACCATTAAATAGCTTAAATGTTTGAACTCAAACTTGCCATTGTGTTCATTTATGAGAAAGTAAGAAAGTGAAATTAATTGCAGAGCAGTCCAGATGGTGATGTCCTGTAATTCTATAATACTATACAGTGATATTTCACTGTAAATGGCTTTAGAAATCAGACACAAAGGCGACAGTTCTAGCCAGTTGTGGTGTCTAGGTTTTCAGATCAGCCAGTGTATGACTTCCTGGACTAGCGAATGTCCATAGAGGTCACAAGGATTTTCTGATTGAGCAATGTGATGCAATCATTGATTACTACTCTTGATTTGATGCATCTGATTTGGAGAAGTTTTCACTGTTTCCTCTGTCCTACAGTGCTGAATATTACTTTGTATTATTTTATATATTTGAAATGACATAGAAGTTAAGCAATTATATTTGATCCTGTTGGACAGATTTGGTTTTTCGAAGAACAGATGCTGCCAGTGGTTAGCTGTCCAGATGAACAGAAAAGTCGTAAGATTCTGATGAAATCTCCTTGGGAGATGCTCCAATCACCAATAGGATCTGGAGGAATTATAAGTGTGATTTCATCAGAGGGTATTGCTGATAATCTTGGTGAAATTGGTGTGGATTATATTCAGGTGTGTTGCATTTCTTAATTTCCATTCTTTGAAGTTCCATTTAAGGATGTTCTATATATCTCATGCTTTTTGAAGTGAACCGAGGACTTATGTGCTGCCCAATGTTGCACTTTCGGAGGTAGTCTAGAGAGTAAAAAAAAAAGTGCATAGGTAGCAATTAGTACTGATCATCTTATCTGCAAATCCCAATGGTGGTCAGCAATCTGTATAAGGTTGCATAATATGAGCTCAAAAGAATTGTCTTGCACTGGAAAGTTCCTTTGTCACAACATGAATATTGTTGTGTGGGTTATATTAGCAATAATTTGACATCATACGTTATTTTAAAATGGATTACCTTGCAATTTTTTTTTTTTTCGATTTGGCAAATTATTTTCTCCTTTGGCATAATTCCATTTGAGGTTGAGTACCTATATTGTCCATGCATGTTTCCACGAGAATCCACATGTATCAGCATTTGCTGGGACATCCACAGATGGATCATCATGAATTCCGAGACACACTTCTTGCGCTCCTTTTACACCATGAGAATTATTTATATGATCCTCAATGTGAAAACACTGCAGATTTGCAGCCCCAATCGGCGATTTCTCGATACAAGGACACTGCTTCTTGGGTATGTTCATTCAAGGGAAGCAGACAAGGGCATTCAGGTCTTAGAAGATGAACTATTCTCCGAGGAAAGTCCCGACATGATACTTTCCATGAGTTTCTTGAAGAAGTTGATGACCGAGACGGACAAACTTCAGTTCAAAGCCACGCTGAAGCCAAACGCACATGTCGAGCTGGTCGACAAAGAGTGGGTGGACGTCGTCCCTTCCTCTCCCAACTCATGTGAGATCCGTTGTTCCCTTCTATTTAGTTGTCTGAATATATGTTCCTCAGATAAGGTTTGCTTACTGGAGATTCCCGAGTAACTTTGATACAATGATCAAAATATATTATAGCGAGTTACAATAGAAGAGGTTACGCAGGAAATTCTCCATTTTTCTGATTTTTCTTGTCATATCTCATAAGACTAGTTAAATCAATTATTACTCTGGCTCTATATTTTCGTGAAAAATGAATGATTTAAAAAATATTTTCCGAAAAATAATTACTTATATTGCTTAAAATAATTAGTTAATACAAAATAATAATAATAATAATAATAATAATAATAATAATAATATTATTATTATTATTATTATTATTATTATTGTCAACAATTTATATTTAAAAATTTTTGTAGACGATGAAAATATTTTGTGTTTATTCATTTTCAAAAGCAACACAAGCGATTTTTTTTTGAAAAATACTTTGCAAATCATCCATTTCTCGCGGAATAAATGGAGCCTTGGCTAATGGGAGTCCATTGTGTGGTCTTGAAATTGTCTATGCATAGAGAAACTGCACCAGCTCTTCTCCGAACTGATTAATAACAAAAACAAATTGGAACACAGGACCGAAGTGCTGAATTTCCAATAGTTTTGACGTAAATAATTGAAAATAAAAGGACTTGATGTGGGCTACAACTCTCAGCTCCTTATTGGACCTTGGTGCTGCTTTTGCGGTCCATAAGGCCCTTCTCGAAGAGGGTTCGAATTCACACTCCTTCCTGACCATGGCAAATTTTTGTGAAATAACTCTGATGAGAAGAAAAAAGGTGTTACGAGATAGACCTGTTGCAGATGTATGGGGTTGGGTAATCTCTTGGTCCTCTGCCGGTATTTGCCTTAACTATAAAAGGGATTAATCAAAAAGTTGTTTTTCATTTTTGAATTCTAGGATCATTATTGGAGTGTGAACCGGGAGCACTATACTCGTATAAATGGAAAATTATTAGGTACTCCGAACTTATGTGATCCTGGTCCTAGAAGGTCGAGCGCCCTTTGCCTCTTAGACAGAGCACAAAGCATGAAGATCCTCTCTTTCGCTTCTTGCCTCTCGTTTCTGTCGTGCGTTTTTTTTCCCAAGTCAATCGAATGAGATTGAGGGTCGTCCTGAGGTGAAATTCAGGATGTTTCGTTGCTTGCGACGCGCATTTCGGCCAATCAAGAGGGGAGCCCAACGAGGTCCAATAAGGCTCAAATTCCATGTTATGCTTAGCGACATTGGCATAGCAAGGATTTTTTTATGGATGATTGTTTCCTTATGGAGGGTCTGCTGTCGGTATTTCTCTATCCATGGGTAATTACGATTGGTTTGATCGGATTCCTAAGATATACTTATCTGATTGATACGTTTTAGAAAATTTTGATTTGAATGGGCTTGAAGCAAGATTCGTCAAGGATTATATAATCCACTCTCCTAAGATGGTGGCCTATGTCCTTATAACACGTGGCAAACCCTTAATGGGAAAGGATCCTCATGACACATGTCAAGTCGTTATTGGTTTGTCTACACAGGCTTCCATCTCTTTGCATCTAGATTGTCACGTGGTAAAATCACGTCCGTTAATTACTTGTCCCTCTCACTATAAAAACCCGATCAATTCATTCTTGGCATTTATGGACTTTTAGAGTGTGAACACTCAATCCTCACATTCTTCTCCTTTCACATAACATTTGAGTCCATTAAAATCGTTTGCTCTATTAAAATCGTTTGCTCCTTCGCTCATATTCTTATTTCATCCTATTTCGAGGGTTGCTCTTTCACGATGATACCCTTTAAAAAGGGATAGAACTTGAGGAGATTCTTCTCTCCACATTCTTTCACCACGAGTCATATTCCTTCGACCTTTCTCTCAATTTCTCCTCCAAATAATGGAAGCCATCCCTAAAGTATTTGTTCTATTCAAATCATCTAATCAATTGTTAAAAAGCATATCCATTATTGCGACTAAAGAAGTTTACTCATATTTTTATAAAATACTGGTAACTTGATAATTTTACTTGATTCATAGATGCCAACTTCATCACACGATAATGTCCACTATGCATTTATCTATTTGAAGGCATTAGACCACATAAGTAGTTGAACATAAGGCTAAGAAAGATTAAAAAAAAAAGAGAACTATGGAAGGCGATGAAAGATAAAAGAAAAGAGAACTATGGAAGGCGAAAAGAAGAGACATCTGGCAATCAATGTGAAGAGAGAAGGAAATGGTCCATAAAGTGCATGAATCTTCTAAAAATGATTTTTCCATTTCGTGAATGATTTCAACGATAATATCCAAAAGGTAGTTGAGATTTCCAACCAGAAAGCCAGAAATATCTTGTTCGTACTTGAATTTTTTAAGAGAGTGAGAAAATTCCTCTCTCTCTTAGCTTTGTGGATACAATCTGATCTGTCTCTCATACAAGGAAAGCTAGGTAAGAGCAAAATATCCAACATCTTCTCTCTCTCCGGTGTCCCCCACTTTCTCTCTCCGATTTTACTACCTCCAGCCATCAGATCCATATTACTCCTCTATAAGTCGACCAATTTCTCTCGAGATTATCGTACTACAATGTTATAAGTAAGAAAATTTGAGCCCGCACCTCCTCCATCCTCCCATCTTAAATAATACCTTTTATTCCCCACCACCACTAGTTTAGGAACTGTATTGCAGATTATCCAAATGAAAATCTCTTTTGGTAGTTCTTTCAGGAATAGCTCCATTATCTCTCTCGGCAAGCCAGAAGAACCATGGACTCGTAAGGAAAGTGAGTGCATGTTTGTAGGAGATTACTATTGAGTAGCTTCCAAAACAAAAGAGTTATCTAAACTCTGACAAAGTAACAAAGAAAGAGAAAAAATTTTGACTGATGAATATTGGCCATATGTTATTGAACCTGCCATAAAGATAAGGTGGGTACATCCCACCTGTATATACTCTATTATTTAGTTATATGGCTTGAACTTGTCACTAATAGCATCTTTATATTGTTTTAGATACTGAGATTTGTAATTCTAATAGGCTTCTAGTTGCTTATTAAGCAACCCCACCTGATCTTCAATGGCCTGACATTTCAAGGAACTCTCATATTTGACCTGATCAATTAGCCTTTTGACAAGGTCTAGTATTGGGCCTTCCAAGCTGTGTAGTTTGAAAGCAGTAAGTCAAGGATAGAGATGGAGATAACAAGGAAATAGGAAGAAAATTTTGAAAGAAAAAAAAGAAAAAGAAAACCTTTGTTGCAAGAACACGGCAAACTTTTACATATCGATGGACCATCAGATGATGCTTCATATTTTGAACGAAGAGTATCAAGAACCTTAACAACATTATCAATAGAGCCCCTGCCCGCTAAACTATCCTGGAAAGTGTGGGGTACATTTTTGGTGCATCCCCAAATAGTATTTGAGGTGTACTCTAGAATCACCCGTCCCATGTTGTGTTAAGCCTCATGAATTAGATCGATAATAGAACCTTTAGCCAAGTGGGAGAATGTTGGACTTGACAAGGTCCAACCCATTAATGTGGCTTAAGTAAGGTCATGTTTGAAATTTATGTAGAAAAGAATTGAAGTCAATATCTATGTTCCAATGCCGCAATACCATTCTCTAGTTACTATCCTAGCACAAATATTAAACACAACATCTAATGGGTTAATAGTCATGAACCATAACGTTTCATAATATAAGAATGTTCATGAAGTCCATACATAATCTTTTGTTTCAAAAAAACTTCAAAGGTGCACATATTGTAAGAAGCAATAAACGATAGATCCAAATCCATTAGATAAGGTGATCACAAAATAGACTTGATACGTCCAAAACCATGGTCTAAACTAAAAGTTGTTAACCAAACCCATGCTAGTAATATGTTCTCGAAAGAGATTGGGTGGTAAGCCTTTTGTCATGGGATCCACTAACATGGCTTTCGTACTAATATATTGAATAGACACAATTTGATTTTTGTCTCTCTCTCTCACAACTAGGTACTTAATGTCTATGTGTTTGGATGCACTATTTGACTTGTTCTTCGAGAAGAAAACAGTAGCCCGATTGTCATAGTGAATCTTTAGTAGTCTCGAAATAGTATCAACTACTTTTAGCCTATAATGAATTTCCTCAACCATAAACCATGAGAACTTGCCTCATAACATGCTACAAACTTAGCCTTCATAGTGAAAGATGCAGTTAAAGACTACTATGCACTCTTCCATGAGATTGGTCCTCTAGCGAACATAAATATGTAACTTGATGTGGAATTCTTGGTGTCAATGCACCTAGCATAATCATAATTAGAATAACCAATAACCTCAAGGCTATCTATGCTCTTGTAGGTAAGCATGAAATCTTTTGTATCATGTAAGTAACACTTCACTTTGTTAACTACTTTCTAATGACCCATTCCCGGGTTTATTTGGCAACCGCCAAACATTCCAACAACATACGCTATGTCTGAGCAAGTACATACTTGAGTGTACACAAGACTCCCTACATCAAATGCATAGGAAATATGCACTATGTGTCCAAGCTCCAATTGATTTCTAGGGCATTTTAGTAAGCTGAATTTGTCACCCTTAACAATAGGTGCAACATTGAGAGAGTAATGCATGTTGAATTTCTTGAGAATCATTTCAATATAGGCTCTCTAAGATAATCCTAAGATCCCTCGATTTATATCTATGAATCTCAATGCCTATTACATAAGAGGCTTGTCTTTTATATGAAAGAGAACTCTTAGTTTCATACAACATGTCCTTATCACTACTGGCAAATAGTGTATCATCTACATACAATGCTAGAATGATGAATTGACTCCCATTGATCTTAAGATATATACACTGATCCACTGCATTTTCTTTAAAGCCAAAATTACTAATCACATCATGAAACTTAAGATACCATTGTCTTGAGGCTTGTTCCAACCATAGATGGACTTTTTCAATTTGCATTTCATGTGTTCCTTGCCCTCAACCGCAAAACCTTATGGTTGTGCCATATGGACATCTTCTTGCAGGTCTCCATTAAGAAAAAGCTGTTTTCACATCCGTTCGATGTAGCTCTAAATCATAATGAGCCACAAAGCCATGACTATTTAGAAAGAGTCATTCTTTGATAGAGGGGAAAAAGTATCATTATAACCAATTCCTTCTCTTCGAGTGAAACTTTTTGCGATCAATCTGACATTATACCTTTCAACATTCCCTTTAAGGTCTAGCATAGTTTTGTAGACCCATTTGTAACCTACAACTTTGGCTCCTTTAGGCATGTTTACTAGGTCCCAAACATCATTAGTTTTCTTTGAGTTGAATGATCACTTGTAATGGCCTCATCATAAGAGATAGGATATGTTCCTATGCCAACATCATGGTCTGACTCATCTAGATACACTATGTAATCATCAGATATAGCTTATTTCCTTTCTCGTCCTGACCTCCTAGAAGGTTCATCAACAGGAGTGAGGGATAGTAAGCTCCATAATTTGAGGTTTTTTGTCAAGTACCTCCTCTGATGGACCATAACCTTCTAGTGAAGGTAATAGTATGATAGATCCTTGAATAATAGGAACCAAAATATGATCCTGAGTAGAAGCTTGATCTCGAGTTTCCTCAAGGTCTAATATACTAGTGGTACTATAATCAACTTTTTCCAAGAACACAATTTTCTAGCCTCAGAAATTTAGTGGTATGCGAAGGGCATTACAATCTAATACCTTTTTATCTTTAGGGTAACCGACAAAATAACAACTTATGGTTATTGGGTCAGGTTTCTTTATTTGTGGGATATATATATTTTCCTCAGCCAACAACCCCATACATGAAAATATTTCAAACTCGGTTTCATTTGTGTCCATAGTTCATAAGGTTTTTTTTAACTAAAGACCCAATTAAGGATATGCATGGCTGTTTTGAGAGCTTCAACCCAAAGACATTCTAGAAGAGTGCTATGGCATATCATACTTTGTAGCATATCCATTAGACTACGATTTTGTCGCTCGGCAACACCATTTTGCTGGGGAATACCCGCATTGTATACTAAGCAATTATTCCACATCTCTTAAAAAATAAAGCAAAAACACCAGGATTATGACTTGTGTTAGAGAGCCTTTCATAATATTCTCCTCTACGGGCAGACCTAACACTTTAGTTTTTAGATCAAGTTGACTTTCAACTTCGACTTTGTAGATCTTAAACATATTTAGCGCTTCAGATTTATCATGGATGAGATAGAAATAACTATAACATGAGTAGTCATTGATAAAAGTGATAAAATACTTATGACCACTAATATTGGAAGTAGGGAAAGGTTTACAAATATCAGTGTGGATGATTTGTAAAAGTCCCCCTCCTTGTGGCACCATGTTTATTGCCCTTTGGGAATTTTCCTTTAATACATTTAATTTAGGTGTCAAAGTCAAAGAAATCTAGAGAATGTAGAATTCCATCCTTTATGACCCAAACGCTCATGCCATAATTTTGAGAAATTTTCGTTCTTTGATTTCCATTTCTTATCAATTGTAGCAACTTCATCGTTCCAATTCATTGAAACTAATGATTCGGTAAATGAAGAATCTAAACACAGTTTGTAGAGGTTTCCCTCTAACAAATCATAACCAACAGTCTCATCATAATGAGAAATGGAATAGCTTTTATTCTCAAACTTAAACGAATAACCATAAGCATCAAGTTTTGAAACAGAAATTAAGTTTCTAGTAATACTAAGAATATAAATGGTATCAACTAAATCCAAATTGAAACTACCCTCCAACACCAAACGGAGAGTGCCAACAGTTTCAACCAGAACCTTTTCTCCATTTCCCACGATAATGTTACGGTCCCCTTTATTTATATTCTTCCTTGAAAGGAATCCCCGCAATTAATTAGTTATGTATAGAGTCACACTAGTATCAATCCACCATCTATTTAAAGAAGCATCAACAATATAGGACTCACAACAAACATGACTTAATAAAGTATTACTTGTCTTCTCCAACCACCGTTGGAATTTTAAGGATTCTTTCCTCACATGCCCCTTGGCTCTACAAAAATGACATTTAGGACCACCCGATCCTTTCAAGCCAGAAGGACCTACCTTGTCAATCATAAGGTTAGGAGCACCCTTGTTTCCATAATTGCGACCATTGCCACACATTTTTCTTTTCCCTTTTCCTTTATTTGAAACAAAGGTAACTACGTGAACACCGTCAAATCGTTTGGATTTTAGCCTCTCTTCTTCATGGATAGACATAGAAACTAGCTTACTCACTCCCTATTTCTCTTTTTGTGTATTATAGTTGATCTTAAAAGGACCAAATTGTGTAGGAAGATATGTCATGATGAAGCGAACAAGGAAACCTTTAGAGATTTCCATATCAAAGGATTTAAATTGAGTAGCCATATCATTCATCCGCATAAAATGGTCATGAACACCATTGGTTCCATTATCTTTGAGGGTAATCATTTTGGAAATAAGAGCAGTAGCCTATACCTTGGAAGTACCCTCATACTGCTCCTCAATGTGAACTACTCCTTAGCATTGGAAGAGTCAGGAATGGCTCCCAGAATAGCGGTTGTTTTGAAATTTTTCATAATCATTATAGATATATTGTTGGATCACTCCTACTTTTCATGAGTAGCTTTCTGCTCATTTGAACTTTCAACTATGAGTTCAATGGGAGCGTCAACCCATAAGGCATAGTCCAGATTATGACCCCAAGAATGAGAATTACTTTCTCTTTCCACTTCTTCAAATTTGTGCCACTCAGTTGTTCAATAGAGGAAAGATAACTTGTAGCAACAGGATTGTATGCTAGATCAGAAAAATTTAATTCATGCACATTAGTACCTTTAGGAAATCCACAAAAATAAATAAAATAATTTGATTCATCATCACAATAAACTGAAAAATAAACAATTCATTTATATAGAAAGGTAAATTACACAAGACCTTACCAAAAGAAATTCAAGAATTATCTATAGCCTTCTGTTGGGCCAACTATAAACACTTTAAATGGATTCTTTCATAATTTACTAGCAAATTTCATGAGGCAATAATAAATCAAATTAAATCACCATTGGG
The DNA here is from genome assembly GCA_014182725.1 of Eucalyptus brandiana. Classification (NCBI taxonomy): domain Eukaryota; kingdom Viridiplantae; phylum Streptophyta; class Magnoliopsida; order Myrtales; family Myrtaceae; genus Eucalyptus; species Eucalyptus brandiana. The sequence continues at coordinate 7,565,845 of CM024671.1, forward strand.
TAGAATTGATTTGACTTGCATGTTATCAATTTACTTGCTTATCAGATTATCATTATACTCAAAATTAAATATCTTAACTTTCCGTTGGGCTAGTTACAAATTTAATCATGAGTATAATGTAAGACAGTTTTTATTATTATCTAAATCTTTTTTAAAACAATAATTTTTTTGTTTGGTTGATTACTACTCAAATAGTTTAGAACTGCAATAAAGAATAAAAAAATATATTTTTTCGACATCAGAGTCATACTTGACAATATTTACATAACCCAATCACCATTAACAATATTCGCTTTCCAAATACACGTGTGCCAAATAAAGGAGAAGGGAACAACACAAAATTAGGTTATTCAATGGTCAAATCACAGAACGATAGCTAAAATACATGGCAGTATTTACTGATTTTTGACATTTTGTTAATAAAAACTCAAAAACATCCTAATCAAATACATTATTTGCATAAGGTATTACCAAAAATTAATTATCGTTATATATTTATTCCATCATCAACGAAATCCTATGAATCAATCATAAATGGGTGAAAGATCAAATAAACATTATAACCATGTTCACGTGTTGAATAAACCAATGCTCTGATACCACACATTAAAATAAAAGGATTTTTCAATCATATAAACATGATATAAAATTAATAGATATAGCATACCCGAATCAAATGTAGCCATTATTAATCCAACGAGTGAGAGATGTCTTCCCATAGGTATGAATCTTCAACACTCTCCTCTATAGTCCTTACAATGGGAGTGTATTTTTCTCTCTTCAATTTTGTGGAAATAGCAAAAGTGTGATAATGGAATGCATTCATTCTCTACCAAAAAGAGATCTTATATAGAGAGAGTGGTGGGACCAACCCTAGAGCTGTTGGACCTCAACCTTCCATCAAAATTTAAGATATGAATTATACGTACCAAATTGGATGTCAAAAATATATTGCTCATGATATATTTTACTAAATTGGGTGTATATGAAATATTAGATGATAGACCTAATAAGCCACATTAATGGTTTGGATCTCGTCAAGTCCAACAATTTGTTCTAACGGAAAGGTTTCAAATTCTAGGTGAAATCTGTACCAAACCTAAAACTGCTCAACCCTAATAAAATCCACGAGTGGGCAAGTGTGGGTGTACAAGCAGATACACACTAGACGTCTCCTGGTGTGGTCTTACGTAGACTCGCTAGTCCCATTCCGATTAGACTTCCGCAATTAGACTTTTTCTCTCTCAACTTTGACCTTGCTTCCACTATGTATTGTCATCCCATTTACAATCCTTTGTCGGCAACCACCAATCCCACTCGTTACTGTCCTTGACGTAGCTCTGCCGGTCCTTTCAATTAACCATCAGCCGACCGCCGCGATCGCCCTTCTGTCTCTCCATACATCGATCTCATCCGTAGTCCATAAAGTGAGAAATGAAATTGTAAGCTGGAATTGAAACTGAAAGTGAGTAATACTACAAATTATTAAAGATATAGCGACAATCAAAGTACAATGTTGAAAGGAACACGAAAACTAACATCGAACGAAATTAAAAGTTATAAACTTCAAACGAAAATTTAATCTGGCTGAGGTATGCATAGGCGAGCTTGTCTTCTTCCATTGTTTGTTGTAGCTGTCGCCCTCCGAGGCTCAGCGACAGCTTCTCCTTCTTCGTTCTTCGAGCTTCTCCACATTTTCTGTGATTGCTTCCTCAACCCATCTCGTTTTTTACAACTAATAACTTCCTTGAGTATCACATTGTAGCTAGTTCTCGATCTTTAGATATCTAATCATAGTCGCTCCACCCATTCAATTGTAAAGTTCAAATTACTAACCATTCTCGCTCTTAAGTTAATTTTCAGTGAACTGCTTGAGTAAAGGCCTCGAAGCATTGTCGGGTCACTTGATAAGCTTAAGTTGTCAGGCCAAACTCAAGAGACCACTCTGGAAATTGGATCGCTGGATTTGTTAGACATATACGAAGATCCAAAGCCGTCACGACTAAAGTATCAGGGCATTAATAGATGGTTTAAAATTAGCCACGGATAAGCGTGTGGCTAAACTGCACGTTAAACCTGATCTACATCGGCCATTCCAGTTCTTAGAGCCACAAACTGATGGCAATCTGCTAATTAAACCCATTGTGGATGATTGCAGGAGGCTGCTAGGATGCTGCAGCAGCTCCAAATCTATGCCTTTTATCAATCAGCTTAACAAACATGAATCGCTGCATGGAGAAGACCGTGCATCTATGCCTCTACTAATGATCTGCCCGACTGGCAAAATCCCATCTTTCCAATGGCTGTTCTCAGAAAGTGATTAGATTGGGACGCTGAGAAGGTTAACACGTCTCATGTTCCGTTATTAAATAGCTTAATTATTTGAACTCAACCATGCCTTCATGTTCATTTATAAGAAAGTGGAATTAATTGAAGAGCAGCTCAGATGGTGATGTCCTTTATATCTACAATACCATACAACGATATTTTCATTGTAAATGGCTTTAGAAATCAGATACAAAAGTGACAGTTCTAGCCAGGTGTGGTGTCTTGGTTCTCAGATCAGCCATTGTATAACTTCCTGGACCAGCGAACAGGTGCTGCCAGTGGTTAGCCGTCCAGATCAAGAAGAGAAAAGGCGGACTGATGAAATCTCCTTGGGAGACGCTCCAATCATTTATAGGATCTTGAGGAATTCAATGTTTGATTTCATCAGAAAGTGTTGTTATAATCTTGCGGAGATGTGAATTATATCCAGGTGTGTTACGTTTCATCTCCAATCTTTGAAGTTCCATTTTAAGGTATATATATTTCGTGCTTTTTGAAACATATCGAGGAAAGACGTGCTCCAAAATGGATTACCTTGCAAATTTGTAGTTTTGCTGTTTAGCAAATTGTTTTCTTCTCCCGCATTATTCCATTTGAGGTTGTGCGCCTATAATGCATGCACGTTTCCGTGGGTATCCACATGTATCAGCACCCGGGACATCCACAGTTGGATCATCATGTACTCTGATACGCACTTGTTACGCTCTGTTTACATGACAAATTATTTACGCAATCCTTCAACAATTTTCCCTCCATCCAGAAAAAAGTATAATTATCAACAGATAAAACCTCAGGACCACATTTGATCATCTGTATTTCTAATTAGAATATGACTGATATGATATGAAATCTAGAATGAATAAAATTACTAGGACTAAATATAATAAGATATAAAATCCAAGGATGACAAAATAACCATTTTTGGTTGAGAAAAATAAAATTCCTATAATAAATATTGGAAATCATTCTTACCTCCCTCATGAGTTATCTGACCTATATCCTAATCCGTATTGAGTAGGTATTAAACGCAGGATAGAGCAAATTTTATCATGTGTCCTAAATATTATCCTGATTGCCAAATATAGTCTAAATCTTTTCAATTTTTTCGAATCCAACAAGTGGGCCCATTGATCAAGCCAACTTCGAAATAACACCCGATAGTGGGTAGGTTTATCAATGATTATTTTAATCTTATTTTGAAAGCGGAAGATTTATCTTTCTCCTTTGGGATGATTATCAAGAAAAAACATATCCTCAAACAAATTTCCCTTCATCCAAAAAAGGATAATTATCAACGCATAAAACATTTACTCTTTTCCATTCTTTCGAATCCCACAAGTGAGCGGTCAAATTATTTGTTTGATGAAGATGGAAAAGATGTTCTCTTTCCATTTAAATGAAAATTAACCCATAAATTAAGGTTGAAACCAAATCATTATATTAGCAAATGAAGATTTTCCCAGAGTCGTGCATCTATATAAACAACAAATCAAGATTCCTGCCATTTGTCAAACCTCAACCGACCTTAGTCCCTAACCGAATCATTGCTCTCTGTCGATGACTAGCACACTTTGCCATCGTAGTACACAACGAGAGTTACAATGCAGATCAAGGGTCCGTTTGCTTCTAGGAAAGTGTAATCACGAAATTAGTTTTCCGAACTTTCACTTATTTGGTTTGTCAAAAATAGTAAGCCTCGCTAGCCTCGCCACGGCGAGCTCAAGCTTGCCAAGATTTGGTGAGCGTGAAATCCTAACGAGCCACTAGCTTGCCCGAGGCCAACCAGGTTGACCCACTAGGCCTTAGCAACAGAGCTAGTGGCCTATCACGGCTATTGCCGAGGCCCAACGACCAACTGAGAAGGAAGAAGGAAAGAGAAAAAAAAATGAAAGATATTAAAAAATATGATTTTTTTTTCTTGTATGATATAAAATCGTGAAATTGAAATCATTTTTTAAATGAGATCAAAATACCAGAAAACATTTTCGGTCACATATTACTAAACAAAGTAAAATTAACCATTTTTCTGAAAAATGATTTCTCGAAAAGGATTTTCTTTTATCATAAAGTTTTCCTCTACAAACACACCCTAATAATCTTCCTTGATTTTTGATTTGGAAAGCCCAATTCATTAGCCATCTAATAATATCTCCCAAAGCTTATTCTTCTAGTTTCCAAGTAAATGCACCAACTCCACAGTAGGGAATTAATAGATTTGGCAGCATTATTATTTATATTTTAAATCTATTTCCTACTTTCATTGGACAAGAGTGTTTGCAATGAATTTTTTTTTTTTTTTTTTAGAAGAACCAAACGAGAGCTTACTCCATTTCTTAGGCTACATTTGGCGGTTGAGATAAACTTGAGGATAGAATAAAATTTATCTATCTTGCATTTGGTACTTACTCAAGACAGGATAAAGTTGGATATAAAAGAGATGTAGGTTGGATAAAATTATCTCATAGGGGAGATGGGATAAATGTTGATAAGATTTTTAATATCCCTAAAAAAAAAAGTTTTTCTCAAATAAAAAATTCTTAAATCAACAAATTATTTTTTATATTTCAATATAAATAATTTTGAATCCTAATAGAAGAAATTCAAAATAACAAAAAAATTATTTTTTAATTTAATCTTATTTTTATTTAAATATTCGAATTTAATTCTATCTTATAATAAATAAATTCAATGTATAAATACATATTTATATTTATTACGTATTTTAGGTATTTTAGTATTTTGGGTATATTAGTATAGTTTTCTATTAATAAAATTTTATTAGAGAATAATGAAAGGGGAAGAAAGAAATAAAAAATTAATTAAAAAGAGAGAAAAATGAAATAAAAATAAAAATAAAAATAAAAACCATCTCCATCTATAAAATTTATGATTAATTTATATTGATATAATGTTTTAACCAAATAATATATATGATGCAATATGAATAAACAATTTTATTATTGCAATCGCCAAACAATGGATAAAATATAGCAAAATCCTCTTAATTTCATATTCTATCATGATTAGAAATACATATGACCGAACGTAGTTTTAATATATTGCTATCTTGTCCACCTACTCTCAGCATAAATCAGGAAAAAAATCAATTGCGCTTCCAAGCTTCTCCAATACTGACGTGGTAATGGACTAGTTGAGTTGATCCAATCCATTGATTGAGAAAGACAGATAAGGTTTTGTCTTTCTCATTTATTGATGATCAGGCTCCTCTAAATTGAGGAAGTAACTAAAGAAGTTGCCCCAAAAGAAAGAAATCAGCCTATGAGCCTATAATGAACACAATCCTGGTGTCATGCGTCTCTTTAAATACTAAAAGTCATATCACTCCAACACCAAAACCCAGCAAGAAGCATCCTACAAGTGAAAGCAAATCAACATGAATGCCAAGAGCTGTACTGCACTGGTGGTGGTGATGTTGGTGGCGACGATGGCATTGCAGGCGTCCGTCGCGAGGGCGAATGCCTGGTGTGAAGCTAAATGTTGGACGTTTTGCGCGCCCAACCCAACTGATTGCCTTGACGATTGCTTGAGGAAATGCGGCAGTAAGGTTGAGACGGCCCAGGGCCAATGCAATCTCGGTTGTTTGATTTCCAAATGTCGCAACCCACATCTTGGTATGATCGGAAACCTTCACCTTTGGATTTTTCGGGTTTTTTTAGGGTTTATAATCGCGACGACGATCACAAATTGACTCTCTACAATTGATATGTTCCCATGACAAATCAGACATACGCCCATATAATCTGTAGAGGCTGCTCACAGAAAAGAGTTTTTTCGGCTAATAGCAATTTTATGTAATAAAAGTCTAGTAATTTTAATTAAAACGATCTAGTATTTTCATCATTCTTACTTTTGAAATCCATTAGTCACAGATAGTTTGATGTTTCTAGAAAACGAATGCAGAGGAAATCAATCATCAAGGAAATTTCTTCCGTGTTGGCTAGACCTACAGTTATGTCCCTTAAATTCAATGAAGAAACTCCACTTGTACATAGGTTCTGGGGCCTCAAATTGAATAGTTTCTTCATAATTATCGATTGGATTTCGAAATTTAAGTATTGATTAGTTTTTCTTTACTTCTTCCCCTTTAAATTAGCCCTTCACTCGTTTTTATTGTAACTTTTTGTAATAAACGGTGCGAATTGATGTGATAAACTTCTTTTCCTTGTCATCAATGCACCTTAATTTAAGTGGATATCGACCATTTTTATGTGATATTTGATTAAAAAAAAATTCAAGTTTAACAAGTAAAAAGTTGACTATTAAATGACTGGAGGTCACTTCAATTAATTTAGACGCACTAGCCATCACCTACAGTCAGAAATCTGTTCTATTCGCTTGCGATTACCTAATAAAAAATCATTTCAATAATCTGCTTCTACTCTATTTCAATCTTTGGAAATATAAAAATGGATTTTTTTTGTACTTTCTTGTTTGACAGATGCCAAGGAAGCCTGTGCGAATTCGTGCGCGGAAGGTTGCAAGCAGTCCTATGCTAACTAAAAGTTTGGAGATGTCCCGAAGAATCACATCCATTAGAGGAGCGAAATAAAGGAAATGTGTAGGTTGTGGGACAAAAAACTTAAAATCAAGCTGCTCGCGTACTTTTCTGAGTTTTTATATAAACCTCATTGTGCTGAGTTGGGTGATAATAAATGACATGTTCAAGTATATGTATATGTGCATATTTTTTCTCAAGGACTTTACTTAAAGCTCTGCCACTATTTTATTTTTGTTCAAAAGAAATTTCCATTCATTACGAAAATGATTCACGAAATGATTCATAGGAAATCTCAAAAGTATCATAACAATGCAAGCCCGTGAGCTCTAAAACAAATCAAAGACCAAAAATCAATGTATATCATTAAAGGATGGTTGGTAAAGATAATCACACCTTGTCCTTGAATGACAAATCTATAACAACATCCAAGCAAAAGGAGTAAGCCGATAACTAAATCACACATTGTCATCAGTGATGAGCACATACTAAACTCTCCATCTATTATTATGACTTTACCTTTCAATAATATGTGTCTAGGTTCAAGTTCGGCATCCCCAACGAATCAGGACCTCCAAGTAGGGGAATGTTCACATTTTATACATCTTTCTGTATTCTAAATTTCACAACATTCCGCAGAAAAAAGAGGGTGGACGTGTGTTTAGCTTTTTGATAAGAGGAAAAAGAGGCTAACAATAAAATGCGATGTTAGATGGGAAGAGAGTTTGCTCTAATTTTTGTGATTTTGGGTTCAAGCCTCATTGGAAGCATTCCAAGAGTAAAAGGCTTGACACCAGCCCAACGTGGGGGAGTACGCCCCAAAGTTGCCGGGAAGGAGGATTAGTGGAGGTGTGCGAGAGCTAAATCGAGCACTACTTGACCGCTATAAAAAAAAAAATAGATCAAAGGTTAATTAAAATTGTCTCGTTAACAAGTGCACCGAGGTACTAGCTAAGACTATTAAATTTGTAAGAACTGCAAGTCAATAAATTTGCAAGAGTGCCTTGATTATCCAATTAGTGGAAATAAATCCAAAGGATTTATCCTTGGGGTTAAGTTGTTGAAGTACCTGAAAAAAAAAAAAAAAAAAAATTCAGAATCGGCCTTATACTGGGCAAGAGTGCCTTGATTTAGAGACGAAAGATTCAACCTACCTTAATTTGGGAAATATGATTAAAAAAAAAAAAAAGATGCCATTTCCAGTTTCATATGAGTAAATTCAGCATCTTTTTTTTTCATTAGATAGACAAATCTTCTTCGATTGTTTTCATATGCCATCTTCGAGATAACACCCAATAGTCAGTAGGTTTATCAACGCCAATTTTAATGATATTTTGGAAGTTGAAGATTTATTGTCCTCCTTTAGGTTGATTACTAGGAAAGTACATTTCCACAAATAAATTTCCCTCCATCCAGAAAAGGACAATTATCAACAGAAAAAATGTTAACTTTTTTCGATTCTTTCAAATCCGTCAAGTGAACCCCCCAGTCAAATTATTTGTTTGATGAAGATGGAAAAGATATTCTCTCTACATTATATGAAAATTAAATAAAAAAAATTAAGGTGGAAGCCAAATTTCTATACTAGCAAATGAGGATTATCCCAAGTCCAGGCATCTATATAAACTAGCAAAATCAAGATTCCGGCCATTTGACAAAACCTCAACCGAAGGTTTAGCATCTCTGTCGAATTATTGCTACCTGTCAATGATTTGCACCATTCGCCGTCGTAGTACACAACTTCGATTTACGAGAGTTACGACGCGATTTTCTTCTGAGTGGAACAATGTGGGAAGCTCAATTCATTAGCCATCTAATAATCTTTCTCAATCGTTGCTCTTCTAGTTTCCAAGTAAATGCTCCCACTTGCGATTTGCTTAATAAAAGTCATTTTAGTCTTCTACTCGTATTCTAATTCAATTTGCAGAAATATAAAGTGCGTTTTATATACTTTCTTGTGTTGTAAATGCCAAGGAACTATTTGGTAACACTCTAATTTCTTTTCTTTTTTGTTCTTTTGTCTCTCGGAATAAAAAAAGGAACATAAATTTATTTAATAACATCACTTAATTTTTCTTTTTTGCCAGAATAAAAAAGTGGCCAGGGAACAAAAAAAAGAAATAAATAAATCCATTTTTTTTATTCTCGAGAACAATTTATGAAACAAAGTCATTTGTTTTTTTTTTTTCTTTTCCTTTTTTTCATTCCTTCTCCTTCCTACTCTAGCCGGTTGCTGGGCCTTGACGATGGCTTACAGCTGACTAGAAATGAGGACCGGCAAAGTGGACCTTTGAGGCTTTGGGCAATACTCGCCTGCCGATATGAGGTCGACCTCACCATGGTCGAGCAAAGTCGACCTCACTCAATCACAGTGAGGCTCGACCTCACCTAGCCACCGGCAAGGTTCACCTAAGGTCGGTGAGGTCCACCACACCGGCCCTTGTTTCGCCGCCGTCTCTGGCAAGGCTCGTTGACTAGCTAGACGAGGAAGAAGAAGGGAGAAGAAAAATATCAAAAAATATCAAAAAAATTATTAAAAATTCCACATCATAAAAATATTTGAAAATCATAACAAATGTTTTTTTTTGCTTTTTTTTATTTTAAGAATAGAAATTTTAGGATAGTATCAAATACGTTTTTAGCTAAAAATTCATCCAAGGAATAAAAATGAAAAAATTATTTATAAATAAAAATTATTCTTGAAAATAAAAATGTTACTAAACGTATCCCAAACCGTTTGAATTTGTGTAACCGATGGACAAAGCAAAAACTACTGAAACTGCACATGTACTTTTCTGAGTTTTCTATATTTATTATATATGAAGGTCATAGGGCTGAGTTTTTTTTTTTTTTGGGTCGAAAATGGTACTGAAACTACTGTAATGACATTTGCAATTATTTGCACGGTTGGCGTCTAGTATTCGTTTCTTTTACTTTTTCCCCCTTATTTTTTAAGGATTGTACGTCAGTTATGCTACTTGCAATGCCTAATGTTGGCTATTACCCTAACTAATCAGCACCCCTAAATAGGGGAATGTTCACATTTTATACTTCTTTCAGTAGTATAAACTTCACAACATTCCCCAGGAAAGGGTGGACTTGGGTTTAGCTTTACGGTAAATGAGACAAGAGGCTGCCAACAAGATATTATCTTAGATGGGAAGAGAGTTTGCTCGTCTTCTTATTATCTTGGATTCAAGCCTTATTAGAAGCATTTTAGGAGTAGTCTTGAATACACTGGTCTGATGTGGATAAGCACACCTTTAGAGTTGCTGGGGAGGAGGACTAGATGAGGTGCACGAGAGCTAAACGGGGCACAACATAACCGCTATAGAAAAAAAAAAAAAAAAAAAAAAAAAAAAAGAGGTTAATTAAAATGATCTTGTTAACGAGTGCCTTAAGATACTAATTAAGACTATTAAATTAGTAAACAATGCAAATCAATACTTTTTGAAAGTTGAAAAGGAATATATTTCTAGAAAGGAACGTGCTTCAAAAAGAAATATGTACGTTTTTAAAACACAACCAGTCACCATTGACGCTCGCTCTGGAGCACTTTTTAACATGTTCCCTCTTTAATTTTTAACGGGTTCATTTAAACTAGATGCCGGGTCATTTAAATGACACTTCTGTCCAAGCATGCGACGGCTTTTTAATGGACAGTATGGGGCTTTCAGGGGCAAAAAAATGTAACAATTATTTAACTAAGGAACGTCTATATACCTTTATATGATAGTATAAATGTTATTTCTTTTGTCGTTTCATTACAATAGGTATTGTCTTTCGTATCAACTTTTTTTTTTTTTTGGTAAAGGTAATAATATTATAGAGAAGGACAAATGTACAAAAGATCGGCTCCATAACCCACACTCTTAACCAATTGGCAAAAGTGAAGGGGAGCCGATGTAAAAGATACAAGGGCCAAGCCCGCTAGCAAACACGAAGGCAACACCCAAGGAGCACCGGCGCGGTGATGGACCCATCAACCCTCCAGTGAATAGCCTGGGAATGCGGAACGGAAATGAGAGAGCACATAGCGATTAAGGAGCAGATCCACTTAGAAAGACGCCCGGGTCGAAGCTCCATCCTCTTTGAAGTCTTTGATTCCTCGGAGAGGGAGAGACATTCTTAAAGGTGATGGCTTTATCTCTAACCACCTTGATAAGGTGATTTTTGAGCGCCGGCACTACAAGAGTTTCACCTCTGAAAATGATTGCATTACTCTTCTTCCAGATGAGATGGCAAAGGGCACCAAAAGAGAACCGAACTATTCTGTGATAGAAGTCATTTCCAGATAGGAACTTCCGGGCCCAAGAGAGTACCTCATCCCAGCGTCGATTTCTCCAAGGAAGGTTACATCTGGCGGCCCAGAAGAAGGTCAAAGAAGTCGAGATGCGACATCCGAAGAAAAGATGATCTCTTGAATCAGGGACTTCACTACAGAAGGCACACACACTATAGTCAATACGACCATAAAATAGAAGCATTACCTGGGTGGGAAGGCGATTCTTTACAATTAGCCAGAGAATGAACTGGTATCGAGGGACTATAGCAGAATCCCATATTAGAGGCGCCCAGTTAACCAGAGATTTCTTGGCTCTAATAAGGTTCCATGCCGATGAAACCGAAAATAAACCGGAGGGATGACTGCACCAGATAAACCTGTCATTGCCCAAAGTCAACTCTGGAAGAGATATACCGCATCTCACCAAGCATTCCTTTAAGGGCCGGCCCAACGAAGAGAAAAGGTCAGCAACAACCGCATGGTCAGGGATGCGAAGTCTATTTTTGAATGATGAGGGCACGAATGCATCAAGCGGGCCACACGATAACCAGTAATCATACCATAAGGACACCGTGTAGCCGTTTCCAACCTTCCATCTAAAGGAATTTCGAAAATAACTTCTAAGTTGGAGAATATTTTTCCAAGACCAGGAGCATAATCTGGGTTGGGACACAATCCAGAAGTTCCTTTTGGTTAAGAAGATGGAATGGATCCATCGACACCATAACGATTCCTTATCGTGGAAGAGGAACCATATAAATTTTACCATTGAAGCTTTGTTGCAATCCCTCAAATTTCGGATACCCAATAACTTCGTATCAACTTTTTGTCGTAGAAAAGTTCTCTATTAATTTCTTCATGTTGTTTGCTGTTATATTATGCAGTTTCATATTATCCAATGAGTGTAGGGATTGGTGTACTTTTGTCTAGAGAGAATTTACCCGTTTTTTGTTTTATAATTTCATGTATTCGGCCACATATTCAAAATGAATTCCAAAGGAAAGCAGTTTCAAGAATTGTCTTAGCCGTTGTAAAATCGAATGAGCAAGACATTACTAGAGATGATTGATAAAATAGTCTTTGGTGCTTGTATGATTAGAAAGCTTCTGACATATGCCCTCAGTATGGCTTATTGGCAATCAATAACAAAGATAAAAAATCTCGATCTATATGACCGCTTTTACATTTCCTTTGCTATGGCAATCCCAAATGACAGGAGAGCATCCTAGTTGACGCTGCTATTAGATTCTTTCACTTTGCAATCTATTCCTTCCACATTGTTCCCAAACGTACGCTCCAGTTCTGCCCTAAATAGCAACTGGTATCCCCTGAAGTATCCGTCTCCTCAAGATGTTCTAGTCTCTTTTTCAAACTCAGTGAACACATCCTCACCTTCAACCAACATACATTCAAATCTTCACGTTTTCTCTTCGAAAATTCTTCTTAACTTCGTACTATTATTTTTCGCTTTCATAGATACTTGAGCATGCAATTTCCTTACGCATACACAATGGACAAATTTTTCAGTGGGATGCGACGTGGATCATGATGCCAAGGGAGTAGAGAAATAGACCGCCTGATATGATTGCTTGCTAATGTTTACTGCTAGTACTTGTATGCTTTACAAAGATTTGGAAAAAAAAAAAAAGAAAAGAATTATGGCTACATTATAAGAAGAGATGAGATAATTGCTTGCTAATTTTTACGACTGTCATCTCAGGATTGTTGACGATTTTTTAGCAAGTATCTTTCTTGTACGTCCCGTAGGACCAAATGTCTATTCAAAGCAATTTTTTGAGAATTGTTTTCCTTAAAGTGGACGTCCAATATGTAGAAGAGACTTGTTGAAAATATCTCTCGTTTCAACTGGTAAAGGAAACTCGATCCAAATAGTTTATTAGTTTAAGTGAGTTTCCCAGTTGAGTGATTCCCTAATTTGAGTGATTTCTTAATTTAAATAGGATCCTTTTTCTTCTTCTTTTTTTGGATCCAAATATTTTTTATATAAGAGCTGTGTCTTTTCGTTAATGCATACATGAGGAATTTTGATGTTCAAGCTGATAAATCTTGGGAGATTTGTGAATTCATTTGTGAGATTAAAATATTATTTTGTGAGGAATTTTAAGTGTTTGACACCATGCGTTGTTGGATGTAATTAGAAATTCAAAAACACTAAGAGTATTCAAGTGACTTGAATGTGATTATAGTTTCTATTGTATCATTTGATTGGTGGAATTTTATCATGTTCTCTCTAGAGGTGTCAACGGTTTGGCTCGGTTCGGTTCGGTTTTTCGGTTTTCCGATTTTTGGTTTTCAACTTTTAGTTTTCAGTTTTTGCATTTGTTTTTTTTTTTTTTCGTTTTTTTCTGTTGTATATATTTTTTGTTTCCAATAAATAAGCTCTTATCGGTTTATTGGTTCGGTTCAGTTCGGTTAGCCAATAAAAACCGAACCGATAAAAAAAATTCGATTTTTAATGAAAACCGAATCGAATGAAAACCGAACCGAAAAAATCAAATTTTTCGGCTCGGTTCGGTTTTTGACACCCCTAATGTTCTCCCCTTGAGGTAGGTTTCACCGACCACATCACGTAAATTTAGTATCTAATTTATTTCATTATTTATATTAAATTTTATTGTTTGCTTGTTTGCCTGGGGACATCCTTATTAAATAGAAAATCTTCGAAAGCGGAGGAGAAATGGCCAAGTCGACGGTGAAAATATCATTAAAAAATTCTCAGGATTTGCATATCTTATGGTGCAAGACAGGACATGTTTTATGGCCAGCTCCTCAACCGTTCACGAGGGCGGGAGGGTCTTATTAATTGCGTCCGTCATCCATAATGTGTGACCATGGAAATCGAAGGCCAGAATTGAAACTGAAAGCGAGTAAAATGACAAATTATATGAGATCTATTGACCCTCAAAAGTACAATTTTGAAAATTTAGGATTACATTGGGTCCATTGGTTTCACGAAAAATATCACATTTCCAGAAAATCATTTCCCAAAAATCCATTTTCCAAGAAAATGACTATATTTTCCGATGTTTAACTGAAATTTGAAATTTGAGTAGAAAATATTTTCCATTTTTCGTTATCTAATTTGACTTTTTGGGAAAATTTACCAAAAGTTTTGAATGTTAATATTTTTAATTGACCAAAACAATTTAATTTTAAATTATAATTTTTAAAAATGATTTTAATTATTTTTGTAATGATTTTTGTAATTATTTTTATTTTTAAAAAATCCAATTTTTTTTTATTTTTTCTTTCTTTTTATTTTTTTCCTTATTCTTTTCCTTCCTGCAAGGGTGATCCAGTGAGCTTGAGCCTCGCCCTCACTGGATCTAGCCTTGGGTGAGGCTAGAGTTGGCCTATGGCTGGTCGCCAACTATTGTCGTGGCCAGCGACCAACCAAGGAATAAGAAATACAGAATGAAGAAAAAGAAAAAATTAAAAACTCAATTTTTTTAAAAATGAAAGGAAAATGTGTTTGGCAAAAGAATGTGTGGTAGAAGAAGTTATGAAAGATGTTTTTCATTTTTCAAAAATAAAAAATATTTTCCCCACTTTCGAAGGTATTCTTTTCAATAGGAAAAAAAACGTTTCCTTAACTAGTTCATTTTCTGTTAAATGAACACTGGAAAATTTAGATAACGTTTTCCCGTAAGTTATTTTCCATGAAACTAATGAGATGTGTATGTTGACTAAACTCATTATTGGGTCCCTCTCCACCCAAGATCGATTGAAGTTTTACCTGCCCGAGCACAATAGAGCCAAGTCCGAGTATTTTCTTTGCGTATTATGCTTTACATCTTAATGCCAGAGAGAAACTAACAATTGTTATGATTATTTTGGCTCAAACCGAAATTGAGTTTTTAATGTTTATTTATTTCGTGAAAAATGAATGATTTAAAAGATATTTTCCTAAAAATGATTATTTGTATTGGTTGAAATAATTAGCCAATAAATATGCCTATTATCAACAACAATTTATAACTAAATATTTTAATGAACGATGATTCATTCAATTTTTTAAAGTGATATAATCGATTATTGTGACATATGAATTTTACTTGATGGAATAGCGTGCCCCGAATACTTAATAGTCAATGCTGCACCACCAAGCTGGTCACTGAATGATGTCATTCACATCCTCACCGCACCACCGCAATGGCTTGTCACTTCATCTCGTCCCCATCATCACCAAGCCACCTCAGTCCACGCGACCGTGCCACCTCATCAACCGAGCCATCACGTCAGGCCACGCCACATCACCATATCCCAAACCACAGCCATCTTCTTCTTTGGCCGCCAAAGAGGCCTTATGTGGCCTTCCTTTAAGCTGCCACCAATTATGATAAGGTGGCAGTTTACTATTAACTCAAACTAAAACAAAGCTACGTTTACCTCTAGATGTCTCTCCTTTGGGACTGCCACTAATTGAAGAACTTTGGCTCAGCTCAGCAAAGGCAGTGGAAGAACAGAGCATAAAGAAAAACCAGCGCTTTTCTCTTTATCTCACGGCCTCACTGCATTCATTCAGCATCTTCCTTCTTTCCTTTAGCCCTACCTCTTCATCCTCGCCAAACCCTCATCAGATCATTTCATTTCCTTACCGATCGATGCTGCGACTTGCCGGCCACATGTCTTCGTACCGCCAGTCGCTCGTGCCGCCCTGTCACCCTCACACCGTCGACATCAGGCCATGCCTCAACTCGCCACACAGCAGCCGCGACCTTGGACATCCGAGACTCCTTTGAGCTGTGCCAACGCTTTGTCTTGCACTTGAGGCAAATGAATTATTTCCCGTTCATGCTACATAGGTCAATTTCCATACGTAAAGATCTATTTCCTCGAATTGTAGTCACCTTGGTTGTTTTTCGTGCTTGATCGTGTTCATGACAATTTGGGAATATATGTGTTGCAAGTAGTATTAATATTTTAGTACATTGAATATATTAATATGTTGTGGGAATGCTGGATATTGAAGTGTGGATTGTTTTTAGCTTAATTGACACGAGTCGTGGACGAACCCGAAGTTACGATGATTTCCAGGTCAATTTACTGTAGACCAAATTTTGTTAATTTTGTGCAGGTCTATGGTACAAATTTGATTGGACTTTCTTCACAAAGTTGTGCATTATGCCTTGTTCTATGACACTCTTAAATTTCAGATTTTTTGGAATTTGCATGTACAAAATATATTTCAAAAATCTCTTACCAAAAAAAAAAAAAATTCAAAAATTATGCGGGTCAAAAATCATTTTTATAAGCCATTTCGGATTCTTTTCTCGGTTTCCATTTTCTATAGAATTTTTGATAAACAATTTGGAGTAGTATCCTTCATAAAAGTTTTAGATCACATCTTAAACTATAATGCGGAATTTTTTTTCATGATTTTTGGAGTTCAATAGGTGTTCAAAATGCCATTTTCTTGACCTGTTGTAATCTGGGTCTGTGCCCTGTTTTGATCCGAATTGCATAAAATTATTGGGACCCATACAAGCTAAACCGGACTTTGAGTTCTTCACAAAAAATGTTCCTCGGAATCTTATCCACATTGTGTTAAAGTTCCATAATTTTTCGAACCGATTTACTTGACAATGCCCCTTATTTCTATCGACGGGCGAGCTGCCCTTTTTCTATAGATTTTGGATAAATTCTCGTTTCATAACCCATTTTTTCAACCGGTATTGTCGACTAAATGTTTGTATCACTTCTTTGATTTACCAAAGATAATTTATGGTGGATATTGAGCTACTCCTGGGCATTTTACTCGATGGATGTCCTATTTAAATTGAATTATAGAATTGTTGCACCATGCGATAAGTGTGTGATTTGGGAATGCCGTGGTCTTCAAGATGACGATGGCCCGGGTGGTAGTAGGGATGCCTAGAGGGATAATTAGAATCCTCTTAATGTCTAAGGGTGTAACATAGTTCCCCCAGATGTCCTCATGATGCCAAATGGATGTAAGATGCTCGAAGAATAATGGGGTTCTCCAGAAGATAGTGGCAATTAATTCACAATAAAGGTAATCAAGTGCATTTCTAGATTTTATTCAAGTTTTATTTGGGTACTGTTTTTAAAGGAAACATTTTCTATTTGCTATCCTAATTTTAAGAAAGGTTCTCAGTCAAGTTGATATCATAATGATCATCTGTCCTTTATATTTAAACTTCCTCGTATGTGCTGTTATTGACTTAAGTGGTATAGATAGGTTTGTAGCTTGTTTACTGAGCTTTGTGCTCACTTGTGGTTTATCATTGTTTCTCAAATCATATTGGGAAGACCAGGCCAAGATTTTAGACGTATTGTGTGTGGGAGACAGATGACATAGCACATACGTAGTATCCAGGTGTAGATGATAAAATACTGGAGCTTTTGGGTGTAGTACGAAGTAGTGGTACCTTTTGCTCGTCCTTCAGTGTATTCCGACCTTGTCACCTAAAATATATATAAGTAAGAAACGAAATGAGATTACCAGGTTTGCATTTCTATGTATGTTCCTTTGAATTTTTATATTTCCCAAGTGTTCTTTAACTGTACACGTTTCTGCATGCTTGAAAAATTAAAAAGACTTTAGTAAATACATTAGCCATGACATATTGGAGGCATCATAATTTTTTGAAAGAAAATATTTTTCCAAACCATTACCACGAAACAATAAAAGAATGAATGATTGGGAAACCATTTTCCTAAAATTGACCGCAGTGAAAAATGTTTTCATTATCAACAAATATTGTATGTCTAAATATTTTCGTGAATGATGAAGAACATTATTCCTTTCTATAAGCAATACCAAATCATCTGTTTTCTATGAAATAAATGAAGCCTTCAACCTAACAAATTCTACTTTTTGCTTCATGCGACGGGTTGAGATCAAACTCTTCAACGCCATGCTTTGAGTTAGTCATCCCATCTCATATATAAGGATGAGGCAACTCGCTATCCTTAAAACATTTTCTCATCTGAAATGAAACAATATGTGCCGATAGTAAAATATAAAATATAAAAAATAAAAAGTTGTTTCTAAGTAATATAAGTGATCATTTACTTACACAAATAAATATTTATTTTTTTAGTCCAAATTATTAGTTTGTACAAAAATATGTCTGGATAAGTAAGAGTGGACGCAAGGCCAAGGAGTGGCGGGGGTTGCCACCGCATTCCCGCTTCCGTTGTCGTATGTGGTTTTGTCTATTTGATGAAGTTCGATTTTCAGTGGTGCTTAGTTGGAAGTTTTCAACACTCCTCTCACATCCTATATGAAATTATCCAGCACTTGACCCTATTTAATAAAAGAAAAGACTTTCTTATTGTATTATAGCATGACACCACGCAATTTTGTGACCTCGAGATGTTTAGATACTCTTGTAAAGAACTATTTTGTTTGCTCTAATAATCACCAAATACAAAGTGTTATCATTTTAAAAAATAAACAGATTCATAATATATGACTGCACTACAATTGGCTTGGTTGCGTGGGATGTCATCCTTTCGGATCGATTAAGGAACTCCTCGTCTTAACACAGGCCTAAGCATATGCAAAGGCTCGAACTTTCAGCCATCGGATGCCTTTCCGCTGGCAAGGAATATCACTTTCCTCCTGCAATTGAAGAGCCAATAATGTGCCATCTGAGGAAAGAATTCCCAAGATAAAGCCAGGAAAGAATCTGCCATTATTTCTGGAGTTTCCTTGATGGTGAAGCATTCCTGTTTACAGCCCCCACAGATCCCTTTCGAACCAACAGCCTTGCAAGAAAAGAACCAAAATCTTGACCCCCACAGTTTAGGAACACATTAGCTGTCGCCACCGCCGCCGCCAATGCTCATTCACTTTCAATCCTCCTCTTTTGGACATTCGCGTTCCGTAGGTTTCCGAGTTCCATCTGGAACGGTACGAATGACAGATGGAGGGCGGTGAGCAGATGAAATCCATCGCTTCACTGCTTTCAGTCTTGAATTTTCGTACGTATACCATTGTTCTGGGCAATGGTGCATGGGCCATGAGCAAAGTAATTGATCATGTTTTCATAATTGGAAACTAAACATCTCACCCACATTAAGCCATTTCTTGCCGGTCGCTAAGTTTTTCCATCATTCGAAAATTTTCCAACCTGGAATCTACCGTATCAAGTCTTATAACATATGCTATTCGGTGTTGCGACCCACTTCATTTAGTCTTGAAACTATTCTAAATTTGAAACCGGGTAGGTTCTACAAGTTACGAGGCATTTATATAATGTTCTAGGAAAAATACTAAACGAAAAAATGCCACAATTCTTTTCATTTCCTAGACAAATTTCTACGTAAAAGTTCAAGTGCGTTTCCTAATGAAATACAAGTTCAAGAATTAAAAATAACATCATATTGTAATAACATTGAAAATAATATGAAGAAAAATAAATCCGTTCTCTCATCAAAAATCACAACTCTAAAGGTGAAAAATCTTTTAAGAAATAACAAATTTATGAAGAGTTCAATACATATATGTTTACTTAACTATTGTATAGCCTATACCCTGTACTTAAATATGGACCACAGCGGATGTGACCCAAAACCTAAGACAATTTATAAGTACCGATTCTGAAACTTTGAAACTTGGAACCTTCTTAAAAACTCTCCCGGAATTTGTTCCACCGTAGTTTCCATTGGTTCTCTTGCATATCCATACCGCCATCAATCAAATAGGACGAAGAGAATAAAAAGAGGATCACACCCCATCGATGGGTTGACATTTGATCCACTAGAAAACGTTGAATTATTGCGCGTTTATTTTCACAAAAAATGAATAATTTAAAAAATATATTTTTAAAAATTACCACTTATATCACTTACAAAAAATAAACGAACCAAAAGTAGTTTATCATCCATAAAAATATATAAACATAATTTGTTATTTGCAAAAAAAATATATATATTTTTCATTGACAATTATTTTAAGCAATACAAGCGATTATTTTTGAAAAAATAATTTTCAAATTCTTCATTTTTTACAAATTAAACGGAGCCTTAGATTGATGAATTTGAGAGAAAAGGTAGCATACTCAAAGCCAAATTAATATCAACAAATCCTTGGATCCGTAACAATGGTACATGACAACAAACTAATAGCTAGGTTTACAAAACAAGGCTAACGCACCACATATTCGACATCAGTGTTTGCTATCATGTCAAAATCATTGAACGATGCAAAACACATATTTCACATGAAATGCATGGTCGTGGTAGTTTTCCAAAATTGAATCAAATTCAAATCAAGTTAAAATAACCATCGACATCTAATCACTCTTATAGATTATGAAATATCTATTGAGTTGATTCCACGATATGTAAATTATATACCATGCAATAACATTTATTATGCAAAACTAAAAGTAAAATTGCATATCGCACGTTGTCTCAGATATCATGACACGATAATCTCATACATCAATCTGTATGTCCTCTTCTCAAATATTCACTTAACTTTGCAATAAAGATGAGGTCTCCCTGCTTCTATTGACTCACTTGTTTGACCAACGTCATTACAGCCATTGACCGTATGGTCCCGTCATAGAATCCACACGATTGAGTATGACCATGTCAGTCTGCATAGACCAAGTTTATCCAAGAAATGGCATTGTCCATTCCGACAACATCATATCGGCGGAGAAACAAATAGAAGAAGAGAGAAGAATATGCTAAACAGCTTTGTGGACCTAGACTTTGTGACATGAACATAAAGTCATTCTTGAGCGGACTTGAGGTACTTCAGCCTAACAATTATTTTTTTGGTTCGCTTATGGAGAGGATTGGGACGAGCTCCAACTCTACGACACTTTGCAATCTCTCCCGATATATAATAGGGGTGATCGGTATCCAATTCAATTTGATTTGGTTCCATGGTGGAATTGAGAACCAAACTAGGAGGACTAGTTCCCAAAATTGGGAATTGGGGACCAAACTAGTTGGTCCTAGGATCGGGAACCAATCCAGACCGATTCTAGTCTAGTCCAATAGAATCGGTCATTCACCAACCTTCTATTACAAAAAAAAATAGAAAAACTGGTCACTTTAATTTTTCTAAGAAATTTAAAAGAAAAAAAAAAAAGAAGCACATGTAGTTGGTCTAATCTAGTGCGGTCCGATTCTCCCTTGAAATCAAGAACCGGACCGACACTTCTGGAACCAGACCAAATCAACCGGTTCTCAATTTGGATGGCTAGTTTTGCACACCCCTAATATATAGGGACAACTCACATTACCTTAAAAAGTTTACACAATGGTGGCTCCAAGGAATGATTCAACGATTGCCACCTTTTAACAGAGGGAAAAACCTAATTACTAGATTGTTGAAACTATGAGTTATTCTTGAGGTGAGCGTAGATGCCTCGATCTACTCTATGCGGACGGATCGAAATTGAGATTACGTTTCCAGCATTTTACAGAGTTATTGTAGCTGTCAAGTTTTCTGTTCATGTGATCTTTGTTTTCCTTCATTCAGCTGGGCAGAAGACAAATTTAGGATGTACCGAGAGAGGCGTAGGAGAGAGAGGATCAATGCTGTTTATGGCGACGAGACTTAAGCACTTCGTTGTTACGTGAAGCATTTCACTGTTCTTGTACAAGGAATAAATTTTGAGATGCAGTGTACAGATTCACGGTACAATAATGGGGTTTGTTCTCGACTCGAGCTTTTTGTAAAAGGAGTTGCTCGCCCTTATCTTTCGTGATGCAATGAAATGGATTTACTTGTCGTATTAAAAAGAAACGACGAGTATTTCACTTCATAAAATTGAAACAATACGTAGTTAGCACGACACCACATAAAAATTCTTGCGATTTTCGGAAATTTAGGTACTCCTAGTCTTGGAATAAATCATTCATTCTGTTCATTCCAGAGAAATCATTATGCGCGAACTGTTATCATCTCGAAAGGAAATATAGAAGAAATTCATGGCGTTTTGGGAGGATCGACTTGGAACTTCTCGTCTTATTTTCAAAACACTCAACTTTAACTTTAATGTAAAGAGTCGAGGTTCTTCCATCAGATGTCTTTTCTATAGGCAAGGAATATCGGTTTCCTCCTCCGCTGGAAGAGCCAAGAATGTTCCATCTCAAGATAAAGCCAAGAAAGTATCTGGTATTCTTTTCTGCGGTTTTCTTGATTGTGAAGCATTCCTCTTTACAACCCCACAAATCCCTTTAGAAACAACAGCTTGCAAGAAAAGAACCAAGACCTTAACGCACACAATGGACAATGTATTTAAGACCCCAGCCACCACCACCAGATCTTATGCACTTTCAGTACTCATCTTTTGCACAATCGCGTTAGCGTCCGTGGGTTTCTGAACATTCTTTCGCCCCTTTTTAATCCTCCCTTTTGCTTGTTTGCTGAGCTGAAGCGATATTCCGACAATGGCCGATCAACAAATGAAACCCGTTGCTTCGGTGCTTTTGCTTCTTAACTTTTGTATGTTTGCCATTGTTCTGGGCATCAGTGGGTGGGCTATGAACAAAGCTATTGATCACGGTTTCATCATCGGTAACCAAATTCTCACCTCCATAAATCCATTACTCAATTGTCATACTTCAAAATTTTTAGGGATTCTTTTGCATCTTATATGTTTGCTGCTAATTCTGGGGGAGTGCAAATTACAGGACCAGGATTTGACCTTCCGGCGCATTTCTCGCCGATTTACTTCCCTATGGGAAATGCTGCGACCGGATTTTTCGTGACATTTTGTTTAATAGCCGGAGTCGTCGGAGTCGCATCAGTCATCGCCGGAGTCAACCATGTCCGCCATTGGAACTCTTATAGTTTGCCGTCTGCAGCTTCAACCGCTGCGATTGCCTGGACTCTCACTCTTCTAGCTATGGGGTAACATCTACTTTTTTAAAATGTCGCCTTCAATGCTATTGAGGAAGTTCGATCCAAAAAGAGATTATCAGCTTGAATAACCTCTTGCATGACCTCCAATTCACGTAGCATCCGTTGCTCCAAATTTCGAACTCCAGTTCAAGCCTTATCATCATGCTAATGGTTGGGTTTCTCTCATCTTTTGCAGTTTCGCTGCCAAAGAAATAGAGCTCCGCATCCGAAACTCTCGCCTGGTAAGAATATTCCACACTCGACATACTCTCTTTTCGATCATCGGACATGTTCTGACAACACTTTCTACCATTATGCAGAGAACGATGGAGGCATTCATGATAATCCTGTCGGTGACTCAACTTATTTACATTGCAGCAATTCACGGTGGAAGGTCGAGATGAATCACTGAACGTCAGTATCGTGTGAAGGTTTGAGTGCTTTTGTGTCGTATTTTTTTTCCTCTTTTCCTCAAGCGTCTTGTAAAAAACAGGGCATGGGATTGTTCCTATCGCTCGATTTATTGTGTTCATATCTGATTTGTGTGAATGAATAAGAGATCTCTTTCAATCATCAAGAACTTTTCACCTTGGAGAATAGTCAAATAGGATGGTAACTAAAGTGACCAACTCGCATTATTCGCCACGATAAGGATGTCTCTCATGATGATTTCGACGTACAAAAACTGGGTATACGAATTATTACCTGTTCGATCTTATTTTAGTCAATGATGCCCCGACAGAAGGAACACGGTCGACAACTCTCAAATCTGATTTAGATAGGGCTGCGGTGTCGAGCTATACTAGGTTTCTTTCCTCGTGATCCGCATCAACCAAGTAGAAAGTGAATACTGCTTACATCGGGAGAGGGATTCAAATGAGAAATGATTTCCAAACAGATCAAGCGACATAGTAGAAGCATACCAAACATCCTATGTCGACAAATAAGTCATCAAATCGGTCATCAGACGATATCGATTTCCTTAATTGGCTAAGGGAAGGCGAAATTATTCCTAAAGAAGTCGCACGGTGTGAATCCTGAAATCCTGTCCTCCAATTTCAGAACTCATAGATAGCCATTATAAAGTTCTAATTAACTTTATCCCATACACAAACACATCCTCCTCTTCTATGTAATGGTCCTATACCACAGAAAGGAAAAAGGACAGACACGGCACGCGATTTCAAGGGAAGAAAAAAAAAACAAAATGCAAAATTCATATATTTAAAAAAAAAAAAAAAGAAGTGAACTGCCGACAAGGACCAGCCAAGGCTCGACAAAGTCGACGCAATTCCCAGCACAAGACTCAAAAATGGTTTTTTTTTTTTTTTTTTTTTCTTATTTCAGTCAGGTCTATCAGGTAAAGGAGAAACCTAGGATTGTCTTCAAGATGAAACCTCCTGAACTTCAAACAAAATCATTCCTAGCTTTCCCACACTTCATCCCTTGCCTAAAGGTTCGGTGATATTGTAACTCTGCAAAGAACAACACATCAGAGAATATCAGCTTGAGGGATACGAGATTAACACACACACGTGCACATGCAAATACAGAGTTGGTCAAAAACAGATAATTCTCCATTTCAAACCCTAAAAGCGATCAAAAACAGATGTCCAGAATTTTAGCAATGCTGGAACTGGAACTTGAATGCTGAAAACATTAAAAACTGGGGAATTTGCTTTTAGCCCCTTCATCAATGGAGTTGCACTCAACTAAGCTTAAAAATGATGCACCCTACACCCCCACTTCCATTTTGTTGCACTGTAATATTCCCATCTCAACCGTTAGAAGGACGAGCTGTCCCAAGAAATTAAAAGTTAGTGATTAGTAAAATGCAACATTTTCAACTTTCAGCCCCTACAAGCACCTTTCCTTATGGCAGGGAGGAGGGGCAAGTAGAGAACTATTTTACCCAAGAGAAAAGATAATAAACATCATCAGAATGTCATACTTTAGTGACCTCCAAGCATGAACAGTGATTTCTAGATTTCCAAGCCATTGCTTATTGTGTGCATCACTAATCTCTATTTTTCACTTTGAGGTATGATCAGTATGTGAATCTAAACCAAGTGCATCCCTTGTCTTAGTAAGACAAATAAGATGATTTTGCACAGCTTGTATAGGCACAAGGGCCACAATAGGATAACCACAGGATATTTTGACTGGCAACTGAACTACAGACATGAACATCTCTTTGTTTGTTTCTCATGAAAAAAGAGGTTGCTTCAAAGCGGCAAAATGATGTTCAAAGCATTTTAATTTATATGGTAACTTTACTGATCATGTTAAAAATACAAGACAATACATGAGAAGCATCGAGTATGTGAAGAATACAGATTAGCCACCAGATATACTTCGATTTTCGCATACTGCATATAATCTCAATGAACAATCGACCAAAAAAAAAAAACATTATAAACGTTGCAACATCCCCTCTTTCCATAGTTCAAGTATCAGATTCTCAATCACCATAGAGAATCTGTATGTTTTACCGTCTAGCAACATTTCATGGAAGCACAACCTTGTATTGTTAGAACAGACAACACTTCTTCTAGAGAGAGGACAGTGAAAAAAACTTTTTATTTGGCCTAAGTTCATACCTTTCATCAAAGCCACAGCAGTTTAATGCCAGTTCATGGCCCAATTCAATGCCCGAAAAGTTGAGAACTTCATTTACTTCTTTAAAGAAAACACAACCAACCATATCAGTCAAGATAAAAGAAAAGAAAAGAAAATCCCACAAAGATAATGTCCACATTTATGTATATATAACAAGTTCGGGTTTGGTCAGACATTCCCCCAGTCAGTCTTAGAATGAGAAATGACCATGTAAAGTCATACATTATTGTGCCACTAGAAGGATTGACAATTTGTGCTCGAGGCCACATATTGGTAATGGGATACAAATAATTATTTAACAGGTTAAGTGAATGACAAGACACGTACATCACGTCTTCTAAATAGCTTATCAAACATAACTGTATTAATGCATGTATAAATGTGTACAAATGTGCTGCATGTTAAGGTGAATGTCACGTAAATCTGCACAAACAAGTTAAGAAAGTCAACCTGCATTACAACCATTTCTTTTTTCCTGTCAGTCTAACACAAACACAAACACAAATATGCCAGTCATAAACATGCTTAAACCAAATACTTTACACAATTCATCTAAAAAAGTTGTGTTATCAATTGCCAGTCCTACCCATAGGCCATTCCCTCTTAGATGTTAATAATGCATCAATATATTTTAGGTCTGACACCCGTTTCTCCATATAAATGAAAAGGAAAAAGAAAAAAAATATAGTCCAAGCAGTAAAAGCATCAATACCTCTATGCATCCAGAATATGATCAATGTGTGAATAAGTCCTTTGGACTAGGCGCATGGCCTATGTTGACAGAGGATCATGCAATTTCATCCTCACACAGAAATAAATGCATCCTACTTATGAGAGAGAGAGAGAGAGAGAGAGAGAGAGAGATAGCACTGAATGCATGCATATATGAGCCGCCGGTACAGATAGTTTGTAAGTGCGCATGCATGTATGTGTATTGAGTACGTGTGTAGGGTGCATGCATGTGTATAGTTCCGCTTTTATTGACTCTCTACCTTGAGTCATCTACTGGAGCCCATGAAGATATCAAATAGTCCACAACAGCTCATCCAGGATGTCTTTTCCACAATTCTTGGAGCCGGTGCCACCAATGGCTGCAGGTAAACAGAAATTACTATTAATAGGAACAGCCAAACCAATTTTTTTTTATTTTTAAAATCAACAACTAAAGCTCCAGAAAGACATAGAAGTTCAAGTTAGACAGAGGTAATACCTGGTCCTCAGAGGATTCACAAACCTCGAAATCCTTGGCCTTCTCTGTACTATTATGAGTCTGAGACACCAAAACTCCTGGAGGCGGCAACAATTCACCCTCCTTTTCTTTGGAGACAGAAGCTACAGCAACAGATTCAACGACAGAATCTTCAACTGCGACAGGAAACACTTCAGCCCCGACATTGTTTGATGCGGCCTCCAAACCATTGTTTGGTTCACAAACCTCAAAATCCTTTGCCTTCTCTGTAATATTATGAGTCTGCACAACCGAAACTCCTCGAGTTCCCAAAAATTCACCCTCCTTTTCTTTTGAGACAGAAGTTAAAGCACCAGATTCAACTCCAGAATGTTCAACTGACACAGGAAACACACTAGCCCCAACATTATTTGACGCAGACTCCAACCCGTGGTTCAATTCAGAAACCTCAAAATTCTTGGCCTTCTCTGTGCCATTGTGAGTCTGAGTAACCGAAACTCCTGAAGATGGCAACAATTCACCTTCCTTTTCTTTTGAGATAGAAGCTACACCAGATTCAACTCCAGAATTTTCAACTGACAAAGGAAACACTTTAGCCCCAACATTGTTTGATGCAGACCCATTGGATGCAACTTGTTCGACCTCATCTATTGAGGTCAACAAGTCCTCTTTTCCCCTAGAATTAAGTCCAAAATCTGCTTTATTTTCTGATGGAGCAGCTTCCGTGAAGTCAATAACTTTCTCGGACAGAGAGACCACTGGTTCAGCCACATTTACACCCTCACCCGGGCCACCATCAATCACTTTGGTCAACTTTTGAGGCAAAGATTCACCTGGCTTTTCCAAATCTTCAAATTCAGTCATTTCCAAATTTTTGCTTCCTTCTTCAGCTCCAAACTTTTCCTCATCAGTGACCAGAGACTCACCATCAGGCCTAATGATGCTGGATTTCTCGGTGCCCTCATAATGTTGTTCCTTCACAGGCTCAACACACTCAATGGGAATGGGAAAATCATCTTCAAACTTCAGTTCCTTCATAGTTTCAACTCCACCATTGCCCTCTACTTCAACTTTTTGCGCAGCATTGGAATCAACTTGTATTTCCACTGGCTTGTCAGCTGATGCAACAGGCGATGGATCACTCTTTCCCAATTCTTCACTCCCAGGCTCAACACACTCAATGGGAATGGGAAAATCATTTTCAAACTTCAGTTCCTTTATAGTTTCAACTCCACCATTGCCCTCTACTTCAACTTTTTGCGCAGCATTGGAATCAATTTGTATGTTCACTGGCTTGTTCTCAACATCAGTCGATGCAACAGGCGGTGGATCACTCTTTCCCAATTCTTCACTCCCAGGCTCAACACACTCAATGGGAATGGGAAAATCATCATCAAACTTCTCTTCCTTAACAGTTTCAACTCCACCATTGCCCTCTACTCTAATTTTTTGCACACCATCGGAATCAACTGGTATGTCCACTGGCTTGTTCTCAACATCAGCCAATGCAATAGGCAATGGATCACTCTTTCCCAATTCTTCACTCACAGGTTCGACACACTCAATGGGAATGGGAGAATCATCTTCAAACTTCACGTCCTTAACTGTTTCGACTCCACCATTGCCCTCTATTTCAATCTTTTGCGCAGCATCAGAATCAACAGGAATGTCCACTGGCTTGTTCTCAACATCAGCCGATGCAACAGGCAATGAATCACTCTTTCCCAATTCTTCACTCCCCTCGTTGAATGGGCCATGGTGGTCATGGGATCCAGGGGAATTGGGCTCTCCACCTTCGCTGTCTTTCTCATCCTGACTCCTCACTTCATCATTTTCTATCATTTTTAAATAAAAAAAAAAAATCAAAGAAAGAGACGATCCAAGTATGGTTAATGTACTTTGATAGGTAAGCAGATTACTCCACAACAACAGTTCCGATCAGAATCAAGCCAAACTAGGAGATACGGCTAACTACATAAATACCCATTTTCAGATCAAAATCAAGGAGAAAAACATCACATCGAGCAACACAAACAAAAGGGTTGATCTCTGTAGCAGTGAACGGCGAGGTTCAGTAAAACCCTCCAACACAAATTGACAGGCACACCCATCTCTCAACTGGAAAAGGCAAAGTCACAATTGAGGGACAGATGGGTCGTCAGCAGAAAAGATGAGAGAGCAAAAGTACCTTGAGCGTTGCTGCTGTTGGTGTTGGTGTTGGTGGAGGAAGGATCACTGATTGGTGCCTCCTTTTCCTTCCTTTTCTTGGCAGCTTTTCTCCTCTTCGAGCCCGACGGCATGATTGATTAAAAGGTCTCCTCCCCCCAACACAGATCGTCGTGGGTTGTCCCTAATCAGGCCCCTCCAAACGAATCTCCCTCTCTCTCTCTCTCTCTCTCTCTCTCTCTGGGTAGATTCTGTTTCTCTCTCCGAGAACAAACTTTTTGGTTTATTTAACCCAGCGCCCGACACTAGGCAGCGCAATGAGAAGGGTAGACACACAGAGAGAGAGAGAGAGAGAGAGAGAGAGTGAGTGAGTGAGTGAGAACCTAGAAGGTAAGATGAGAGCGCAAGATCCTTCCTTTTTCTATTATTTTCTCGCTGAAAATGAGACTCGTTTAATCTTCCCAGGAGGGAGAGAGAGAGAGAGGACAATGCATCAGGAAGGTAAAAGCGCAAGATCCTTTTTTTCCTAATTTTTTCCTTTTTGAAAATGAGACTCGTTTAGTCTTCTCAGGAGAGAGGAGGATAATGCATCATTGCCGGTTCAAACCTGTAACGCATGAATCCTCGTCACGTGTCCTTTAGTGGCGAGAAAGGCGTGTGAACGTCTCAAGATGTCCCCAGGAATCCCAAATCTAAAAATTCAAGATGGGGTGGGACGTGTTGTCCTTTTTGGATGAGACAGGGGGAGGGAGTGGTGGGCCGTTTGCCAACTCAGTGGAGATTAGCGTTCGGCTTTGCTAGCGCTGGCGGGTGCGCGTGTGAAATGATTAAGGAAATACATCCTTCTACACTCGTTCAGATGATTTTGTTTTTTTTTTTGTTTTTTGAACAGATTCAGATGATTCATTCTGCATCTTTTATTGCCGACTTGTCCAGGTCCCGGTCTTGCTAGGTTGGAGCATTGAAAGCCACGAAAGGGTGGGAACTTTAAGGGAAAGAAAATGTCTTTTCTTTTCTCAATGCATTGATGACCCAATTGACGTATGAAGGCCAAAGTCAAAAATGAAGTCGGCAGAGGATGAATGAGGGCACCTAGGCTTTTTTTAGGGGAGGAAAAAGAAATGGGTAGGAATGGTGTGGACTCTCTTTTTGTTTGCCATGGGTAAGTATAGATTTTGATTAGAAACTTCCAAAAAGTAAAATAGTAACCCTTCTCTCTCTCTCTCTTTCCATCTAAATCTTGAGTATCCTTTGAATTGGAAAAAAAAAAAAAGAAAAAGAAGAAGATCATAACGTGTCTTGAGTGATGATATGATTATTAATAAATAATTATTGCCATGAGATTAAAGAAGTTTACTACCAAAGTCTAAAGAAATGCCTTTAGCTAAGAATAAAAAACTTCGAGTTAGAAAAAGTTCATCACCAAGGCCTTAAAGAAACCCACTAGCTTAGATAAAATATCCTCTTCATTCACCACAAAAATAAAAATAAATAAATAAAGAATCGAAATAAGGAATACACTCATTTAAGAAAACTTTACGTATATTAAAATGCAAGTCGAGTCTCCATACAAATGATATTATGCTTCTCTTTATAGAGAGATTCTGCTAAACAACGGAACACGACTTTTAGAATCCTAACAACTAAAATGATCGAGTATTCACATAACTAGGACTCTTGCGAATGACATCATTACGTGGAGTCATCAAACTAGGACTAAATGCATTGAATTGAGACCAAATGCATAGTAATTACTATTACCTCTACAAATATGTCCACTAGCATTGGAAGCAAAATGACCACCTTAGAAGATCAATAAATATTCAAGGAAATCGACCAAAATAGCCTTTAGTCATTAGGCAATTAATTGGCAATTTCAAAATCAACAATAAACTTATAAATCGACATCTTGATAGTTGATCGGCAATCATGAAATCGACAACTTCCCTATAAAATCAGCATCTTCAACCTTAAACCCATCGAATCAAACTATAGCCAAAATTGGAGTTCCCTTGCAGGAGTAAGGATTGTGCTAGATCAATCAACAAGACTAAAGTTGAGCTTGAGAGTTGTTCAATAGGACCTTAGCTTGATACAAAGAATTATGTGTACATGAAAATAACTCTTTCTTCCATGTTTGGAACCTTAGCCTCGTAGAACAATATGTAATTACTAAAATGAAGAGAAATTGAAAAGGTTATTGTATTACAGTTTGTATATAGCGAAAGTTTCAATTGCTTAAACTTGAAATTGTTTTTTTTTTTTTTTTTTTTTGGTAAAAGTTAAACTTGAAATTGTTAATACTAATAAAAATCATAAATTGGTATCCCATACATATTTACCCAAACCTAATTTCCATCCCACAAAAAAATTTAAAACTGATATCCCATGACATATTTATCCAAATCTACTTTTCGTTTGGTAAAAAATCTCAAGCTGATCGATGCCTATAGCCCATATCTACCATTTTTTACAATGCATTCGTATCAACGCATGAGGATATTCCACATTTTAATATGCCATTCTCCACATCAAATTATATTCATCTTATAATGGTTTATCACATGTATTGACATACGTATATATTAAGGGAATACAAGATGGAATGCTAACATAGGATTTGAGTTTGATGTACCAATATGCATTTTATTTTATTTTATTTTATTTTATTTTATTTTATTTTTGGGTGAGGCAAAAGCTAATTTAGGGTGAATGTGTTATGGAAATACGAACTTGAGGTTTTTCATGGGAAGAAAATTAATAAGGGATAAATGTGCCATGGGGTATCGATTTGGAATTTTTTATGGTATTAACCCAAGTAAAAACGAAGTTGAAGTGTATGCGCCATAATAGTAATAAAAAAAAAGATGAAAAGTGAAAATTAGTTATTCCCTCACCCAGATGTGATTCTCTTCAAGCAGGGGTGATAAGCTTATAGGTGGGCAGTTCCCACCTTGGAATTGGGAACTGCTCACTAAGGATATATTCCGAAACATTGGAACTAGTTGAAATGCCCCCAACACATTCATGCTAATATATGGAGTTATAGGGTCCCTGTCTAGAATATTCCATCATCATATAGCCAATCAATTACAAACAAAAATGTACGAACAAACACTTGCTAAGATGTTTACATGATGTTGACCACATATATTATTCCTCTCTCTTGCAAGGCGTGAATCGGCAATGCATTTATTGGTAAGGCAATGTGGAGTGCGTGTTTGAATCGACAATCATGATATCTCAACTTGATTAGATTTGAGCGCAACAGTAGCCGTTTAGGGTCCCATTGGGTGGGAGTAAATTCTCCCGCACCCTTATGAGCTCTAGTAATTCATTGCATGAAACGTCACGAAAATAGAGATGACATATGTGTTGTTCTTCTCCCATGTTAGGGTTTTGATCTAAAACATGCGATTAAAAAAATTCATATATATACATTGGGTGGGAGTAAATTCTCCCTGAACCCTTATGAGCTCTAGTAATTCATTTCATGAAAGTCACAAAAAAGGGACGACAAATATATGGTGTTCTTCTCCCATGTTAGGGTTTTGATCTAAAAAATGCGATTAAAAAAATTCATATATATGTGTGTGTGTGCGCGCGCGCGTGTGTATTGGTTTAATTCGGTTGGGGTGGGGCAAGTGAATGGTTCCACACTTGGAACTGAAAACCGGACTAATGCTCACCGGTTCCAATAAATTGAAACCAGGAATCGAACCGGTCTTCATAGGAACCGTCACATCTGGGTCGGTTCGGTTTGGTTCTAGGCGAAATAGCCACCTTAGAAGATTAACAATCAGCAATGGAAATCGATTAGAACATCATTCATTTATTAGTAGTCAATTAGTAGCTTCAAAATCAACAACTTCACTATAGAATCAACATCTTCAACCTTAAACCCATTAAATCAAATTGTAGCCAAACTTGGCCTTTGCTTAAGGAGTAAGGATCGTGTTGAATTAACCAACAACACTAAAGTTGAGCTTGAGAGTTATTCAATAGGACCTTAGTTGCATACAAAGAATTTTATGTAAACGGAAATATCTCTTTCTTTCATGTTTTGAACCTTAGCTTCATGGAACAATATGTATAAACTGAAATGATTAGAAATTGAAAAACTTATTGTATTAATGTTTGTATATTGTAAAAGTTTCAATTGCTTAAATTAGAAAAGGTTAACACTATAAAAATCACGAACTAGTATTCCATTCATGTTTACCCAAAACTAATTTCCCTCTCACAAATATTCAAAATCGGTATCCCATGACACATTATCCAAAAGTACTTTTCATCTCATAAAAATTTCAACCTGATGCCTTATGACCCAAATCTACCATTCTTTAACATGCATCCATATCAACCCACATGGATTTTTCACGTCAAACGTGTCATACTCTACGTTAAATCCATCTTATGCTGGTTTATCACGTGTGTTGACTTGTGAATATATTAAGTGTGTGTATGGTAACGTTTCTATTTTCGGAAATAATTTTTGATCAGAAATAATTTTTTCTATTTTTTTTCCTTAGACAAGTTTCTGAGTAGAAGAAAGCATTTGGTAATTGCACAAAATTTCTATTCCCAAAATAAACGCATTTGGTTCGACCCTAAAATATTTTTGTAACTTATAATTTATTTTTAATTTTTAAATAATTTTATTACATTTTTTCTCTCTTTTCTTTTTTCCTTTTCTTCCTCTCCTTCTTCCCTTAGTTGGCAACCACGTTGGAGCATCATTGGCCCCCTGCGAGGCCAAGCCTTGGCTAGGCAAGGTTGACCTTGTCTAGCCATGGCGAGGCTCAGGGCGACCTTGCCAAGGGTCGGTGAGGCTTCGACAACTGGCTATGGGAAGAAGAGAAGGATGAGAAAAAAAAAGGCTTGATTATTGCATTGTTCCTAGGAATAAAGAGGTAATTTTTTTTTATCTCTTATTTTTTTTTCAAAGTTATTACCCTAAACAAATTTATTCCCAAGAATAAAAATCCACACAAATGGATTTCTATTCTCAAGAACAAAAAAGAAA
This sequence comes from Eucalyptus brandiana, assembly GCA_014182725.1. Classification (NCBI taxonomy): domain Eukaryota; kingdom Viridiplantae; phylum Streptophyta; class Magnoliopsida; order Myrtales; family Myrtaceae; genus Eucalyptus; species Eucalyptus brandiana. The sequence continues at coordinate 7,599,834 of CM024671.1, forward strand.
AAAAAAAATAGAGAGAGAGAAATGGAGCATTACCAAATGTGCTCTCACGGAATACTGGATAGAATGCTAACAGAGGATAAATTTGGATTCAATGTACCGATCTGTGTTTATTTTTTCGTTATGTGAGGCAAAAGCTAGCTAAGAGTTTGTGGAGATACCAACTTAAGGTTGTTCATGACAAGAAAACTAATTTGAGATAAATATGCCCTAGCACATTGGTCAAAGTTTTTGTTTTTATTTTTTTTTTGGTATTAATCCAGTTGAAAACCAGGGTATACGGTATACCAGCCACATCCCCCCACAAAAGATGTGACTACTTTCCGAGGGAGAGAGAGAGAAAGACAGACAGACCTGGGTTCAAATTGTCGGGTTTGCGATCGCCTCTTTGCTTGGGCTTTTTCCTTAAAGAAACCGGAAGTCCAAGGGCCTTCTTCTTCGTCTCCCAAGCAGTTCGAGAGAGGAAGCAGACCAGAGCTTCGATCCAGCTTCCCATCTCCATCTCCATCTCCATCTCCATCCGTTCTCTCCCCCCCCGGCTCGAGACACCGGAAGGAGCGCCAGCTCCGTCTCTGCCGCCGCGGAGCGCGATGGACGCGCTGAGGAAGCAAGCTAGCAAGCTCAGGGACCAAGTCGCCAAGCAGCAGCAGGTTTTTCCCCTCCGTCCAGCTCTTTCGATTTTTCGACTCCCGGCGCAGCTGAGTCGGTGAAGGAAGTGACCCATCCACGATCGCGGCTGCATTCGCGGCTCCCGGGGAAGAGCGTTCCGGGAATCGCAAAATGAGCTGATCTTTTCTGAGTCTCTTGTTCGATTCTCTCGCGATGTCTTACCCTGTTTGAATTGGAGTCAGAGGCGGCGTGGGCAGTAGTCAAAATTGCTAATTTCTGGGTCGTAGCTGATTGGCATTACGCAGTTTAGATCCAGCTGCGTAGTGCGAGTGTGTTGCTGTGCTATTTCGGCGAGCGAATTCGTGTGCCATACGAGTCTGTTTTTCCTATTTAAATTGAAGTCAGAGACGGTGTTGGCAGTAGTCAAAATTGCTAACTTCTGGGTTGTAGTTGATTAGTGTTACGGAGTTCAGATCCAGCTGCGTAGTGCGAGCCTGTGGCGGCACTACTTAGGCAAGCGAATTTGTGTGCGATACGAGTCCCTTTTTCCTATTTGAATTGAAGTCGGAAACGGTGCTGGCATTAGTCAAAATTGTTAATTTCTGGGTTGTACCTGATTGGCATTACGGGTTTAGATCCAGCAGTGTGTTGCAGTACTCTACTTCGGCGAGCGAATTTGTCTGCAATATGCGTCTGCAAGATTTATCCTCTTTTTTTTTGCTCTGTTCTTTCTGCGATTCCGGTGTTGATTATGGTTTTGCTTGTGTGTTTCTAGGCTGTGATTAAGCAGTTCAGTGGGACTGGCTATGAGAGCTCCGATGTGGTGGTTATAGATGAGGTCGAAATGCAGAGACATCAACAGCTCGAGAAACTTTACCGGGCTACTCGTGCTTCCAAGGTAAAGATGGTTTTAGCTCCTCGATTTTGACATCCTATAGCTCGTGATTTTAAATGACTTAATTCGTTATTGAACATTTTTAGGGGATGGGTGGGGAGTATGCTTTCTAAAATGGTTGAATCAATCGTGGAGTTTGGCTGTAGTTGATTAGGTAGATTTAGTTTCCTTGGAATCTCGGAACTGAATGCTTCGACTTGGAATTGTGGCAGGGCTAATTTCAATGTAAAGCTGCATCTGTTCTGCTATTATGTACAGTATGAGACTGTGTATTTATATAATTGTGGTGAAGTGGAATGACCTGGCTTCATTATGAGAATATATAAAGTTTTATCCTGAAGTATTATGAGGAACTGTTGATCGAAAACGTCAATGAGAAAGCATTTTTCAAGACCAGCGCCAGCCTTTCATTGTCTTTGAAGGTTTAGCAAACTAGTGAAGCAATCAAGATGACCTATCACAAACGTGATTCACAGTAGAAGCTTATGGCGACCGATATATAATTACCTAATAAATTGCTATCTATTAAAGTAATTTGATTGCGGCACATGCTCTGCTGGTGGCATTACCTCCCTCAACTAATGAAAGTGTTGGTAGGACCATTTATGCCTGCCAAATTGTGCATGGAGAGGCATGAGATGGAGACATGGAATATAATGATGCGTGAACATCTTCCAGTGATTGATTTCGATGTACTGACCATTGATATATTCATACAGTAGCTAGTAATATCTGGTGGTTTTTCCTCCTACATACTACCCATTTAGAGGCACTATGTCCATATTAATTACAAACAGTTTACCTTTATTGGTTAAATGCTCTATAGTAATACGGCTGTTATAGTACTATTAAGCTGTTTAAATTCACCTAGACACTGCAATTAACTATTTGATAAGTTCCAAACTTAAGAGAAAATGAAATAGAGAAAATAACTGGTGTGACATGTGAGCATGTGCCCTTAAGCAAGAAGGTCATAGGTTTGAATTTTTGCCTGGAATGGTAGAGTTACCTTAGAACTCCATGGGACTGTCTTAATGGTTAAGGAACATGCTTCTGTATATGTTTGATTCTCCACAATAGTAAGTACAAATAATCTTTTGTTGGGTTCTTACCAAAAAAAAAATAATCTTTTGTTGGGCCCTCTCCAAGCTTTGGTTCTCATATCACCTGATCCATCAGGTCGGTAAGGTATTCATGGGATGGGAAATTTTCACAGCAGGCATGATGAAAGAAAAAGGCAATAAATAGAAAGAAAATGGTGTTGATGATAATGCAGTGACTACATTTGTAATCCTCTCATAAATGCATTGCTTTTATTGGATGAATACAGAGAACTGGGTGATTCATTTGATTTACAGTACTTGTTAGCTGATTTATTATGGGACTTCAATGTGTTCTAACCAATTCTTAATTTGTCTGACAGGACTTTCAGAAAGATATTGTAAAGGCTGCGGAAGCTTTTACAGCTCTAGGATATAAGCATATTGAAACAGGTATCTCCTCAGTCACTGCTTTCCTCAAAACAGGTTGAGGTTTTCCATCTTTTATTCAATCATACGATTCTTCTGTCTGTATATATCCTACTGTCTATGTGATGGGGCCATGATTCTGAATAATTAAAATATCAGGAACCAAGTTATCCGAAGACTGTTGCAAATATGGAGCTGAGAATATCCATGACAACATTTTAGCTAAGGCAGCAGCTGTATATGGTGATTCTCTTAAACATGTTGAAAAGGAGCAAGAAGACTATAATAAGCTATTATATTCACAGGTCAGCTTTTTCAGATTCTTTGGGATGGCAAGTATAAAGACTCTGTACTTGCCTTACAAATTCTATACTTTGTGCCACATGTACAAAGCATATGCACCCAAGTCTTGTATCTCTCTTGTTTATTGCATTTTATGTGAACTGAGGTTACGTAATTCAATGATAAACACATAGCTTCATATATTTAGTTTGGCAAATGGCCAGTTACCCCTTGATATATCTTCAAAAACTATAACTTGAAACGATAACTTATGATTTGCATCGTGCATGATGGTATTGGCTGGCATGACCTGAATGTTTGGAGGAGACATAGAACTGCAAAAGGTCATCCATGTAGAAAGCATACACTTGGTTTTTGGAAAGGTATGTTCTAAGTTAGCAAGGAGTGACATTTTCGGTCCTCATCTTTTGAGGGACTAAACTTTTCCACAAAGAATTGAGTGATGCAAGAGGATTTGTGTGGTCACCTCTACATGGAGGAATAGCAGCCTTGATAGCTTTAGTAGTGTGGAATCTAATGATGTCAAGGGATTTAGTTCTCACCGCATCTGAAATGTGCTTCTTCCAGTGAAGCTTACAAACCAATTACCTTTTTGCTTATGTGCTAATAAATCTGTTATTAAGATCAAATGTCAATGCTTATTTGGATTGCAGCTTTATAAGCTTTGTGAAGACAACATTTTCATGTTTTAGTTATCACTGTTCCCCTTTGTCAGATCTTAGAACCCTTGAGAGCTATGGTTATTGGTGCTCCCTTGGAAGATGCTCGTCATCTTGCTCAGCGTTATAGTCGAATGAGACAGGAAGCAGAGATGCAGGTAATGAAAAGACAAAATTTCATAGGTAGTGTTTCAGCAGACACTGATTGTTATGCTGGAGTCCTCACTTCCTCATACCATTATGATTAATTCATGTGAAGCTGTGATTCACAATTTACCTGAAAAGCTCGCAGGCAGCAGAAATTTCTAGAAGACAAGCTCGAGTAAGAGAAACTGCAATACCTGAAAACGTTGCTAAGCTGCATGCAGCTGAAGCAAAGATGCAGGAATTGAAGGCAAATATGGCTGTTCTTGGAAAAGAAGCTGCTACGGCACTGGCAGCTGTTGGATCTCAGCAACAAAAAGTTACTTTCCAAAGGCTGGTCTCAATGGTATAATGATTAAACAATATCTAAACCGATGAACTTACTGTCAGCTTGTACCATTATTGGATTTGTAATGTATCATGATGCTTACCAATTTTAAGGTTGAAGGAGAAAGGACCTACCATTTGAGAGTAGCTGCTATTCTTGGCGAGGTTGAAGCTGAGGTTGGTTCTATGCTTAGATTTTGCAGGGTTAAATTGTTTACCCTTAAGCACTGTATAATTAGAAGTTTCTTCGAAGTTTTTTTTCAGATGGTTTCAGAGAAACAGCGGAAGGAATCTGCTCCTCCTGTGTTTTTATTAGAAAATAATTCGGAGAAAACAGCATATTTCTTGGCTGAGGTTTGTAATGCATTCTATTGGTTCACAAGAGCTATGTTGTAATTGTTGTTTGCTGCTTCAGATGATTCTTGTTTACACCAAGGGCGCACTTACTCCTGCAAAAGGTTGCTGTAGGAAATCATTGTCTGTAAGTGGACAATATGTAGTTGAATTTCAGGGCAACCCAAACTCCTTTCCACAAAACTTGCATAGCTTATTAGTCTCCCTTTCTCACCACTGTCAATTAGATAGGCAGCATTGTCAATTAGATGATCACCTTAATGGAGTACGGGTTCAGCTATTGTGGCCATTGCCACCATTGCCATTTCCAGCCAGTTGCTGGTCAGACGCTACTGCTGCAGCCACTGCACTTTAAATATTTTCAAGAAAACATCATTATTTTCATGCTGTCTTTGAAAGTAGGTTGGCAAAAGAACAAAGACTTGCTAATTAGTAGGAAATTTGAAAAATCTTAAGTATCAGAATGACAGATTGAAGCTATATTCAGTGCATTCATTATAATACTCTGCAAAACAAGAGTATCAAGTTAGGAGAGACTCTAAGTACAGCCCTGTATTCTTGAGTTTTAAACATTGTTGTGGAGAGAGAAAGAGAGAGAGAGGAAGAGGCAGAGGGAGAGAATATAGATTTTAACTTTTTTGTGCCAATTTATCTGTTTCCTTTCAAATGGGTGGGCTGAGATATATTCTTCCTGAAGGAGTTATTAATTTTCTTCTTTTCTGTTGTCCCTCCTTTTCATCTGCTGGGTTACTGGTCAAGATAATTCTTGGGCTTGTAATCATGAATCATCTATGTTTTAAAGCTCACTAAAACAGACTACAACAGCTTTTTTCCTGGTGTTTGTGGCTTCTAATGCAGGCAGTGCATAATTTTGATGCTGAATCAGAGAAGGAATTGAGCCTGGCAGTGGGTGATTATGTTGTCGTGCGAAAGGTATTTGTTTTCCTTATGTATTCATTTGAAAATACTTGTTTTTCATACTTAATTGCCTTGTTGAGTGATCATCTAGCCAGTGAATGTTGATGCATGTAGTTAATAAAAATGATCAAGCAGTGTCATTTGGAAAGTAACAATTTCAATTCTCCTTTGTAGGTGATGCTCTTTCTGAAGCATCTAGAAAGTTTCCTGAGAATTTCATCTTTAGCAAATCAGTATCACTGTTTCTAGGAAAAGTCTTCAATTTATTAGAGATACTTAAAAGATCTAAATATGCCAGGCAATGCGGTAATATCTGTTTGTGAATATTACATCTATTGAGTGTCTATTTTCCTATTTTCCCCCCTCACTTTGCCATCATCTTGGTTGATTTAGTATGATTTTCCTTGAGGTAGCTATACATATTGTATCTCTTCCCATTTAAGTTGCGTTCTTCCTTGTCTGTGCTGGTGACTGGAAATATTTTTTCTTTTCCCATTGAGTAAATATTTTAGGATCTTCAAGAGACAGGCAGAGAGAATAAATCCTACATTTTTACTTAATGACTTGAAAAAAGAGTACGTAGATGGCTCTACTTGGAAAGCATGAGAGACACTAACAAAATCCTAATTTCCTTATTAATGACCGACGGCCTACTTATTACTGACTAGTATTTATATATATAATTCAAAACTCCCCCTCAAGTTAGAGCGTCTAGCTTGCATGTCACACGTGTGACTTTCTTCAAAAGACTGACCAAAACACCATGTAAGCTAGACCATACACTAGATAAGGGATGTGAACATGTATATTCGAATTTGAGACAATGACAATAGTGTACACGACAAAATTAAATGTAATCCACATTATCACCAGATCTGACAAATGCTGAGGAAACACATGATCAAAAAGTTAACACTGCATTCTCACACAACCTTGATAAAATCTTGTGGAAACTCGACATGAATTGTGGCAAACTAAACCGCATCACTCTACGGCACTCAAGTTTGGCTACTTAACTAAGGTGTGCTGGATTCTGGCGGTCATAGATGCCTGAACATTCAACAACAGTGCCTGTGCGTATCAATGACACTTGCAATTGAGAGAGATGCTGACAATGACTTAACATCCCTAGAGGCATATTGTTGAGTGTTGACCAAACTCAGGGGAGTCTCTGAAGATGAGGTGCTGCAAATTGGAGCACAACGGTACCCTAGAAAGTCACTTTTCTTTTCCCTTATTTTAGAATTGAAAAGAAAGCAAAATGAAACGAAAGAAAACTAAGACTAGTACCAGCAAAGCAGTAAGGACCATAGCTTGATTTAGATGGAGTTGCAAATCCATCGACCATGATTGAGAAGGATGCATGTCAGGATGAAGGTAGAGAACAGACATGCTTGACTCATGGTAGACTTAACCGACACAATGATGCCAGCGACAATACTGACGAGGCTGTAGCGAATGACAACCACTCCCCTGATGACAATGTAGAGACCAGCGACACAAGATCGCATAGCTCTCATAGACAATCAAAGGAGATCTGAGACAGACAAGTAGAGGATGATGATGTTGTTGCTCCTGAAGACAACTTGTTTTGGCTTCTCTTGAGGATTAAGACCAGTGGACAGAAAACGAAGGACTTTGAATGACAATTGGTGGTGGTCTCAGTGTCAGAGTAGAAATGATGATGGATAAATAGGATTCTTTTATTTATTTTTAAGACTAACGACAAGAAGAAAGATAGAGCAAGGGTTGTGATTTGCATCACACTCTCTTTGTGGCTCTAATACCATGTAAATATTTTAAGAACTTAAAAAGATAGGGAGAAAGAAAATACTAAGACCCTGTATCTTTACTGATAGACTCAATAAAAGAGTACTTAGATTGCTTTACATAGAGCACGAGAGACATTAACAAAACCTTAAGTTTCTTTTTTATGACCATCTAGTATCTCTTACTAATTTTAGGATAAATAGGATCCTAGTAAAGGTTTGCTTGTCACTCTCAAAATTTAAATTGTGTACGGACGAAACACATTCTGTTTGCTCAGCTGTGACATTAATTCAATATATTGTAGGTGAGTCCATCGGGATGGTCGGAAGGAGAATGCAAGGGTAAAGCAGGGTGGTTTCCATCAGCATTTGTGGAAAAGCGCCTGAGGTTACCCACGGATGGTATGGCTGCAGAGGTTTACTGATCCATACCGATCTCTCTACTTATTGTTCACCCATCACCGGCCATGTAACAGTTGCTGTTCATATCATATCTGTCGATAAAAACACCTCAATGCAATCTGTTTTGATATTTGTTGCAATTCTCATTTCCTAGACAGCACGACTCTTAATCACGATGGGGATCCATTAAGTATTGTTTGGATGATTTATCTCTTCCTGCATTTATTGTTTCAAGCCTTGAGTTTCTCATGGATTGACTTGTTAAGCAAGAGAGCATTAGTATCCAAGTATTGGATGTGTTGCCCTAGTAGGTTTCATAATATCCAGGACTTAAAACAATTTAATCTTGCAACAGTAGCATTCAATTTACCGGGAGATGAACTGTACAAGTACAAATTCATTTCTCGAATGAGATTAGAGTTGCCACTAACTTGTTATAGGTTAGTTAGGGCTGACCTTCCAGTAAAATGTCAACACTTCCATGTAATGATTTAGCAATGACAATTCCGTGGGCCTTGTCCGCCTTTACAAGTTTGCCACTTTAGGTCTAAGATGACCCACTTATGGTAGCAAAAACCAATCACTATTCAATACGAACGTGGTCGGCCCATGATATTTCGGGCCAAGTAAGCATGTCCCAGCCCCATGACAGTATCGAGTTTTCTGGAGATAGAGAATCAATGTAATAAGAAGCTTGTTTCTTTTTTCTTTTTTCTTTTTTTTTTTCAACGCGTGCGAAACCCAACAGTGTGGTTGCTACTTTTCGAATAAGCAGATGATGCGGTGACCTGACGATGAAATTTCGAAATATTCGAAAAGCATAGATCCGGCCAACATCTTCGAAATATTTGAAAAGCAGATGACGTTAGCAGTTTCGGCATATTTATCCAAAACAGCAGTGCTCCGCTCTTCGAATTGCCTCCCTCCCTTTCAGTCGATATCTCCCGCGAAGCATGTCAAGTTCGGGTTAGCGCGACATGGCGTCGTCTAGTGACGAGGCCAACACCTTGTCGGAGACGATGTCGACCTACTTCTTCAAGGACCTAGACGATGACGAGCCGGTCTTGTTCGCCATCCTGTCGGTGAGGTGGACTCACTGTGACAATAGCGAGGAGCACACCGCGGCGAGGGCGGCGGCGGAGGAGACCGTCTTCTTACACGGTACCGCCAACAACGGCCTCAGGAAGATTTACAGGGAGGTTAAGTCCTGGAGGTTTGATCTTGGCCGCCTAAGGCCCGAAGTGTCGGTCCTCTCCAAGGACAACATCTGGTTCAAGTTGGATAAGCCAAGGAGGAGGTTTTGGGACACGATTAGGACAACACTTCTCAAGACGCGTCCAGATACGATACCCCAGGATTTTAGCCAAGTGCTCCCACAACACTTCTCGGGATGCGTCCGGATGGTTCCTGGCATAGTGCAGGCAACACTTCTCGGGATGCGTCCGGATGGTTCCTGGCATAGTGCAGGCAATGCAGCGTGATCAACATGGTCCTAATCGTGTCCTTAAACCTCCTCCTTAGCTTATCCAGCTTGAACCAGATGTCCTTGGAGAGGACCGACACTTCGGGCCTTAGGCGGTCGAGATCAAACCTCCAGGACTTGACCTCCTTGTAAATCTTCTTAAGGCCGTTGTCGGCGGTCTCGTGCAAGAAGATGGTCTCCTCTGTCGCCGCCCTCGCCGCGGTGTGCTCCTTGCTGCCATCCTCGTCAGTCCACCTCACCGGCAGGACGGCGAACGAGACCGGCTTGTCGTTGTTCAGGTCTTTGAAGAAGTAGGTCGACACCATCTTTGGCAAGGTGTTGGCCTCATCATTGGATGACGCCATGTCGCGCGAACTCGAACTTGACATGCTTTGTGGGACATATCGGCTAAGGGCGCGTATGACAAATTCTATTCCAGAAATTGATTTATCAATTTCTATTCCCCGAACAAGTTTCTGAACAAAGAAACCCGTTTGATAATGACTCAAAATTTCTATTTCTAACGTAAACTAGTTTGATAATAGAATAAAATTTCTATTTCTAGGAATAGAAATTAATTAGATAACAACATAGGAAATCCTCAAATACAAAATAATAGTTGAAATAATACTAATATATTACAAAAGTTGAAAATACAATTTCATGAAATTTCTGGCATATTATTATCCCTTGCCATTTTATTGACAATGGTTTTCCTAAGCTTATTTATTTGGTTTCCCTCCTCGGTCAATGTATCGTTTGGAAGCTTATCCTGCATAGATTCAGAAAAATACTACGGAAGCATGAATATGGATGCCATCAATGGCACCTATACAGCCCTGTCATTTTATCAAATACTAGTATTATATAAGATTATCAACAAAATAAAATTGATGGTATAAATGAATATATGATAATTCTACCTTGAAGTAACGTTTATGGTTAGGAACCAATCGGGGGAAGGTCGGTTTATTTTGATTCTCGAATTGAATCAGTCCAGTTGCTCATCCCTAATTTCTTTATTGTTACTCAATGAACCTTTTATGGCCCTTGCATAGCAAAGAGAGAGATTCTCTTGAATCCCTTGCCTTCGAATTAAAATTCCAGATTGTGTAACAATCTAATTATTTTGATTTTGCAAGAATTTTGAATCCGTAAAGAAACAAGGTTAAATTTCTAGGCACGTTTTTCATTCATCTATTGCGTAAGAATTTTTTCTTCAACTGGCCATGCACGTGCCCTTTCTAGGAGGAAAGAGTCCCATTGTTTTTAAGTAAGCATTTAAGAACTTTGGTTGTTTTTAAAAATTGGGGAGCCATTCGATTGTCTTTCATCCTAAAGAAGAAGTTAAAAAAAAAAAATTGAAAAAAAAATGAAAAAAAAAACACGAGCAAAATAATAAAAATAAAATTAGCAATAATTTGTGAAGTTGTGGTTATGAGTGAATTAAGTTAGCAAGAAAGCGCGAGGTTCTTTTATATGGTTTGATTTCAGCTTCTCATTTCTATTTTAGAAATTAAGAAGTTAAAAATTAAGCTTATGATTTCTTTAATTTCTCTATTTCGGAATAGAAATCTGTTTCAGAAATAGAGAAATCAAATTGCGTTACCAAACGGATTTCTATTTCAAACATGTTCTAGAGAACAGAGAAATAGAGAAATCGAGAAATAGAAATTTTGTCATGCGCCTTAAAAGGGAGGGAGGCAATTCGAAGAGCGGAGCACTGCCGTTTCGGATAAATAGGCCGAAACTACTGACATCATCTGCTTTTCAAATATTTCGAAGATGTCGGCCGGATCTATGCTTTTCGAATATTTCAGAATTTCATCGTTAGGTCGCCACATCATCTGCTTATTCGAAAAGCAGCAACCACATGGTTGGGTTTGGCACGCGTTGAAAAAAAAAGGAAAAAAGAAACCAGCTTCTTATTGCATTGATTCTCTATCTCGAGAAAACTCCTTACTGTCATGGGGTTGGGACATGCTTACTTGGCTTGAAATATCATGGGCCGACCACGTTTGTATTGAATAGTGCTTGGTTTTTGTGACCATTTGGGTCATCTTAGACCTAAAGTGGCAAACTTGTAAAGGCGGACAAGGCCCACGGAATTGTCATTGTTGAATCATTACATGGAAGTGTTGACAGTGTTTTCTCCATGAAAGGAGGGCATGCGAGGTGGTCGCGACTATGCACGGCAACAGGCAATGTCTCGGGGCGGAGAATTACGATGGGTGATGGAAACTGTGAGGCTGCCACAGCACAACGATTCTGTGACGAAGTGTCGGCTCGACGACGACTCAGCTTCAAAGGCAAACCACGACAACTCAGCTCTTCTATGACTCGGTTTGAGAAAATACACAAAACTGGAACCCGCGAGTGATTGGCAATGAGATGGAATAGAAACAACATGGAGGGGATGAGTTGGACGATTAGAAACAGCAATTGGCAAGTGAATCTCAAGCCGACGTGGCTCCAAAAGCGATTATCTTGGCCTGAGCTGCAAGGACTGGTATGGACAGACGAGGTAGATCTAGACAGCAGCTCAATGAAGAAAATGGACTGCGATGTTGAATCTTTCGCACAGGCCATAACCTGCAGTTCTAACAGCGGCTCTAGCAAGAACAGGACAAGGAGGCCTTGAACAGTGGATGGTGACAATGGTGCAACCACGACAACAACCAGCAAGGCTACACTGATGGTTCTGGCACAGCAGACAAGGGACACAGACATCGGCACTGTTTTGGACTGAATATTTTGTGGTAACTTAGACTGACAAAACACAATGTTTGCAGCGGAATGGTCATGGAGGTTGTGAGTGCAGATGATAGACCAAGCTTAGGAAGATGAGCTTGGTTTGAAGATGAAAGGTGGAAGATGACTACTGAAGAAGAAGGTGAAGCCGTGAATGAAAGAAAACAAATAGGAGAAGGAGAGAAAGGGTTCGGCCGGATGATACCAAAGTCCCTCAGTCAGGAGTTTTATAGATCCTCGAGTTCCTCATCTACATTGATTCGGAAACCCTTCATATATTGATCATGGCTGAAGAAATTTGTGATTGGAATTCAATCATTTCCGATCCACTTACCAGCTAGTTGGGACCCAGTCCGATGCAAATTCTCAAGAAAGATGTGTCGCAACCAAATTTTAGGTGATTCTCCTACGATTTGGTTAATGGATTATTAAGCCTAAATTTAGCTCGGACTCTCCCAAGCTCATACCAAATCGCAACTTAAGTTCAAGTTTTTAACAGTCGCTACTAATCTATTTTTGGTTGGTCGATTAGAAATCTAAATAAAGTATCGGGAGATTTACTTTATTTCTGCGAACCAGAGGTTGTAAGTTTAGGGACTTGGTTACACTAGATTTTTCTAATGCCATTTCGATTCATTTTTCTTTTATTTTGAAAAAAATGTTTTGCAAGCAGAATGAATTGATTTTAATTTATCTCCCTAACATATGAGGTAATCATACGGCTGCGCAAACCACCAATTTAACATTTAAGAAAAGCAATAAATAATGTTTTGCAAGCATAATGAATTGATTTTAATTTATCTCCCTAATATGTGAGGTGATCATACGGCTATGCAAACCACTAATTTAACATTTAAGAAAAGCAAAATGAATAAATTGTAGGACTTACCTCATGGCATTGAAAGTATTTGCAATGTTAAATCAGAATTCATATCCACAGTCCTAGATATGATTTCTAATTAACACACAATTACTTTTTTTTTTTCACTTATTTAATGAGAATCTAATCTATATGCAATGCAATGTTACTAATCTAACATGATGTGCATTTCATGAACCTATTTCTATATGACATAGGCATGATACTTTTGTATTTTTTTTTTTATAAAAATTCGTAATTAAAAATTGCTGAAAATGAAAATCTAACTAAAGTGAGATATTATCTATTTTAAGTTAGGAAATAGGCTAATCCGAATCCTATCTTAACTTAGGAATTTATCTCGACGTGCAATTTAATTCAAAGAAATTATCTAACATAAATACCGTCTAAACATGCATTTTAGTATAATTAGAAATAAATCTAACTATTTTATCATGCAATTCTATCTAGGAAAATCAATTCTAATCTAGATGGAATGCAAATGCAATTTTTTTTTGTTATTTTAGGATAAATGAAGCAATTAAAAGATAAGCACCAATCATCAAAGATATTATCCATTGTTCGAATTTAGAAACGATATCTAATCAAACTTGATTATTTCGCTAATAAAATCGATAAATTAATTTTAAGCCTATATCATTTTTATTCCTGTGGAATCAATAATTCAATCTAAAACCTTATAGATGGAATCAAATATTATATGCGGTTGCAAATCAGGAAGTAAATCCTAATTGGGGGTGCACTTATCGCTCAAATTTAAGAATCATATAGTATTCTCAATCAAATTGAATCACAGAATATTCAAAATGATGGCAAACAAGATAATTACCTAATTCAAATTATTGCGTGGATAAGTTACTCAAATTGGAATCTGCAAACAACAAGCTGGGATGATGATGGGGATGACCAATGATCGCGGCGGCATTCACGGTTGCTCGGTAGCAGCAGTAGTTCAGCATGGCGGATTATTGCATCGAAGGGACCCAGGCAGCAACAAAGAACGGTGGACAGTAGCACTCGATCTCGTGGGAAGACTAAAAAAAAGAAAAGAAAAGTCTTTAATACGTTGATTTCGTGGAGAAGTGCTCTCAATTTTGACTTCCCTTCTACCAACGAGTGTTCCCCTCATCCCAATGTGGACGTCCTCTTTTACTGTAAAAATGTATGACCTTCTCTCGCTCAGATCTTCCCTCAAATAAAACAATCAATATTCCCTCAGCGGCCTCGGGCTCTCTTCCCCTCATGAAGGGAGGGATTCTTACCCGGAATATTGTGGTGGTGGGATGGGTTTGCTCACTGCTGTCGGCTTAGGAATTTCCTGAGTTACAAAAAAAAAAAAAAAAATGAGAGAAAATAAGTGAGAGAATCAGCGCTCGCCAATGGCGCCCCTGGTTGTTGACAGATAGCCTTTTGGAAGGCTACAGTGGCTAGTGCAGGATGGTCTCGAGCACAATCAACAAACGAGGACTGCTGTGTTCATCGGAAAACCTGCGAAAATTCAACCAAGAATACAAAACCGGCGTTGGCTGCTCATGATAGACTCTGGAAGTCACTGGGCGCCCTGGATGTAGAGCTTGGGCGTAGCCAGGAAAGCCGCACGGCACAGGGACCACTGCTGAGCGAGAGGAACAGGGACTGAAGAAAACCCCCACCGACTGCAGAATTCCGCAGACAAGTCGCGGTCTGGGAACCGTGCCAGATCTTGTGTTTCTCCCTATCTCTCCACGTTGAGAAATCGTGAATTTTTTTATTCTTAGATCCAATCCCCCCGTCCGTGTACTCTCCCTGTTCTTTTACGTGTCACTTGCGAATCACTCCGATGCACGGCAGCAGCTTCTCAGCTTCGTTGGGCAGCAGCAGATGGCAGCAAGGACACCGAACGAAGCCTCCCTCTCCTTCCTCTCTATTCACGTGTATTCTCTTCATGTGGCCGTGTGTATCAATATGTGTGGCCCTCCAGTTGCCGATCAAAAGAATCCTCTCCTTTTATACTGAACAGCTAGGGCTGGTTAAAGGAAAGCCCAAAATCCTCTTTCCTTCTTCTGATTCTTGCATATCATGCACACATAAGCCGATTCTTCTTTATTTCCTGTTTTTATCGAGTGAATATTGCTCCAACTTCGAATTGTGAGAATCAAATTTTGCCTTTTTTTTATTTCATGATGCCCACGCTTCCTTCTCTTTGCCAATCTGCCCTTTTTATTTTGTTTCCTTGTGACTCACCAAATCAACCATACTTTATTATTTTTTTCCCACTTTTGTTATTTCCTTATACTTTCCAGACGACCGACTTCTTGTAGCTGAGTTTTTCTTTCCATTCTTTATTCAACCACGTGAACATATTCGAATTCTCAAGATCATCATAACATTGCTCGTTATATTTCCTAACTTGAAGTATTGCACGTGGAGAGCATATATCGATTTTAGCCTCATTAAAGGAATAATGAGCTTACATGAGCAACAAGTTTAGCCGAAATTTCATCACCCTGGGATTAGCTCAACTAGCTAAATTTAAGCTTAGAACCATCAAGTCAAACCCATCCGTCGTCGGTCCGATGCAAATGGAATAAAAAAAATGCTCCTAAAACTATATGTTATGCAATTTAATTCTAATATTTTTATTTAGGTATTAAAAATTAATCCCTAATTTTTATGCAATAAATAAATTACTGAATTGTCAAAATTTAGATGTCAACAAGATGACACAAGGCCGTTTAGGCAAATAGATCAGAATCAACTATATAATCGATTTGGAAGTCTTTAAATCATAAAATAAGTTTTTCTCATAATCACCCTGACCCGATGCATAAATGACAATGTTTATTTTCCTGAAAATATGGCGAAACAACCTTCGAGCAAAAAATTGAGATGTCAACGTTGCTCCCTTCCTCTACCGCCATTTCTTGGTCCTGTCTTCACTTTGACGCACTTGCGTGTAGTGCCAGCAGCGACGCATAAGCGCCGTCAGGTATCTTCATCAGGGTGTCGTGCCTTCCCTGCTCGGCAATGGCTCCATTCTTTACAACCGCAATTATGTCCGCATTCTTGATCGTCGTAAGGCGGTGAGCCACAACTACAGTTGTCCGATTCACCATAACCTTGTCTAGTGCCTCTTGCACAATGCTCTCTGATTCTGCATCCAACGCACTCGTCGCTTCGTCGAGCAGAAGTACCTTAGGATTCTTCACAATGGCCCGAGCAATAGCTATCCTCTGTTTCTGTCCCCCCGATAATTGCACTCCTCGCTCCCCAACTGATGTATCATAACCGAGAGGCAGGGAAGATATGAAGTTGTGTGCATTTGATGCCTTTGCAGCGGCAATGATCTCATCCTCAGAGGCGCCGCCTTGTTTACCGTAAGCAATGTTATCACGGAGTGTTTCATTGAAGAGTATAGGCTCTTGGCCTACCAAACCCAGCTGTTGTCTCAGCCAACTCAGCTTGAACTTTTGAATCAGCACACAATCTAAGAACACATGGCCAGAATCAGGATCATAGAATCTCTCTAAGAGACTGATCACCGTTGATTTCCCACTGCCGCTTTCTCCAACTAAAGCAACCGTCTGTGAGAAAAATTTTCGCAGTTCAGTTTTAAGGTGTACTGGAACTTTTAATGTTATGCAACTGTGCAAGTGTCTGAGATATTAACAATAAATTCCATCTTCAGTCTAACATAAGCGTGTTCAATACCTATAAAGTAGATAATTTTATTCTCCATGGAATTCTACTATTTCTGAAAAACTAACACAGAGAGAGAGAGAGAGAGAGAGAGAGAGAGAGAGAGGCTTGTTGCTGACACCTTGCCGGCGGGGATGGTCAAGGACAAGTCTTTGAAGATTTGGACGTCTGGTCTTGTTGGATATGTGAAACTGACATGTTCCAACTCTATCTTTCCAGTTACATTCTCGAGCACAATTCCTTCATCGTTGCTAGAGTCTATCTGAGGCTTGCTATCCAAAATTGAAAAGATAGAAGCAGCTGAATCTTTGGCCTTGTTAGTGTCTGGGGCCAACGCGCTGCTCTGGGAAACCCCATACGCCGAAATAGTTAAAGCATAGAACACCTGCAGGTCTGGATTGTTAGTATTGTGTCAACCTGAAAAGGATTATCACATATAAGAGAGGGCCCCAAAAGAAGAATGTAACCCCAAAAATTTTGACCTTGAAAACTTCTGGAAAGGTTGCTTTCCCATGTTGCACTAGTATAGCTCCGATGTAGAACAAAAACGCATTTGTGCAGTAGATCGCAAGGAAGGAGAAGCCATATCCAATCCCACTCACAAGCCCAAGCCGGACTCCCTGCTCCTTTGGGCCATCACATTTCTCTTCATACAAATCCATCACCTTGCTCTCCGCACAAAAGGATGCCACCGTGCGGATGCTACCGACTGCATCGTTCGCCACTTGACTAGCTTCCTCGTACTTCTCCTGAAGGTGGGAATACAGAAAAAGTCATGTGAAATCATACGTGACATGTAACCAATCGGGACCATTGGAAACGCCAGACAGACCTTGGCATCTGCACTGAACCCCTGCAGGAATTTAGCTTGGATGAATCCTTTGGCGAGTATCAAAGGCGACACTGCAATAACTATGAAAGCCAATATCCAGTTTGCTATGAATGCTATGAGCAATCCGGCCGTGACTGTTGCTACATTTTGGACAATCAGAGCTAATGTGTCTCCAACTATACTCCGCATTGTTGATGCATCAGTAGACAATCTCGCACCAACTGCACCACTACAGAGTTTAAAAGAAAAGAAGAAATAGTTAGGACGTTTCAATGGTGCATAACCTCTGAATTTTGTAGAGTACATGATAATTAAAACAAGCTATAATGACGGAAGGGCAGAAGTATGACGGTGAATCTAGCATACCTTGAGTTAGCAGGATTATCAAACCAACTAATTTGTTGGTGTACAACTTTCTGAAAAGTCATGTACCGTATCCTTTTAATTAACTTGCCACCAGCAATGCCAAAAAGATAGTTCTGAATCGGCACGAATACTAATATGATGCATCCCAGACCGACATAAATGAGTGCCCAGAATTTGGAATCTTTCTTCAGTTGGTCAGCAGGTTCATAGAACATTTTAATAGCAGAGGACAACAAGAGTCCAGATATTGGAAACGCCACTCCATGTACTGAGGCAGCAAGGGATGCAAGAACCAGTAACGGAAACTCGGGCTTATTCAAATATGCAAGACGTCTGATGGATACACTCTGACGCTTCTCATTGTCCAGTCCAGTTCTCTCATTCTGTTCCTCCTCTTCACCCATCCTGATGAGAGTAATCGGACCAAGAACATCAAAGCTGAGAGCAAAGGAGTGGCGGCTTCCTGATGAACCTCTGCTTATAGATCTTCTCATGGATGGTCTACCGGATGCGTTTCTGCTAATGGTTCTAACGGGTGCCTTGTCAACTTCAAAACTTGCATCCAGTTTAGTATCTACTGGGTCAAGTTTCTCTTCAGCGGCTTTATTTCCTTTTTGCAAACGGATAAGCTGCGAATAGCCCCCCTCGGGGTCTCTGATCAACTCTTCGTGAGTTCCTGAATGTAGGATTTGAGCATTTCAACGTGAATTAATTGCAAAAGAGATGATAAGAATATGTTAGATGAGGTTGAATTATTAGTTTACCTTGCTCCACTATTTTGCCACGGTGCACAACTGCAATGATGTCTGCAGTTCTGATGGTTGTCAAGCGATGTGCGACTATAACAGTAGTTCGGTTTGTCATAACATTCTCCAAGGCATCTTGAACGACTCGTTCTGACTCTGCATCAAGCGCACTGGTTGCTTCATCAAGTAGGAGGATTCTCGGGTTCTTTAGAATGGCCCTTGCTATGGCGATTCGCTGCTTTTGTCCACCAGATAATTGTGTTCCATGCTCTCCTACCATTGTGTCAAGCCCCTGCAGACATATTTGACCGTCAAAAAATCCCCGTGAAACATCTCATCGGAATCCTACAATAGCGTTATGAAATGAAAATAATCTCTCTGTTCATCTGCTTGATGGCTTTCCTGATTATCATGATTAGTGAAAACTTAGACGAACATCAGTGGTATTGTATGACAAAATTCTCTACCTTTGTATCGTTATGGAGGAATAAGCATATTGTAATAAGATCTTATTTTTTTCACCAAAAAAAAAAAAAAATAAAAAAATCTTATTTTCGATGTCAAGTCGAAGCTCTGTTTTAAAGAGTTCTTTTCATTGCCTATACGTGTATAGTCATTCGAAGTTCAACTCATAAGAACAGGTACCTTCGGCAGCTTGTCAATAAATTTTGCAGCATTGGCAAGTTGAATCGCTTGTCTGATTTCCTCATCAGTTGCATTTTCCTTTCCATAGGCTATGTTCTCTCTTATCGTAGTTAAAAACAAGACCGGTTCCTGACCCACTAATCCAATTTTCTCCCTGATCCATTTAAGCTGAAGATCCTTCAAATTGATGCCGTCAATAAGTACTTCACCAGAATCAGGATCATAGAATCTCTCGAGCAAGCTGATCACTGTGGATTTCCCACTGCCACTTTGACCGACTAGAGCTGCCGTTTTGCCGCTCGGGACTTTCAAAGAAATTCCAGCAAAGATTTGCACATCTGGCCTCGCAGGGTACCTAAAATGAACATTCCTAAGCTCAATGTTGCCTTTTATATCTTCCATTATCGTTCCTGAGGTGTCATAGGAATCGATAAGTGGTTTTCGTTCAATGGTCTCAAACATCTTGTACGCTGCAGCTCGTCCTGATGCAAATGCATTCAGGCAAGGAGATGTCTGGCCCAGCGACCTACAAACCAAGAAATGTTCATCCCAGAAAGATGAGAATGCCTTGTGGATATTTGCGAGCTGAAATAAAAGGAAACAGTAAGACAGGAAGTGCTTACATTCCTCCAACCAAGAGGGCTGTTATGATATTGATGATTTTCCCACCATTGTATCCTTTCTCTATGATTAATTTGGATCCATACCACACGGCAAGTCCATAAAGGCAGAACACAATTAACATAATAACTCCAAAACCTATGCCTGAGACAAGCCCTTGGTTCACGGTAGATTTATATGCAACTTCCAGCTTGCTGTCATACTTTTCTAGTGCTCTCTTTTCACCCGTGAAGGATGCAACCTTGTGATGAAAAAGAAAGTAGATTAGACAAAAGGTATATCCTAGCAATACCTAATGGCATATAATTTATTTGGGTTCATAAATCTCTCTACAACTTACGGTCCTAATGGCCCCGACTGTCTGTTCCACGACATTTCCAGCTGCTGCATAGGCAATCTGTCCTTGACTTGTCATTTTAGACATGATCAACGACATAGCCCCTCCAGTAATCACAATGAGAGGAATGCAAGAGAGTAGAACCACGGAGAGAAGCCAGCCTTTCGTAAAAGCAACTACAAAACCTCCTAAGAATGTCGTCATGAGTTGTACAAATTTTCCAACCTATGAGTTGCAAATGAAACTTCACAAGTCAATTTAGGGCATATGACGATAGTTTAGCAATCATCCTGTTATTCCTGGTACAATTAAAAAAAGGAAAAGAAAAAGCATTAAAACCCTTTCTCTACCTTTTCCCCCATTGCATCCTGGATGAGAATGGTGTCTCCTGACATCCTCCCAATGACTTCTCCAGTCGTTGTTTCAGTGTCAAAGTAGGCAATGTCTTGTCTGAGTATTGTTTTCAGGTACAAGCCTCGAATCCGCGTTGCTTGCCTCTCTCCAGTAATCATCCAACAAGCTACCTCTGCGACACATACAGTAATTAAGCCTTTAATTGCAGATCTTGCGGAGAACTTAGATAAGGTAAGAAACATCAAAGAAGAAAACATGACCGAAGAACCCAAAACTAAACAAGCATTACAGAGAACTTTAGTTGTCATGCTACACCCTATGTTACTGTCAGTGATGATTTCTGCCTAAACCTGCAACAATATGAATAAGATTCTGAAATCACATCAAAGAGAGCATAACTTCCTTTTGACTCCCCACTTATGCAATCAAGAGAAAAACCAAGCGAATTGACCTTGTATAGACATAAGTAATATTAAAGAACAGTTGTGAAGACAGAATCAACTGCACTTACGGAGAAAAGAAGCGACCGCCGAACCGAGAGCCAAGTACAAAAACCAGACGGCCGCCTGAAAATCAATGAGGTATTATCTTTGATCACTAGTAATATTAATTAACGTAGAAAAGGGAAAAAAGACTTTTCTAGTATCTAATCTTGTGGCATCCTGGTCAGGATTGTGCATAGAGTTAGAAAATGTGGGTAGTAACTTTGCTGCAATTCAGAATCAAAACTGTTTCTTCTCATCCATAAGATTAATTCGGTGGTGGTGAAATTGACTGAAAGACGCATACACCAGCAAAATTTAAATAAAAAGCCCTGCCATCATGATAATTTATATGTGTATTAAATATGCTTGGCTAATTTAGGTACCAATTTTATGTAATCAATGAATACATTCTTGTTAATCTGCCAAACCTAGGACTAAAGAACAAGAGCTGAATACAATATGAATATACCTTCGAGACTTCCTTAACAATGTGATCACTGTTGGTGGAGCCAAAAGATTGGATGATCTCACCGAATATGATTGTCATGATAGGCTGTGAGAGCCCGTTTGCTATGGCGGCAACACTACCGACCACCATGTAAAGGACATCCAGGCGGTCCACGAAGACAAACAACTTAAAGAAGGACACTTTCTGCTCATTCCCTTTATTCCGATCACCACCATTTTTATCTTCGTTCATGGCTTCTCTTGCTCTACGAAAATGAACAGCCTTTTTGTTAAAGATCGACAAAGAAAGAAGAAAACCACCAAGAAAAAGAAAAAAAGGAACTGAATGCGGCAATGCAGACAGAATGGAAACTCGGAAACGCAAAAACGACCAGAGTAACATGGAACAAGCAAAACGAGGGAAAACAAAATTTCGGATCTTCCACCAAAAACATTCCCGGACTCATCCGAATCAATCACCGCGTTCAAGGTGCTCTTGTCTTAGGAGCGAAAGAGAGAGCTATGACGGCCAACATGCGTTGTCGTGATGGAGAGAGAGAAATACACACCGATTTCACGAGGCAGACGCGAGAGAGAAAGAGAGAGAGGGAGGGAGGGAGGGAGGTTTTCTTCTTCTTGTTCTTTGGTTTGTGAGAAGTAGAAAGAGGCTTACACAGAGAGTATAGCGTGTATATACACATTTATAAGTTTGTGATCTTATGAACCCGGTCGCTTGGTGCGTGACGGTCCGTATCCCCCTCACTCAAAGCTCTCTTTCCCTTTCCATCTTCACTAAAGAAAAATTACCCATAAAGGAAAACTTCTAGAAGGTCTGACCCTTTTCGGGAAAAAATATGTTTCCGTATCAAAGCCCTCAAAAGTGCAAACGCTCTCTTTCATTTTAAAGTATTTATACACTTGCTGAAATTGAGCAGAGATTTTTGCAGGTTTGAAGCATTTATAGTAAGATGAATCCCCATAATATCTCCATGCGTTAATACTTTATTTTTTGGAACTTTGCTTCTAGAAGATGCTCTTGATATATTAAGTTCAATTTAAGTTATTGCTTCTAGAAGACGCTCTTAAAAGAAATGTAGGGTCTTGAATTTGCGTGCAAAACCTAAAAAATTGCCGAAATGAGGATCGATGCAAGGTCCACGTAACGATGTATGTATACAACATAACGTTTGATAAGAAAACCCAAAAAGAAAAAGAAAAAGCATATATATCTTTTCCGAGTCTTAATTGATAAGAAAACTCAAATATTGAAAAAGAATGTATGCATATAGTATAGCGATTATTAGGTCCTGATTTCACCAAAAGCGCACTTCCTAAAAGCTCTCGAAAAACTAATTTTTGAGGAGTAGGACCAATGATGGTTGGATTGTAAAAAAAATGGATCTCAATCATTCGTCGAAAACCTTTGAAGTATTTATATAATATGTACGTCGTCGTGTTTGTGCAAAGGTACGACAACATGAATTACTGTATGAGATTTTCAGGACGATAAAATTCTCGAGAGATCATAAATTCCTTTGGTTGAGTATAAAAAAAAAAATGGATACAGAATTCCAACAAAGAGTAGGTAATTTATATGGGGCTCTCGAGAGATAAAAAATTCCTTCGGTTGAGTAAAAAAAAAAAAAAAAAAAAAAAAAAAAAACAAAATTCCAACAAAGAGTAGGTAATTTATATGGGCGGCACTATTTCCACCCGCATCTTAGCTAAGACACTCCTTTTCCTTGTTAACTTATCGAAATACCCTCTTTTCTCTCTTAAATTTATTGTTTCTTTTGTTACTAGGCTAACTCATGAAATTGCCTTTATTTCTATCACGTCTCACATCAGTTTCACAATACAAATACTCCATAACGCCCAACAAAATATCATTTTATAATGCATCTTGTTATCACTCTGCCTAGTATATGGTCTCATATCTTCAATTGCAAGATATTTCTATTTAAGACAGCTCATGAACACGACTCATTGCCTTTTTTCCTCAAATGGTATGAGCAAAACTATATTTCAGAGTCGAAAATCAAAATTCAATTTAATTATTTAGCCGATCTTTATCAAAGATGGTAAAGAAAAAAGAAAAAATTGATCAAAATATGAAAAAGGTTAATTTGTTAGAAGCATGAAAATGTCAAACATATTTATCTTTAGATCATGTCTGAATATTAACACAAGATAAGCTTATAAAGGAGAAAACTTGCTTGTCGTTCTAACCCTACAATGAAGAAAGTAATCAATATCGACTGAAAATTCAATTTCCTATCAAGTTAATTAAAACTTTAAAATATTCTTAAAACTATCTTATGAAAACATTTGATGTAACTTTGAAAGTGAAGAAGGTGTAAATAAATTATCCACTCTCATCTTGCAATTTTTATTTAAAACATAGAAAGCTCAAAAGAAAGCATGAACAAGTGATGCTTATCTTTAAAAACCTACAAACATTTTCAAGGAAAACACTCACAATGTCAAAATCGGCTAGATAATTTGATCGAATTTAATTTTTCAACTTTGGAGTAAAGTTTCCCTTAAACAATTTGATAAAAAAAATACAATTTATAAGCCGTCAAAGCTAAAAATTTCTTGCACATCAAATTATAAAGTCAAAGCTATCGAGTGTCTGTGTCTTGCCCCTCTTTGTAAGGAGGCTCATAGAGGTACCTTACAAAGATAAAAGACACCGTTGCTCATATCCATTCTTTGCCCCCTGCAAAAATAAAACGTACAACATTATACACTAGAGATTTGACCAACTTTGAGTGAGGAAAATGTTTTTACGAGCCCTTTTATTCATGGATAGTATTTCTTTACAACATCAGAATTTACAGGATTTGTGAATTCACACCCATCCATTTCTGCTAAGATTAAAGCACCTCCAGGAAGTACTTTCTTCACGATGTATGGCCCACTGTAATTTGGAGTGAACTTGCCACGAGGATCAAGGTTAATTGGTAGCATCTTGCGAAGTACCAAATCATGGACCTTGAAACGCCTTGGGCGAACCTTCCGATTAAAGGACTTGGCCACCCGCTGTTGATAACATTGACCATGACATATGGCCTTCAATCGTTTTTCATCAATCAAATTGAGTTGGTCATACCTCTGTTGTGCCCATTCAGCTTCCGTCAGCTTAGACTGAGATAATACTCTCAGAGAAGGGATTTCTACTTCAACTGGCATGACTGCTTCCATGCCATACACCAGAGAAAAAGGAGTTGCCCCAGTAGAGGTACGAACTGAAGTCCTATACGCCATCAGAGCGTAAGGAAGCCGCTCATGCCAATCACGATAATTATCAGCTGTCTTTGCCAGAATTTTCTTGATGTTCTTATTTGCTGCTTCAACCGCACCATTCATCTGAGGGCGATAAGGGGACGAATTCAAATGCTTGATCTTGAACTCGCTGAACAACTCATCAACAATCTTGTTGTTCAAATTCGTCCCGTTGTCAGTGATAATCGTTTCAGGGACACCATAGCGAGCAATTATGTCACGTTTGATAAATTTCGCAACATTGCGAGCAGTGACACTTGCAAATGACATAGCTTCTATCCATTTGGAAAAATAATCTATCGCCACCAAAATGAAACGATGTCCATTTGAAGCCTTAGTATTTATCGGGCCAATCACATCGATGCCCCACATCAAAAAAGGCCATGATTCTGACAGTTGATGCAGCTCATTTGGAGGAACATTTATCTTGTCTCCATAAATCTGACAACGGTGACAACTCCGGACATGTTGAATGCAATCAGTCTCCAAGGTCAGCCAGAAGTAACCTAGTCTCATAATCTTCTTTGCTAACATGTGGCCGCTCATGTGAGGACCACACACTCCCTCATGTATTTCTTCCATCAACTGAGTGGCTTCCTTAGCATTGACACATCTAAGTAGGACGGAGTCGAAGGACCGTTTGTATAATGTATCCCCAATAATAAAGAATTTGGAGGCAAGTTTCATGAGATGCTTTCGGTCAGCTGGATTGCTATCTTAAGGGGAACTCTCGCTTTTGAATATAGGTCATGATGTCATGGTACCATGGTTTTCCATCCAGTTCTTCTATCACTACCATGCAATAAATTGGCTTCAGCAAAACCTCTATTTTCAAAGGCTCAACCTCTAATCCATCAGTGACTTGCAACATAGAAGACAATGTCGCAAGTGTGTCTGCAAATTGATTATGAGACCTTGGCAAGTACTCAAACGAAACTTCCTCGAACTTTTCCACCAAATCTTCTAAATACTTGTGGTATGGGAGCAATTTGGCCTCCTTGGTCTTCCATTCACCTACGGTCTGCATTATGATTAGTGTGGAGTCTCCGAACACGTTTAACTTGGCCACACCTATCTCAATTGCAGCCTGAAGCCCGAGGATGCAAGCTTCATACTCAGCCACATTGTTAGTGCATGGGAATATCAATTTTGCAGCCACTGGATGGTGTTGTCCATCTGAGGATATCATAACTGCCCCAGTATCAGAACCAAACAAGTTTACAGCTCCATCAAAGAATATCTTCCACAAGTCTTCATTTACATTCAAGACACGGTCATCAAGGAAACTATCATTGTCATTAGAGATTCCTGAATTCTCGGCCAATAGGTCAGCGATCACTCGTTCCTTAACCGACTTTTGTGGCATGAATTGCACATCAAATTCGGAAATTAAAATTTGCCATTTGACCGACTTACCCACCAAAGCGGATCGATCAAGTAAGTACTTGATGGGGTCGTTCTTAGTCATGAGGAAAGTCTGGTGATGTAATGTATATTGTCGCAATCTATGCAATACCCACACCAAAGCCGCACAAGTCTTTTCGACATCAGGATACTTCAGCTCTGATACAGTGAACTTCTTGCTCAAGTAGTAAATGGCTCATTCTTTTCTGTCAACGGGACTTTCTTGAGCCAACATTGCACCTAGTGACTCACTATGAATGGTGAGGTAGAGAATTAAAGGATGCCCCGGTGATGGCGGGACAAGCATTGGTGGATTCATCAAGTAACACTTCAATTTGTCGAACGCTTCTAGACATTCATCGTCCCAGTTGACTCGTGCATTCTTCTTTAGGAGCTTGAAGAACGGCTTGGCGGTTTCAGAAAGTTGGGAAATAAATCGAGCAATGTAATTCAACCTTCCCAAAAGGCTCCGAACTTCTTTCATCGTTGACAGAGGTCGCAGCTCACAAATGGCCTTAGCTTTAGCCGGGTCGATTTCAATTCCTTTACTGCTCACAATGAATCTGAGTAATTTATCGAATGTTACTTCGGATACGCACTTAGCGGGATTTAGTCGAAGCTTGAACTCACGAAGCCGATCAAACAGCTTCTTCAAGGTCTTGACGTGGCTTTTTCCAGGTCGAGTCTTTGCAATCATATCATCAACATAGACCTCAATTTCTTGATGCATCATGCCGTGAAATAGTGCTATCATGGCTCGCTGGTAAGTTGCCCCGGCATTTTTTAGTCCGAAGGGCATAACCTTATAATGAAAGGTTCCCCATGGGGTGATAAAAACAGTCTTCTCCTTGTCTTCCTCCTTCATCCTTATTTGATTGTACCCGGAAAAACCATCCATAAATGAGAATAATTCAAAACCAGCAGTACTATCCATAAGGACATCTATGTGTGGTAACGGAAAATCATCTTTCGGACTAGCTTTATTCAGATCCCGATAATCAACACAAACTCGAACCCGACCGTCCTTCTTCATTACCGGAACAATGTTGGCCACCCATTCGGGGTACTGTGAGACTTCAATGAATCCCACCTTCAATAGCTTCATCACTTCCTCCTCTATCTTCTTTGAAAGCTCGGGCTTAGTTCTCCGCAACCCTTGCTTCTTAGGTGGCACATCCGGATTAGTAGGTAGGCAATGCTCCACAATTGACGGGTCTAAACCAGGCATATCAGCATAGGTCCATGCAAAGATATCCTGATATTCCTTCAGTAGCTGAATTAAGTGGTTGGCCTCATCTTTGGGGAGACTTGCCCCAATTTTCACCTCTCTCGGCTTCTTCGGTGTCACCTAAATTAATAGTGACGGTCCGCTCGGATGTGAGAGCCTTGGCTTTTTCGTCTTTGTTCCCAGCTACGTTGCACCTCAATGGAATCTTTGATCGAGTCTTCGGGATCATCATTATTGGCACATGTTGCATTGGATTGGACCATTTCCACACATTTGCATGCTATATGATCATCCCTAAAACAGAATGTGGATGGATCAGAAAAACAAACAAGGTAACCTAGATTTTATTTTTTTTTTTACGAAATTCTTTGGCAAAACCATTTTTAAAAAAAAAAATTTGACATGAGGAAGCATGATGAAGCCCAGGCCTCAGATTTCTCCTTGGATTTTTCTTTTCTTTTATCGGCTGGATATCATCACCGGGCTAGTTTGGTGTACTTCAATATGCCCTTAAAACAATGAAAATCTCCATGTATTTTATTGGATGAAAAGCAAATTACATTATTGAAATGAAGGAAATCCTAGAATTGAAAATGCAAATATGCAAATACGGAAAGCGATAAAGACTCCCGCACGAGAGGAGTGTGTAAATAATTAAAATTCTCCTACTCTCAAGCTTTGTTGATGGCAAACACTAAATTATCTTCAAACAGTTCAGTCATTCCTTCGAGTGCGTCATCAGAGCTCTCAATCTTTAGAGGTGCGGGATCATCTATGCCACCCCATTCATCTGGGATGATATCCCGTGGGTCGAAGTAAGAGCTAGGAGGAGCCGAATACTTTACATAGTAATCGAATTTGCCACTTGGTTGCCCCAAGGTGTCTATAACTTCTGCTTCCTCTTGCATCATCTGAAACATGGTGGGCTCAGCATCAAAACTAAAAATGGCATTCACAACTTCTGGGTGGTTAGGGAGTGGGTTATTCTGGATGTTCGGCTGTGCATCGCGGAATGAGACCACCTTGGCATCCAAAAGATTTTGGATTTTGTGTTGCAGCGTATAGCAATCATCAACATAATGCCCTACCTCCCCCATATGATAAGCACATGTCTTGGACAGATCATAGTTGGGGAAACGCTTGGGATTAGATCGCTTAGGTTCCTTAGCGAGTAATCCTTTCTTCTGAAGGGTCGGCAAGATCTTGGACAATGGCTTAGGAAGTGGCGTAAATTGACGCCTGGAAGAATTTTTCTGCTGGCCAAAGAAAGGTCGTGCTCCTCCCTGTTAGGTGTTTGGGGGTAGGGCGAGGTGGTTGAACATAAGTTGCATTAATCTCCACTACAGGTTCCTTATCCTTCTTGGTTGAGACTCTCCCATATGAGCTGGTTTGATCAGACGCCCATCCATCACGCAATGCTACTTCAATTCGCTCGCCAACAGGGATTAGCTGATTGAATGACTCGGTAGTCGATCCCAGCATTCGATTTCGATATTCAGGCGGGAGTGTCTTCATGAACAAATCCATCAGCTCTTTTTCTGTCGGCTCCGGAGTAATTTGAGTAGCTACGGTCCTCCATCTCGTGACATATGCCTTGAAAGATTTCGTTCTCTTCTTCTCAGTGCGAAGTAAATCTTCTCGAAATGGAGTGACATCAATGTTATACTTATATTGCTTGAAGAAGGCATTTGTCAAATCCTCCCAAGTCTCCAGCAGATTAATCTTCTTCATGATGTACCATTGCAGCGCTGGTCCTGTCAGGCTTGCCTGAAATTGTTGAATCATCAAGGGGATGTTATCAACATATTGGGTCATCCTGACCACATACGTCTGCAAATGGATCTTCGGGCAAGAGGTGCCATCATACTTTTCAAAATCCGGCATTTTGAACTTCTTTGGCATCTTGATTTTTGCATAATGGGACAGATCAGTTGGGTCTTGGCTAAATGAACCCTGCAGCTGCTTAAGTTTCTCCTCGATTTTTATCAAGCGTTTTCCCGCTCGTTTTGGTACGGCCCATTTGTATCACTTGTATCTCCTCATCAACAACAATTTGAGGCGTGTCAGTAATTTTCTCCTTGGAGACATCCTTAGAACTTGATGGGCCACTTGTGGATATATTCTTGCCTTTATCTCTCAAATCAGCCATGGGAACATGTTGTGGTAACACCACTTCATCTTGCGGAACTGGTGGAGCAGTGTTTGCTTGGAGAGAATTAATTTGCTTAGAGAACCGCTCAAGAACATTCAGGACTTGCTTCATCTTCGATTTGAGGACAGCGATGCGAGTTTGCTCAGCAACACGTGTTTTTTCGGTGTTATCAGCCATTGTTGCTTTGGAACGAGTACGGATTGGTGATCTTGGATGAGCCATGTTGTCACCTAAGTAAAAGAGATAATGTAAGAAACGATGACAAGATAGAAAATGGCCCATGACAATAGTCTAATTGCCTCATTTTATTTAAAATTTATTTTAAACGTTGAACCAAACTTCCTAACAATGAACTAAGAATTGAAATTCAAATCCCTAAACATTGAACTAAAAGTTGAAAGCACTAAATTGAAATCAAGGTCTCTAAACATTGAACTAAGAAACCAAAAACCAAAACATTTTATTTTATATGCTTTCGGGAACCCAATGTCTTGCGAAGCTTTTTATTTTCAACTTCAATCATTTCCACTTTCTGCTTAAGATGCTCAATTTGTGCTTGTTGAGTGACCTTCTTAGTCACGTCAGGGACCACTGGACGTAAGGCCTGGTCGCCTTGATCTAATTGGTCCAATCATATTTTGAGCTCTTTTGGGGAGAGGAAATGAATTGTACGTCGATTTTCCCCATTGCATATAAAATAAGACCAATAACGAAACCTAATGTCATGGACCAACGAAATTGCAAGTAAGTAAATTACAGTAGTAAGAATTTAAACAACTTACTTTCACTGGTAATTGATGACAATAACATAAACACACGCATGAAATGTGAGGCTCGATTTCTATCTAGATGGCTTAACAAAATGGAGCTAAGAGGATGATCTGACCATTGCAGTCTCGCATTAACGTGTCAGGTCCTCCTAACCCCGGCTCAGTCGAATGGAATACCCAATAATCATGCAGTCTCGCAGATATGGACAAACACATTCGACACCATGAAGAACTTTCGGGGAAGAGAATGTCAACCTCTATATAGCAGTCTCGCTTTAGAGGAAGTATCATTCTCAACACCATCCTAAGAATCCTATCGCAGCTCAGGTCCGACAACAGGTTGTGCGTGCAATAATGTAGTGCTAAAAACAATAAAACATGCACAACAGTTTAATTGCAAACAACACTTCTATAGTTTAAATTCAACCATTCATTCTTAACTCCAACCTGCAAAACAAGGGTTAGCAAAGACTACTCCCCTTATACCTCCCATCCGCAAGAACATTTAACAGCTTAAATCGGGGACGTACACTCGGTATCCATGCCTGCCAAACAAAATATTTAAAAAAAAACCGCAGGCCTATGTCCACTATGAGTTTTAATTCTGTCCCCAGCGGAGTCGCCAAGCTGTCGCGACCTTCCCAAGGGTGAATTACCTAAAGAAGGCTAATGGATTGCTAAGTCCGAAGACTTGGCATGGACCCTCCCAAGTTCTACCAATCGCGACTTGATGTTAAGAAATTAGTCTATTTAAACATGCAATTATACCCAATTTTGAGCCGCCACTAATCAATTAGGGTTGATTAGAAACCCAAATAAAGTATGGGAGAATACTTTATTTTCGCGAACCAGAGATTCAATAAGTCCGGGGACATAGTTACGCTAGATTAGTCTAACGCCCTTTCGGTACATTTTATTTTAATTTCAAAAATATTTTGCAGGCAATGTTGATTAATTTTAACCTAAGCTACTAACATGCAAATGGTGGTCATGCGGGTGCACAATCAATAAAATAACATTCAATAAAAAAGCTAATAAAATGCATGCCCTAAACATGATTTCTAAATGACATGACACCTAATTTTTCTTTTTCTTTTTTTTTAAAATATTAATTATATGCAATCTTAATCTAAATTTAATATGCATGGATTTTACTTTAATGATATGTGAGATGCAATTCATATGGTATGACTTAAACTTATCACTATATGTATGCAATCTAATTTATATAATCATAAATATGCATATGCTACGTGATATGGGATGAATGACATGATATTTCTACATGCATGCTCTTTCATGATTTTTTTATGATGATTCATTTTTTAATGCATATATGCAACCTATGCTAAATAATGATGATGTGAAATGAAATTAATTATGAATTAACTTATTAACTAACCAAGGAAATGATCTTTAGTTTTCTTTTTTTTTAATGACATAATGTTTTTTATTGAAAAGAAAGTAACTTAATGGTGCAATGATCATCTTTTAGCATTTTCTTTAAAAAAAAAAAAACCAATTAAGCTATAACTCATATGGCCCGCATAACATTTTTTGTTCCTCTTTTTGTTTTACTAAATGAAAATTGACTTAATCTAAAACTAATTAGACTAACTAAAGTGAATGATATTCTAATTTATTTTAGGAATCAATTTAACTTAAACTATATTTTATCCTAAAAGCTATGTAAAAAATCAAGACATGCCAACATTATTTAAAATTAGCCCTAACAAAAATTACCCATCTAAAAGTATAATCTAAAAATTATAATCCTATAAATGCAATTCTAATTTACTAACCCTAAAAATATAGTATTAATTTACTAAACCTAAATGCTCTAATGCAATATTTAGATTTTTATGTACTTTTTGATTTTTTTAATAATTTTTTAATCTTTCCAAACAAGTAATTATTTTAAAAGAATGAAGATAAGAATTAAAATAACCGAAAAAATAATCCGTTGTCTCACGGATTAAATTAACAATTATTTTAACTCTATAATGATTTAACAATTGAAATGCTATCAAAATTCCTAAAAATTAAAGTAATTAAAAAAAGACCCGACGTCTTACGGGTCAAATTAATAATTACCATAATTTGGGATAAAATACCCGATTAATGCTTACAAGATTTATAAAAGAAAAGCACATCTCAATATTCTAAATTGAACAATAATAACAAAATAAGTAAAATAAAGAAAAACAAACTACCTAATTTGCTTTTCCCTTTTTCTTTTGTTTTTTTTTTTTTTTCCTTTTGCTTCCAAAAGAGAAGCTCGGCAGCTTGTGCGGCTGGTCACCGAGGGGACTGATCGTTGGTCTAGCAAAGGAAACTCCGGCGAAGGCGGACCGGCAAGAACGGGGCGTTGCAGCAGCGGGCACAGGCGGTGCGGGATTCCAGCGAAAGGCAGCTAACGCGCAGGCTACTGGCGCGGGCGTCGGGTGGTCTGGCGTTCGACGCTGGGCAGAGAGAGAGGTGAAGCGAGCGTCGCAGCGGCGGCAAGTGAGGCGCGGCACGGGCTGTTGAAGCGTTGCAGTGGTAGACGGATGGGCTGAGGCTCAGCGCCGAGTGTTCGCGGCGTCATTCCGGTGCTGGCTAGCGGCTCGGGCGGCTGGTGTGTCGTGGGCGGAAGTCACCAGCGAGAGGAATTCGACAGGCTGATCGGGGACAACACGGATGGAGTGGCGAGGGCTGGCGTCGGCCTCCTGGGTTGCGAGCAGCAGTGACTTCGCGGGCTGGCGCGGGCTTTCAGATGCGATGGCGCTCGGAGGCAAGATCGGGGGGAAGCGGCGTTGGCGTCGGAGAAGGGACTTCGATCGCTGGTCTTTGGGTTGAGGCGGACCAGCGGCGAAACAAGGAAATCCGGCGTCGCGGGGGCTGCAGGCTTTTGATATTGTTTTCCGTTAATTATTAGGGATCCGAGTGCGTGATTTGAGTATGCGTTGTAGTTGATTTTTGGCTTTTCCCAGGTGAGTGACACTATATCTTCTTTGTATTTTAAACTCAAGTTTTGAGAAACATGGTGGATTATATATTCTATGAGTTGATAAAAAGCATATTTTGTTGCATAAAATATGATCGAGCTATTACTGTCATTTTTGTTGTTTGAAGGGAGTTATATTTTAAATTCGATTTGAATGATTGTTTGAAAATGGTTTGTGAATTTTTTATGAAAGAATCCTAAGGCATTTTGAAGAATGCTTTGAAATTTATATATCAAATTTTGAGTTGTAATATGATTTTCTTTCTGATGTTGGATTAGTGGATAATGTGATTGGTGGTTGGTGCTTAATGTCTCTGTGGACCCTGAGGTGTGTGTGAGTATGCGCATACTAGTCTAGGATATCCTTGTGGGCCGAGCCACCAGCTAATAATAGGTGGAGACTTTGCCAATGGGGGATCTTGGTTGTTTTGTCACGGGCGTTACCCGTGACCATGGTTAGATATTTGAGCATGAATTGGTTAATGAAGTGGACCACTGACGTGTGATTTGAGTTTGGTCGATGGGATGAACCATCGATGTGATTAGATGAGATTAATCAATGAAATAGACCATTGATACATGTTTTATGAGATTGACTAATGGACTAGACCATCGGTATCTTCGGTATTTGAGTTATGATTATGTATTATGGTAAAGTGAGTTACAATTGTGTTTTAAATGTGCATAGTGATTTCTCGATTCGCTTAAAAGAAATGTGTTACTCATTGAGTCGTGGTAGCTTACTCCTCTCATCTACTTGTTTTTCAGGTTCTTCAGCGAGTCGCAAGTAGGTGTGAGCGTTCGTTCGGGGAGGACTTTTGTGGTGGGAACTTTTTGGTATGACTTGTGAATAGTTGATAAGTTTATAAGTTAGTCTTTGTAGAAGGTATATGTTTTGGTTCGGTGGATTGTAGAAATACTCTGATATTGTAACCAAATGCCCTTTTTTTCTCATACATACATACATACATATATATATATATATATATATATATATATATATATATATATATATATATATATATATATATATATATATATATATATATATATATGTGTATGTATATATATGTTGATATCATGTTGAATTTTGGTTATATTGAGGCTGCATTATTTGGTGAAAGGACGGCCATGTCATGCCCTTGCTCTTATGGATTGGGGTGTGACATTTGTTGGTATCAGAGCTTAGGTTTTGATTGGTTTGGGTAGATATGGGACGATATGAGATTGAGTGATAGATTTTTAACGCGTTAGCTTTTTAGATACTAAGTTGTAGCTCCATTCTTGGATTCAGGGTGATCATGCGTGACTCGAAGACACTTGCTTCGCTTCGTAGAAATAGCGAAGGCAAGCAAGTTGTCGCCCCTGATGCTAGAGACACGCCTCAAGCTTCTCGAGGTGCATCTTTAAGGAGGAGACGGGAGGATCAGCATGATGGAAGTCCCAACTCACAAGAAGTCAGGGAAGTTAACCCACGGTCGTTTCCCCTGACAGACTTTGAGCAAGCCATGATTAATTGATATTGTCAGGCAAAGGAATTAAGTGGAGATGGAGCAACTGGCTCATACACCTTTGCCCAATTTAGAGAGGCAAAACCACCCACTTATGATGGGAAAGTTGATCCTCTTGCAGCTGAGAAGTGGACTAGAAAGATCGAGGGGATCTTTGAAGTAGAAGGCGTTCCTGAAGACAAGAAGGTTAACTTTGTTTCTTGATACTTAGAAGGTGAGGCAAAGCATTGGTGGGAGGGAATGAGGCTAGCCCTTGGAGGCAGGAGTGGTGCTATAGCTTGGGAGGACTTTAAGCAGGCTTTCAACACCTAATTATTCCTAGTGTCATTTCAGGCAAAAATAAAGAGTGATTTCATACCCATATCTCAAGGCGACTCCACGATTTTGGAGTATGTAGCCCGCTTTAATTAGATGAGTAGATTTGCTAAGCAATATGTGTCTAATGAGCAAGATAAGACTTATCACTTTCAAAGGGGGCTCCGATATGAAATTGGTTCTGCACTCACACCTCTAGCATTGACATCTTATAAAGATGTGCTGGAACAAGCCATCAAAGTGGAACAAAAGATTTTGGAGCGTGAGGTATAAAGCGTACCTCAACATAAGAAGTTGAGATCCATTGACTATCAAAATAGTGGCGCCGGTGGCAGCGGAAAGAGGAAAGCTTTTAACCAGCCGGGGAAAGCCCAAAATTCAAAATAATCCAGGCCCTTGTACTACTTGTGGAAGATGACATAGCAGTCCCTGTTACCGCAAGAGAGGAGCATGTTTCACTTGTGGAAAAATGGGACATATGGCACGTGATTGTCCAACACAGAAGAATGCCCCTGGAGATAGTAGAGTATGTTTTGTATGTGGGCAACCTGGACATCGAGCCTATACTTGTTGTATGAGGAAGACTGCCCCTCCAGTTGATAAACCACAATAAGGCCACCAAAGGCAAAGGATGACTAGGAAAGTTTTTACAATGACGGAAAAGGATGCGACGGCTTCTAATACAGTTGTTGTAGGTAATATTTCTATTGCCTCGCAACCTGCTTATGCATTGTTTGATCCTGGTGCCACACATTCCTTTACTTCCATAGACTTTGCAAAGAAACTTGATGTATTGTCTGAGCTTCCAAAACATGAATTGTGTATTGATACTCCCACTGGTGATTTCTTGATTGCTAATCGTGTTTTCAAGAATTGTTTGTTGCGAATTGATGATGTACCATTGCATGTGGATTTGGTTGAGTTAGATATACGGGATTTCGATATTATTCTAGGGATGGATTGGTTATCAAAATATTATGCCACTGTTGATTGTTATTCAAAGAAAGTTATTTTTCGACCTCCAAATCAACCCGAATTCTCTTTTTTGGGAAGTTATGAAGGCACCTTTCCAAGGTTGATTTTAGCTATGCAAGCAAGAAAGCTTTTGAGAAAGGGTTGTTGCGGTTATTTGGCTTGTGTAAAAGACACAAGTAAGGAGCCGGTAAAGCTAGAAAATGTTCATGTTGTCAGAGAATTTCCTAATGTATTTCCTGAAGATTTACCTAGTTTGCCTCCTGATAGAGAGATAGAGTTTTGTATCGATTTAATGCCTGGTACAACGCCTATCTCTTAGACCCTATATCGGATGGCACCTTCTAAAGTAAGTGAATTGAAAACACAACTGCAAGAGCTTTTGGATAAGGGTTTTATCAGGCCTAGTGTATCGCCTTGGGGAGCTCCTGTTCTATTTGTGAAGAAAAAGACGGTAGTATGCGACTTTGCATAGATTACCAAGAACTTAACAAGGTGACGATAAAAAATAAATATCCTTTGCCACGGATTGATGATTTATTTGATCAACTTCAAGGGTCTCAGGTATTTTCTAAAATTGACCTTTGTTCTGGGTAACATTAGTTGAAGATAAAAGTTGATGATGTGGCAAAGATCACTTTCAGAACAAGGTATGGGCATTATGCATTTCTTGTCATGCCTTTTGGGTTAATGAATGCACCTATGGCTTTCATGGATTTGATGAACAGGGTATTCAGGCAATTTCTTGACAGATTTATTATGGTATTCATTGATGATATTTTGGTGTATTCGAGAAGTTTGGGAGAACATGAACAACACTTGAGAGTTGTTTTACAAACTTTGCGTGAAAAGAAGTTGTATGCTAAATTTAGTAAGTGTGCCTTCTGGCTTGATCATATAGAATTCTTGGGTCATGTAATATCAAAGGATGATATCTTAGTTGATCCAAAGAAAGTTGAAGCAGTTGTTCAATGGAATCGCCCTACCAATGTCACAAAGGTAAGAAGTTTTCTTGGGTTAGCAGGTTATTACAGGCGATTTATAGAAGGGATTTCTAAAATTGTTAGTCCACTTACTCGCCTAACTCAGAAAGGAGTTAAATTTATGTGGTCAGATCAATGTGAGCGTAGTTTCCAATAGTTGAAGAGGCGGTTAGTGTTAGCTCCTATATTAACTTTGCCTTCAAGGACTAGTGGCTTCACAATTTATTGTGATGCATCTAAGGAAGGTTTAGGTTGTGTCCTAATGCAGGATGGTAAAGTTGTGGCTTATGCCTCTAGACAATTGAAGGCTCGCGAGAAGAACTATCCTACTCATGATATGGAGTTGGCGGCGGTTGTGTTTGCCTTAAAAATATGGCAGCACTACTTGTATAGTGAAAAATGTGAAGTCTTTACCGATCACAAGAGTTTGAAATATATTTTTACTTAGAAAGAACTTAACATGAGGCAGAGGAGATGGCTAGAACTTCTGAATGATTATGACTTATCTATCAATTACCATCCAGGTAAAGCTAACGTGGTAGCTGATGCCTTGAGTCGCAAATCCTCTGGAAATATGGCAGCATTGCTCACTTCTCAAAAGCCTATTGTTGAGGATATGAGAAAACTGGACTAGAGGTTTTGGTCCATCGGCTTAGTGCTCAATTAGCTAATCTTCGAGTACAACCGACATTGATTGACAGAATCAAGGCTAAACAAAATGAAGATCCTCAATTAGAAAAGATCAGAGAAGGTGTAGAAGCTAGGAAACAATATGACTTTAGTATCCATGTAGATGGGTCATTGAGGTTTCTTGGTCGGTTATGTGTTCCGGATGATTCAAAATTTAAAAAGGAGATATTACACGAAGCTCATAGCACTAGATTCTCGATTCATTCAGGGAGCACTAAGATATACAGGGATTTGAGAGGAAATTTTTGGTGGATCAATATGAAGAAAGATATTGTGAAGTTTGTCGACCAATGTCTAATTTGCCAGCAAGTGAAAATTGAGCATTGGAAACCAGGTGGCCAACTACACCCACTTGAAGTACCTAAATGGAAGTTGGAGCATATTACCATGGATTTCGTTGTCTGCTTACCGAGGACGCCTAGTGGTAAGAATGCCATATGAGTGATTGTTGATCGATTGACTAAATCTACGCACTTTTTGTCTTATCAATTCGGCCTTTCACTTGAAGACATGGCGAAGTGATACGTTAATGAGATAGTGAGACTTCATGGAGTTCCAGTGAGTATCATTTCCAATAGAGATCCCAGGTTTGTGTCCAACTTTTGGAAGAGTTTACAAGGGGCATTAGGTACTCAACTCAATTTTAGTACAACTTTTCACCTATAGACGGATGGTTAGTCAGAGAGAACTATTCAGACGTTAGAGGATATGCTATGATCATGCGTTATTGACTTTGGTGGTTCGTGGGACGAACATTTACACTTGGCAGAGTTTTCTTATAATAACAATTATCATTCTAGCATTAAGATGGCTCCTTTCGAAGCTTTTTATGGGCGTAAATGTAGGACTCCTATTTGCTGGGAAGATGTTCGTGAGAAAAGATTAACTGGCCCTAAATACATACAACAATCAGAAGAGAAAATTAGACTCATTCGAGAGCGTTTGAAAACAGCATAAAGCCATTAGAAAAGTTATGCAAACCTTAAGAGGCGCAAAGTAGAATTTAATGTAGGAAACCATGTATTCTTGAAGGTTTCTCCTATGAAAGGCATCATGAGATTTGGCATGCGTGGTAAATTAAGCCCAAGGTATGTGGGACCATTTTTGATATTAGAAAAGATTGGTGAAGTTGTTTATAAACTGGCTTTACCACCAGCATTATCTAGAGTCCATAATGTGATCCATGTATCCTTATTATGGAAATATGTGCCAAATCCTAATCACGTGTTGGATTTTACACCATTGAAGTTGAGAGAAAACTTATTGTACGAAGAGCAGCTCATTCATATTATTGATAAGAAGGATCAAGTGTTGCAACAACGCACTATTCCTTATGTGAAGATCCAGCGGCAAAAATCACATGAAGAGAGAGGCCACTTGGGAACTCGAGGAAGAGGCAAGGCGCAAATACCCTCACTTGTTTCATGATTGAGGTACTTGTAAATTTCGAGGATGAAATTTTTTAGGGAGGGGAGAATGTAATGTATGGGCTTTAAAAAATAAAAAGGAAAAGAAAGGGTTGAAAAGTCAACAAAGAAGCTGAAGGAAAGTAAATGAAGCTCCGGCTGTGTTTTTAAAGATAGAGAGAGGGAGAGAAAGAGAAGAGCATGGGCAGAAGCAGTGGAAAGAAAGAAACGCGGGAGAGGAGAGAAAGAAGAGAAAGGAAAAAGGGAAAAAAAAAATTGGCACGCTCATAATCTGGACGCCTCATCAAGCTAACTCAAGTGTGTTCTGTAACGCCGATAAGAAATCAAAGCCTTTAATCACCTACTTGAAGCAACCGCCGCAATTAGGGCTTGAAATTCGGATTCCTTTGATATTTGTGTGGCGAAGCCCAATTTTTGAGTTGTTGAGCTGTATATTTTTTTTTTATAAAAATGGTACTTTGGGATGTTGTGAAGCTATAGCATCTTACGAATCGTGATTTGAGTTTGTGATTTGTCCAAAACGAAATTTTAAAGTTGGGGGTGCAATCTGGAACTGTAACGAACAGTAGCTTCGAGCCTTTTTTTTTTCAGTATTGTTTTAGGGCGGCTAAGTTGGGGTTGTTATTGTACATTAAGAGAGCTTTCTAAAGACTGTAATACGGCTTGAAACAAAATTTTGTGGAGGAAGTTATGGCGTGACAAAGTTGGCGCATGGGCTGCGCCTAGCGGAAAACGATAGGTTTCCGCTAAATGTGAGCCATCGTGGCGCATAGATGTCGTTTTATCAACAAATAGGCCTAGTATAGGTGAGTCATTATAAGAATAACCTTTTTACTCAGCCTTTTGATATTGTTTTCCGTTAATTATTAGGGATCCGAGTGTGTGGTTTGAGTATGCGTTGTAGTTGATTTTTGGCTTTTCCCAGGTGAGTGACACTATTTCTTCTTTATATTTTAAACTCATGTTTTGAGAAACGTGGTGGATTATATATTCTATGAGTTGATAAAAAGCATATTTTGTTGCATAAAACATGATTGAGCTATTACTGCCATTTTTGTTGTTCGAATGGAGTTATATTTTGAATTCAATTTGAATGATTGTTTGAAAATGGTTTGTGAAATTCTTTATGAAAGAATCCTAAGGCATTTTTAAGAATGCTTTGAAAATTATATATCAAATTTTGAGTTGTGATATGACTTTCTTTCTAATGTTGGATTACTAGATATTGTGAATGGTGGTTGGTGCTCAATGTCTCTGTGGACCTTGAGAGGTGTGTGGGTATGCGCATACTAATCTAGGATCCTTGTGGGCCGAGCCACCGGCTAATAATAGGTGGAGACCTTGCCAAGGGGGGCATCTTGGTTGTCTTATCACGGGTGTTATGTATGACCATGGTTAGACATTTGAACATGAATTGGTCAATGGAGTGGACCATTGACGTGTGATTTGAGTTTGGTCGATGGAATGACCATCGATGTGATTTGATGAGATTAATCAGTGGAATAGACCATTGATACATGTTTCATGAGATTGACTCATTGACTAGATCATTGGTATCTTCGGTATTTGAATTATGATTATGTATTATGGTAAAGTGAGTTACAATTGTGTTTTAAATGTGCATAGTGATTTCTTGATTTGCTTAAAAGAAATGTGTTACTCACTAAGCCGTGGTAGCTCACTCCTCTCATCTACTTGTTTTTCGAGTTCTTCAATGAGTCGCAAGTGGGCGTGAGCGTTCGTTCAGGGAGAACTTTTGTGGTGGAAACTTTTTTATATGACTTGTGAATAATTGATAAGTTTATAAGTTAGTATTTGCAGAAGGTATATGTTTTGGTTCGGTGGATTGTAAAAATACTCTGATATTATAACCAAATGCCCTTTTTGTCACACACACACACACACACACACATATGAGTGTATATATGTTGATATCGGGTTGAATTTTGGTTATGTTGAGGCTACATCCTTTGGTGAAAGGACGGCCATGTCATGCCCTTGTTTTTATGGATTGGGGTGTGACAATTTATCTCTTCCTGCCTTTATTGTTTCAAGCCTTGAGTTTCTCATGGATTGACTTGTTAAGCAAGAGAGCATTAGTATCCAAGTATTGGATGTGTTGCCCTAGTGGGTTTCATAATATCCAAGACTTAAAACAATTTAATCTTGCAACAGTAGCATTCAATTTGCTGGAAAATGAACTGTACAAGTACATATTCATTTCTCGAATGAGATTAGAGTTGCCACTAACTGTTATAGGTTAGTTAGGGCTGACCTTCCGGTAAAAGATTCTTTTAACATCAATTAAGTTGATACTAGATTGAAAAAAAAATGGCAACTTCAACAATTTCCCCTCATGCCCCTTTATAATAATCATTTTTTTTTTTGTTTTTCTATTTTTTTTTCCAGAAACAGTTCAAGTAACAAAAATTCATTTGGTAATGCAATTTTATTTTTCAATTTTTGGAACAAATTTTTAGCTTAGAAATAAATTTTGATAGAAATGAGAAATAAAAATTTATGATTTTTCTATTTCTTAAACAAAAATAATAAATAAAAACTCCTCATTGCTCACACTTGTCATTAGCCAATCGCCCATTTGCCGCCAACGCCATTGTTGCCCGCCCACCCGTCCGAAAGGGAGAATTTAAGAAAGTTTATCAAGTGAATTTTTGTTTCGAGACCATAAATATTATGTTTTTATTAAATGCATATTTTTGTTAGGAAATTTATTTAGGGAATAAAAATAGAAAATTCTATTTTTGGCCTTCAACAATATGTGGATTGGTGAGATCTCTCACGTGGGAAAAAAAATTCAATTTTACTTGGCCAAGTATGTAACTATCATACGACAAATAGATCTGGAGTTCTCACCCAATTTCATTGACAACTCACTGTTTAAATCATCCAGAAGAAATATGTGTCTTATCTTGGTGGAATTTATTCAGTGATGGTAAAAGAACACTGTCAAAGCAACAGTCTTTTCTCCATGAAAGGAGCGCATGCGAGGTGGTCGTGAGTACGCACGGCAACAGGCAATGTCTCGGGGCGAAGAATTACGATGGGTGATGGAAACTGCGAGGCTACCATAGCACAACAATTCTGTGACAAAGTGTCGGCTCGACGATGGCTCGGCTTCAAAGGCGAACCATGACAACTCAGCTCTTCTATGACTTGGTTTGAGAAAATATGCAAAAACTGGAACCGGCGAGTGATTGGCAATGAGGTGGAGTAGAAACGACATGGAGGGGATGAGTTGGACGATTAGAAACAGCAATTGGCAAGTGAATCTCAAGTCGACGTGGCTCCAAAAGCGATGATCTTGGCCTGAGCTGCAAGGACTGGCATGGACAAACAAGGTAGATCTCGACAGTAGCTCAATGAAGATAATGGACCACGATGTTGAATCAGTTGCAC
This sequence comes from Eucalyptus brandiana, assembly GCA_014182725.1. Lineage (NCBI taxonomy): Eukaryota > Viridiplantae > Streptophyta > Magnoliopsida > Myrtales > Myrtaceae > Eucalyptus > Eucalyptus brandiana. The sequence goes on from CM024671.1 coordinate 7,642,427, forward strand.
AGGCAGTAACCTGCAGTTCTAACAGCGGCTCTAGCAAGAATTGAACAAGGCAGCCTTGAACAGCGGATGGTGACAATGGTGCAACCTTGACAACGACCGGCAAGACTACGCTGATGGTTGTGGCACAGTGGACAAAGGTCACAGACACCGGCACTGTTTTGGACTGAATATTTTGTGGTAACTTAGACCGATGAAACGCAATGTTTGCAGCAGAATGGTCATGGAGGTCGTGAGTGCAAATGATAGACCAAGCTTGAGGAAGATGAGCTTGGGTTGAAGATGAAAGGTGGAAGATGACTACTATAGAAGAAGGTGAAGCCGTGAATGAAAGAAAACAAATAGGAGGAGAGTGTTAGGGAAATCCCTTATGATGTTTTGAAGATAACAAAATAAATCAAAGGTTACTAACGTGTTTAATGGTTGAGTAATAGATTATGCAGATGATAGAACATGTAAAAGATATTATCAAAATCCATACTTGGAAAAACCATAAGACAAACTCTATGCTAAAGCTGAACTTATTCAGACTATGTCCAAACCTTAAGGCTAAATATGTTCAGAAGTAAAATATGTTTAGACTTACGTCCAAATTGTATAGTCTATCTTACATAAAAAGTCTGCTAACTCTAACAAGTTCCAGACTAAACGAATGAAGACTTAATCAGACTAAGACACTACTTCAGATGGAAGACATTCAGACTTTACTTCAGACGGAACATTCTTAGACTTTACATCCAGAATGACACATAAGTCTAGAACGTGACAAGGTCCAGAACAGACTCAACATGAAGAGTCTGAACCCGTTCCGGACTTTACAAAGTCTACTTCCCCCAAAGAGATTCAGACTTCTGGAGAACATCAACAAGTTTAGAACGTAACAGATTCAGAACGAAGCATGTTCAGAATGAAACAACTTGACAGAACCTAACACAAGCCCCAAATATATAATGGCTAGTAATCTGATTTGGATCCTACATTAAGATTGATTTGACTGACTCAATCTAATTAATTGACAATTGGATCTTGAAGACAAGAACTTTCTATACAAAGAAGCTCTACTTATGGAAACCAAGATTCTGTTTGTATGGGCGATCGAAATCAATTTGGGATCCTACTTCTATCACTCAACAGCTACCAAATTTTCTAGATACAAATCTGTCCAATGGGTAGATTAGAAGACGATCCTCTCAGATATTGTCCAACGGCTAGTTTGGAAGTGAATGAGTATTTAAGGAGATCAAGGACTGATGAGCAAGTAAGAGACGGAGCGTAGAATTTATAATTTCAAAATCTAAGCGACCTTCGATCATACACCTGTCTTTGGTGAGCTTAAATGTTTGTGATCATGAGAGAAATACCAAAAGAGTGACTTAGTGAGATAGTGTGATCTATCACTGAGTGTTTGTACTCAAAGTTGTAATCTCTTGTTGATTTTATAGTGGAATTCAGCAGAAGGCTCTTAGTGTAGGAAAGTGGACGTAGGCTTGATCTAAGCCGAACCACTATAAATTTCGTGTGCAACATTCTCTTTCTCTTAACTCTTCATATTTAAGTATATTAGCTCTTATCTACATTATGTTATGAAGATTTCTAGACTTATGTGTCAAAGTCTGAAGACTGCTAGACTTTTATGTCAAAGTCTATCTTTCATCAAAAGTCTATTTCATTGCATAACAGATTATGAACATCTACCAAAAGTCTGGTGGCTCGTTTAGTTAGACTCTGATCCTTATTTAGACTTTACCCACAATTTATTTTATTCCGCATTTATTTGTCAATTTTTTTTTAAACACTTATTCACTCCCCTCTAGGTGTTCATACTAGCACCTTCAATTGATATCAAAGCCAAGTGCTCATTTTATTAATTGTTTTTACTTTTGAGCTAAGATCTTCTATGGCTAGTATCTTGGCACCGGAACTTATGGAAGAGCAAAGCAATACTAGGCCACCATATTTTGATGGAGATCCTTTGCAATATAACGTGTGGAAAACAAAAATGGAGATCCTTTGCAATGGGATGTTGTGGAAAAATGAATCAATCCCACTGTTGCGTCTACATCAAAAAAGAATGGTAAAGACAAAGAAACCAAACCCCCTACTCCTATGTCTCGGATGGAGATATCCAAAAAAGAAACTCTTGATGCAAAAGTTATTTATTCTTTATATTGCGCATTGTCTCTTACCAAATAAAACAGAATTTCTTCATGTGAAATAGCAAAGGAAGTCTGGGATAGGCTTCATACTACTTATGAAGGAATTGACCGTGTAAAAGAGACAAAAGTAAACTTCCTGTTTGGATAATATGAATCCTTCAAGATGAAGCCAAGAGAGTCGATTTGAGATATATTCAATCGTTGTACAGAAATTGTAAACGGTTTGGCGTATCAAGGTCATCAAATTTCTTTCCCAATGAAAGCCAATAAACTTCTGCAAGGTCTCTCAAAAGATTGAAACCATGTTAAGACCTTAAACTGAGAGACTCAGAGGATTATGCCACTATCTGTTGATGAATTGATTGGCACTCTTCAATCCTACGAAGTGGAACAAATTGTTGATGAAGATCCCGAAGGTAAGAAGTCTATTGATCTAATATCTAATGCTGATTTTGATGATACAAACTCAGAAAATAACATGAATGACGAAGAACTTGCTTTTATGATTAAGAAATTCAAAAAGCTGAGTATAAAATAAAGCAAATTTAGTGGAAGAAGACAATACAAGTAGAATGAGCAAAAAAGAACCATGAAAGAAAATGACGAGCAAGGAAATATATGCTTGATGACACATTCAAACTCAGACTCAAATTTTAAATCTGAATTAAACTAAGAATCAGAGTCTGACTCAGACACAGACTCAGAATCCAATGAGGAAATCGAGATAAGTCATTTAGCAATTCCTATCAAAGTTCTTAAGTATATAAATGAGCTTTGCTTAAATATCAAATATTCTCTTAAAAAGATCCCCGAACTAAAAAATGAGAATTCATGACTTAGGCAACAAGATCTTTCTCAAAAAGAAAATTTTGAAATTTTGCAAAAATATTTTCTACAAATAAAAGAAAGTCAAAATTTACTTGTCAAAGAAAATGATTCTTTAAAAAGGAATCTTCAAATATTTTGACAAAATTTTCAAATGGTTCAAAAACATTATAGCATAGCATTTCCATACAAGTACCTTACTATAATAAGTTAGGACTTGATTTTAATAAGGAAAGTGATTCTCTAATAAATTTTCCTAAAGTCAATGAGAGACTTAGACAAATGCCTTCTAGACTTGCGTATAAGAAGCATTTTCAAAAGATATTTACAAAACATGTTGGTCAAAATGTCCTTGAGTGTTCAAATTGTGAAGATTTGGAATACTTTGAAAAAAATGTCCTAAAGTCTGGAGACCTCGTTAAGAAAGATTGGGTAAAAACAGGGATAAAAACACTACAAGTGCCATAACTTGGTACAAATGGACACTTAAGTGTCACATTTGAAGAAAAGTGGGACACCTAAATGCCACCTCCGCAAAGTCAGCTGAAAATCATACGTGGCAATTAAATATTAATATTTTTTGCTGAAATGGCTCGCCGGAGAGCTGAGTCAACTCTATTTCACCCAAAATGACGTTGTTTCGGGTGTTGGCCAAAATAGAGCCCTTAAATCAGCCAAAACAATGTCGTTTTGGCATAATTTGAATTTTAATATAATATAAAAATTAATTTAATTAAATTTAAAATAATATAATAATATAATTTACATTTATTATTATTAAAAAAAAACCGAGGAAGAAGGCGGTGGCGGCTAAGGGCCGAGCCCTCGCCGTCGTCGCCTCTCCGCCGTCGCCGGAAGATGGGGGAGGGTCGGGTGGGGCCGCCGAGCCCGAGCCAAGGGCCGGCGGGGCGAGGGTCGTGGCCCTCGCCCAAATCTGGGGGTAAGGGCACACAGGCCCTCGCCGTCGGCCGCCTCCCTCTTCCTCCTTCCCCCACCCCCACCCCCTTTTTCCTTCCTCCCCCCGTGGCCTGGATTTGGGCAAGGGCCGCAACCCTCACCCCGATCCGGGGCGAGGGCTCGCGAGCCCTCGTCACCGGGTCGATCAAGGTCGCCAACCCCGGCCAAGGCCCAAAGAACCCCGGCTAACACTCCCCCTCCGTCACCGGCCTTTCTCGACAACGGCGGGAGGCAACGGCGAGTAGCTAAGGGCCGAGCCCTCGGCCGCCTTCCTCCCCCCCTCCCTTTTTTTCTTCTTAATATTAAAATTATTATTTTAAAATATTTTAACTAAATTTAATTTAATTATTTTTTATATTATTTTTTTTACCACGCCAGCCCAAAATGACGTTATTTTTGCATTATTTGGCCACGTCGCGTGCAAAACGGCGTCGTTTTGCACTCGCTTCGCCAAAAAAATGCAACGTATGCAATTTGGTTGGATTGGCACTCAAGTGATCCACTTTGCTCCAACTTTGGCATTTAAGTGTACCTTTCGAAAGTTATGGCACTTAAGAGTCCATTTCTGCCAAGTTATGGCACTCCAGGGGTCCGCACCTCGGTAAAAACAGTATACTCTACTAACTCTTATGGACCTAAGAAAATATGGGTATCAAAGAAATGATGAGCTATTTTTGCAGGAAATAAAGGAAAAGAAGAAACTTGTAAGGAATGTATTCTTTATTTGGGCACATAATTCTTAATATGCTTGATATTCAATATATCCTTAGTTGATTGAGATTTTATGATGATTATATTTGGTTTTATTGAAGAAAGAATTGTATGATTTGTTTCTGTGATTCGTGAGTTGCGATTTGATCTAATATGTGTGATTGATTTGATATCTTTCTTAGAGATAATGCAAATTATTGTCTAATTTTATGCTCTCTAATTTTGTCATATTTTGCAAAGTGAAAATCTATTTTATGTGATTTTAATTTATTGTGCAAAGATATTCTTTCCTTAAATACTTTGTTATGATGAGTTTATAAAGAATATTTGCTTATCTATGAAGATTTTATATTTTACTCTCACAAAATGGATGGATCCAAATTGATGGATACCAAAAAAGAAATGAGTTGATTGCAGGAAATTCTTTAAGGGAAGAATGATCATGGTGCAATCAGAAAAGTATTTCGTGCGAAGATTTCAAGTTTGATCCGCAAAATCAGAGGAAGGAGGCTAAAAAATTATCTTCCTTGTGCAAAGTTTTTGCAAATTATTGAGGAAATCCCTTATGTGTCGTACGAAAGAAGGAGAAAGTGAATCCAAAAGGAAAGAAAAAGAATCGTGATCACCTCAAAAATGCAACAAATTGAGGGGGAGCATTAATCAATTATGGAAAAATCTTTTGAATCAATCATAATCTTGATTATTATGGAAGGAAGAAAAGGTATATATGATAGAACTTGTGAAGTTCTATAAAATCCGGTTAGTGCATCTTTTATTACCTTTTGTCATTAATAAATCTCTTATTTATATTATCATTTTATTATGACAAAAAGGGTAAGTGAATTTTATAATCCATCTGTGATTTCTATTGAAAATTTGCTGATATATATGATCGAAGTGAGCTATATTATATATCTTTGATATTCGACTTACTTTGTAAAAACTAAATTTTCTTTTTTTGGAAATTGTATTTCATGCAAGATATATTTTTTATCGTTTAATATTCTCTACGTGATATCATGTCCATTATTTTCGCTTTTTGATTATGACAAAAAAATGGGAGAGAATATAAATATGCATATCTGTTGATATTATTTATTGAGCTGAGATTTTTTTTCTATATATTGTTATACTCGATCTATTTGCTATCTTCTGCTATCTTTTGATTTGAATCACACTTTTTGAAAATCTAAAATTTGAAGATTGATTTATCAATATTTTAGAAAGTGTGATTACACATATGCATATTCAAATATTGTTTTATCATCATAAAAAATTGGGAGATTGTTAGAGAAATCCATGATGTTTTGAGGATGACAAAGTAAATCAAATGCTACTAACATGTTTAATGGTTGAATAATAAACTATGTAAATAATAGAACATGTAAAAGATATTATCAAAGTCTATACTTGGAAAAACTAGAAAACAGACTCTATGCTGAAACTGAACTTATTCAGACTATATCTAGACCTTAAGGCTGTATATATGTTCAGAAGCAGAATATTGTTTAGATTTACATTCAGATTGTAAAGTCTATCTTATATCAAAAGTTTGCCCACTCGACAAGTTCCAAGGCGAACGAATGAAAACTTAATCGACTCGAGACTCTACTTCGGACGGAAGATATTCAAACTTTACTTGAGACGGAACACTCTAAGACTTTATATCGAGAATGACACATAAGTCCGAACGTGACAAGGTCCCGAACAAACTCAACTTGAAGAGTCTCGAATCCGTTCCGAACTTTACAAAGTCTACTTCCCCCGAAGAGGTTCAAACTTCTAGAGAACAGCAACAAATTCAGAACGTAGCAGATTTAGAACGAAGCATATTCAGAATGAAACAACGTGATAGAACGTAACACAAGCCCCAAACATATAACGGCTAGTGATCCGGTTTGGATTCTACATCAAGATTGATTTGATTGACTCAATCTAATTGATTGATAATTGAATCTTGAAGACAAAAACTTTCTATACAAAGAAGCTCTACTTATGAAAACCAAGATTCTGTTTGTATGGGCGATCAGAATCAATTTGGGATTCTACTTTTATCACTCAACAGCTACAAAATCTTCTAGATACCATGAATGGACCTAGACTTAGAACCAGGGAAGGAGAGTAAATTTCCAGCAGGTATGCATCCCACATTGGGCGAACCTTCCGTTCAAGCCCTTCAGGGACAACCTTTTAGCAAGAAACCACTCAGCCCTTTAGTTCAGAGCCTAGAGACACCCAGTGATGCCAGGATGGAAACGTTTCTAATCTACCCAAGCTGCATTTCTCGAAGGATCCTACCAGCCGGAGAAGAAGAGAGGTTTAGAAAGACATAGAGGATTTTCACAAAGCACACTCTTTACTTGGGGACTCGCCCAAAACGATACAACAACGATGCCTTATATAGGCAAATAAAGGTAAACAAGGACACACAGGGGACCAACTCACGGGTCCAAAAACAAACGAGAGGCGCCGAAAGCCTCGGGAGGGAATTATTCGCACACTATGAATAAAGAACCGCATCGTGAACAGTACATTCCCTAGCCTAGTGCTACAGTAAAAGTGAACAATACTTTGCTACAGTGAAAATGTACGGACTCAACGGTCTCGTCCGTCACGGGCATTGTAGCTGCAGACTGAGTCTGAGTCATCCGAGCTGTCTTGTAGGAGATGTGCTTCATATTTTTGCTGGAGGGCTTCAAGGTCTTGTGGCGACAGAATTTGGTTTAGCCTTCCGGATAAGGACGCTTGGTGAGCCCAATGGGAGGCTTCTTCTCGCTGCCCGATCGTGTTTTCATCGTAGTATTGTCGGAAAGCTTGGCCGAGGCCGTTGGAGAAATTTGTGCATAGTAGGTGGGTCCATATGTTGGGATGAGGACGAAGGTCCCTGTTCGTAGGGATTGCAGGACAAAGGACCTCCAAAACGTGCATAGGGGTCTTGGGTAGACGGACAATGTCACCTTCGCTTGTCATTTCGTGGTCTTGGGTTGATGAAGCTTGTTGGTATTGGTGAGTGCTTCCTTGGCTTACGGTGCCAGTCATAATGATCCCACGTAGTAGGTCCATTATTCCGGATATGTTCGGGGATGGTTTTGTTTTCTGGCGGAGGATTCTCTCGGAGTTCTCGATATTCGTTTTCACAAAATCTAACAGATCTTGGATAAGATTTGTGAATCCGGGCTTCTCGGTTGTTCGAGTGAGGTTTATAGGATGTGGTTCCTATTTCAAGTGGTGCATCGAGAATACAGCCATTATTTCTAAAGAAATTCCATGGACGTCGAAAAACAGGATGGTGTGAACTTCGGGATTTGGTGTCATGGTTCGAGTTCTCTTTCTAAGTCCTGTTTCCAACATGTAGGATGATAGAACCAGTTTAGAAAATTTAAAAGATTTCTATCGCATTCCCTTTCGATGTTTCTTCCGAGCATGAATATCCTGGTGAGATTGGCAATGAATCTTCTGGTAGGAATTTCAATGGCTATCAGGTACTTATTGGTTAAGTACCATAATAGCGTTTTGAGCTGTTCAGGGAAATCATCTTCTTTCCAGACAAGGGGATGAATAAAAGGATAATTCAAATTTAACCCGAAAGGATAAAGAATCGAACCTCCATTGAATCTGAAAAGGTCTGTGTGGCATTGCCACATGAGGGTCTCCATGTTTTCAGTAAGACTGTCATTCTGGATTTGCTGGATGATTTCCTCGGGATATCTCTGGGTTGGCGAGTCCTTTATTTTCTCTATTTTGTATTTGACACCATAATTGAGCATATGAAAGGCAGGCCTTTTGATGTACATGTTGATCTCAGCTGGTGCTTTGGGTCTTGACAAAAAGTCGGCAAGGACATTTTTCTTTCCGGGAATGTGTGTGGTTTCAAACGAGTATTTTGAAAACCATTCAGCCCATCGAAGCGAGTTGAGGGTTTGGAATCTGTTTTTGTTTAAACTTGGTCATCTGGGGAAAAGATGCCATGTCTAATTCGACCAAGAAGTGATGGCCGATGAGATGAAATTCAAACCTTTTGATTCCATTTTTGACTGCTAGGATTTCTTTGAAAGTGGAATGGTAGTGCATTTCAGCTTGGGAAAACTTTCCACTTTTGTGAGCACAAACGAGTCTCTTACCATTGATTTCTTCAAACAGGACAGCTGCCCAGTATTCATCACTGGCGTCAGTTTGGAGAATTCTTTTGCCTGTTGATGGTATTTGTAACGGTGGGAGATTCTGCATTATCTCCTTAAGCTCGGCGACAGCCTTTAGTCGGATTTTTCCCAAGGCGGGGAGTTCTTTTTCAGCATGGATTGCAAAGGGATTAGCGGCTTTGCAATGTGTGGGACAAAAACCCCGAGATAATTAATTATCCCAAGAAATTGCTGAACTTGTTTTGTTGTGAAGTTATCTTCAGAAACTTCAGCAGTTCTTGTGCAATGTGTGCCCCGGGGTAGTATGTACCCTTATTGAGATGCATACCCAGAAATTCTATTTTGTCATCTGGGCAATATTCATCTTTCTACGAGAGAGCATAATGCCATGGCTTCTTACGATTTCTGCAAATTTTTCAAGGAGTTGACGGTGGCTCGCTCATCGGGCCAGAGCGAGAATATCATCGATATATACTGCTGCAGTGGACAAGATAGGTTGGAAAATGCGACACATGGCCTTTTGGAAAAGGGATGGGGCAACTTTTAAGCCAAAAGGAAGGACTTTCCACTGAAAGTGTTGGTTCGGGATACAGAACCCTGTTTTGGCTCTGTCTTCAGGGTGGATGCCTAGTTGCCAAAATCCGGCTTTGAGGTCGAATTTGGAATAGATATGGGCCTTTGATAAACCGCTAAAGAGAGAATCTCTAGATGGTAAAGGGAACTTGTCATCTTGGAGAAAAAGATTAAGAGGTTGGTAATTAATTACCAATCTCATTTTCCCTCTGTTTTGCTCGGCTCGCTTATTGACATAAAAGGCTTCACAAGCCCATTGAGAATCAGAAACCTCAATAAGGCCTTGTTGCAATAACTCTGAGCATTCTCTTTGAGCTAAAGCCAAGTGTTCTGGCTTCATTCCCGCATGACTCGCCTTTGTTGGATTGATGTCTTCATTTTTTTTGAAGGGAAGATGAACAAAGAATTCTGGATTTTCCCATAGAGGATGAGAACATTTTTGTGCGAATTCGAGTGGGATTGAAACGGGGAGTCTAACAACCTTTGCATGATTGGATCTAACAAACTCATCCGGATGGAAAAGAGTCTCGAATATCAACGAACTCAGAGAATTGGTTTTTGTATCTAAGGCCCTTTCCAGGAATGATACGGAGTTGAGAGATCTGAGTCATGATGTCCCACCCAATTAGCAAATCTTTATTGGGAAGGTTTGACCCAAAGATTTTTGCCTTTATGGAGCACTGGGGAAGAACTGGGACAAGAATCGGAGTGGTTCTAACACTTGTGGAGAAAGTATCTCCTGAAGCAGAGTTGAAATATCGGATATGAGGAGTCCAATATTCTTCAGGCAGAACTTTAGTGTCCAAAATGGAGCAACTTGCTCCGGTATCAATGAGAGCAATGACATTGATAGGTTTGGCGTATTTTGAAGTGAAGATTTTTACAGGGAAATGCGGGCAGTGAGTTTGACTTGAAAATATGTCAGGATTTGGTTATGAAGATGTAGGAGAGATGTGAAAAATGTCTTCAGATTCTGAGTCTGACCCAGTCTCACTGGAAGTTTGGTAAGTGGGGATGATACAAAGAGTCTGTTCTGTTGGTTCTTCATCAGCAGAAAATAAGGACTCAATGTCATCGTTTTCAAGAGAAATACCTGTTTCTCTTTCAATCAGATGGTTCTGGCTTCTTTGTGCTTGAGGACAGTTTTTGGCAAAATGTCCTTTCTTGTTGCAGATGTAGCAACGGCTCGATTTCTTATGGCCTGTGTGATCTTTCCTTTTTCTCAAGTATCGCCATTTCTTCTTTTTCCGGAAGTGCTTGGAGCCATGTTTGGACTTTTTAATCGAGTACTTCTTGAAGTGCTTTTTCTTCCGGGAGTAATGGCCACAAGTACCATCACAATCTCGTTTGGAGCATTTGATCTTTAACTTCTGATGGGAGCAGGCTGATTCAAGACGCTTGTCATCTGTGATGTAAGTTTGGACCATTCGACGCTTTAAGCATAATTCTTCAAGGCATAAATGGACTTCTTGCTTTGAAGTTCTCCCATGGCAACGTCTTGTATCCTTCTTTGTTTTCCAAAGAAAGATCTTTCAACCATCCGTGATAACTCCTTAGGAATAGAGGTGATGAAGACATGCTTTAGGTTTGGATCTGCGCCAATCGATAGAAGAGTGAAGCATCAATCGATAATGCTTATCAAGGTGCCTTTTCGAAGAGAGCAAAGCATCTTCTTTCGAAGAATTCTCTTCTTTTTAGCTCTTTGAGATCTCCGGGAGTTCCCACAAAGGTGTGATATAGGTAAGTCACGGCATGGCTGAAATTTGGTGATAACAGAAACGTAAGCTGGTCTTGTTCTGTGAGTCCTTGCCACCAAAATTTAAGGCTCCCTGTGAACCTTGTAACAAAATTGTAGAGGACATCATTCATATCATGGTTGGTAATGGATTGTGTACTCAACCAAGTATGAAACTCTTCAAGTCTTTCTGGCCATTTTGGATAAGGAATATCATCAATGGAGAAGAATTGTTTTGATGCCATAGACACATGTCTTGTGGAATCGTTCCTGGTTGGGTTACTTGTCTGTCCAAATTCTGGATCAGCATAGTCTGATTCCATTTCATAGTCTGGAGGAGTATCAGCCATGAATATTTGCGAAGTTGGTGGAATGGTCTTAGGAGAATCGACTATTTGGTCTGAAAGGGAAGAATAAGAAGAGGAAAGAGAAGCTGAATCTGATGTAGTATCAGAAGTTTGTCCAGTGAGCATAATCTGTGTCTCTGGGACTGGTGGATTAGGCTCAGGCTTTTGGGTAATAGGATCAGCTTGCTTACTCAAATCCTTTAAAAAGGATTCCAATGGATTAGATAACATCATCTGGCCTGGTCTTTCTCTTATGACAACTGAACTTGATTCTTCCGGGGGTTTTTTCTCCTTGCCCTTTTCTTTCTTCAAGGCCTTAAGACGCTCCCGTATATCAGGCTCTCTTCTGGTGGGATTCTGCGGAATATTGGCAAAAACAGATGCCTGAGGAGCCGGGGGTACATACCCAATTTGAACGGGAGGTGCTAAGGGATCGAAAGGTCTGAACCTTCCTTCTTCAAGAAGTTGAATTTGCTTCTTGAGTTTGTCTATTTCTGGCTTTGGACTTTCAAGATAATGGTACCCAAGATGTTGTCCTGATTCCAAGGCATGAAGCCTTTTATGGAACTCAGAAAGTATCTTCTTGGTACTTTCATCGCATCTTCGGAGATCTTGTTGCACATTTCCAATCTTGGAATCAATAGCCTTGAAGGCATTGTTCTGTGCCAACAAAGTCTCGGATTGCCAGTTTAGAACGGCTTCAGCAGCAGGGGTTTTCTTCTGTCTTCCATGTTCGTCTACGTCTGTAGGAGTGGATATTTTAGGAATATGACGATATCTACCATGTGAATCAATAAACTCTTCTGTAGCAGGGAATGAGAGTTTAGAGTTTTCCTTAACAAGAGGAGGAAAATCAGTATCTTGGAACATGGCAATAGAAGAAGTGGGTGGTGTTTCTGCTGGGATTTCAAGGGGGTAAGAGTGTTTCTTAGCCCATTTGAGGATTGGTTTATAGAATGGAGAGAGAGCTTGCTTTTTTTGGGGAGGAGAAGGTGGAGGTGATTTTGGTGGATCCGGCGATGTTCGGGATGTAGTACTGGATTCTGGTGGTGGAGGAGGTGCATAAGATACCATGAACTGGTATTTATCACACTCACCAAGAGTATCTACGGAGGAATCTCCGTCTAAGTACCTTTGGAATATCTTGTCCTTGGTCTTTTTCCGTCGTGGAGGAGATCTAGCATGAGGATCTACTTCATCAGGAGAATTTATGCAGTAGGAACACTGGCAAAAAGGATCCCAAAAACAATGACCATGATTGTCTTTATAGTAATGAACAGGATGTCCATTACTGTCGAAGTGTCGAACATGCTTTTTTGGATCTGGTTCGGAAATGGCTTCTGGAACACATGGTTCAACCATGAGGATGGTCTGGAAGATAGAAGGACTTTCTTCCTTTTCTTTGCCAAATTTGATGGAAACAGTTCCATCTTTTTTCCTTAAAAACTCGAGTTCGTGGATTTGGAAAGGCTTGTTATCTTTGGTGTAGCTTCTCGTAGTTGGTGATCCAGGTATCTGGAAGTAGCTTGGCCAATGTATCCTTCGGGATCTGTCTGGGAACATGGATGCAGGATGCCTGGTCATTCTGCATGGAGATGAATAACGCATCTTCATTACCATTGTTGAAGTTGAGATCGAGGGCATGATTTTGCACTCGATAAACCATTTGGTAATGGAGGGTTGCAGCTACAGAGTCAGCAGTTTGGGGTGCTCCAGTGAGCTGGACTTGGACTTTCAGAAAGGAAAGAAGTTGAGGATCTGAAAGAGCTATGTTGAAATTTGGATACAAAGTCACAAAGACTGTTCCGGCATTCATGGTCCAATGGGTGGATTGGAAGATGATCCTCCAAGATACTGTCTAACGGCTAGTTTGGAAGTGGAGGAATATTTAAGGAGATCAAGGACCGATGAGCAAGTAAGAGACGAAGCGTAGAATTTATAATTCCAAAGTCTGAGCGACCTTTGATCATACACTTGTCTTTGGTAAGCTTAAACGTTTTTTATCGTGAGAGAAATATCAAAAGAGTGACTTAGTGAGATAGAGCAATCTATCACTAAGTGTTTGCACTCAAAGTTGTAATCTTTTGTTGATTACATAGTAGAATCTAGCATAAGGTTGTTAGAGTGAGAAAGTGAACATAGGCTTGATCTAAGCCAAACCACTATAAATTTCGTGTGCAACATTCTCTTTATCTTAACTTTTCATATTTAAGTTTGTTGGTTTTTATCTATATCTTGTTCTGAAGATTTCCATACTTCTATATTAAAGTCTGAAAATTGCCAGACTTTTATATCAAAGTCTATCTTACATCATAAATCTATTCCATCACATAATAGATTCTAAATATCTATCGAAATCCGGTGGCTCGTTTAGTCGACTATGATCTTTTTTCAGACTTTACTCGCAACTTATTTTATTTTGTATTTATTTATTAAGATTTTTTTAAACACCTATTCACCCCCACTCTAGGTGTTTATACTAGCACTTTCAGAGAAAAGGGTTCGGCTCGACGATGCCAAAGTCCCCCTGTCTGGAGTTTTGTAAATCCTCGAGTTCCTCTGACCGGAGCATCTACATTGATTTGGAAACCTTCATATATTGATCAGGGCTGAAGAAATTTGTGATCGGAATTCAGTCATTTCCGATCCACTTACCAGCTAGCTGGGACCAGGTCACCCTCCGATGCAAATTCTCAAGAAGAGATGACACAAGGGCGTTTAGGCAAATGAATCAGAATCCACTATATAGTCGATTCGGAAGTCTTTAAATTATAAATTAAATTTTTCTCATAATCACCCCGACCCGATGCATAAATGACAATGTTTATTTTCCTGAAAATATGGCGAAACAACCTTTGGGCAAAAAATTGAGATGTCAACGTCGCTCCCTTCCTCTACCGCCATTTCTTGGTCCTATCTTCACTTTGACGAACTTGCGTGAAGTGCCAGCAGCGACGCATAAGCGCCGTTAGGTATCTTCATCAGAGTGTCGTGCCTTCCCTGCTCGGCAATGGCTCCATTCTTTACAACCGCAATTATGTCCGCATTCTTTATCGTCGTAAGGCGGTGAGCCACAACTACAGTTGTCTGATTCACCATAACCCTGTCTAGTGCCTCTTGCACAATGCTCTCTGATTCTGCATCCAACGCACTCGTCGCTTCGTCAAGCAGAAGTATCTTAGGATTCTTCACAATGGCCCGAGCAATAGCTATCCTCTGTTTCTGTCCCCCCGATAATTGCACTCCTCGCTCCCCAACTGATGTATCATAACCGAGAGGCAGGGAAGATATGAAGTTGTGTGCATTTGATGCCTTTGCAGCGGCAATGATCTCATCCTCAGAGGCGCCGCCTTGTTTACCGTAAGCAATGTTATCACGGAGTGTTTCATTGAAGAGTATAGGCTCTTGGCCTACCAAACCCAGCTGTTGTCTCAGCCAACTCAGCTTGAACTTTTGAATCAGCACACGATCTAAGAACACATGGCCAGAATCAGGATCATAGAATCTCTCTAAGAGACTGATCACCGTTGATTTCCCACTGCCGCTTTCTCCAACTAAAGCAACCGTCTGTGAGAAAAATTTTCGCAGTTCAGTTTTAAGGTGTACTGGAACTTTTAATGTTATGCAACTGTGCAAGTGTCTGAGATATTAACAATAAATTCCATCTTCAGTCTAACATAAGCGTGTTCAATACCTATAAAGTAGATAATTTTCTTCTCCATGGAATTCTACTGTTTCTGAAAAACTAACACACACAGAGAGAGAGAGAGAGAGAGAGAGAGGCTTGTTGCTGACACCTTGCCGGCGGGGATGGTCAAGGACAAGTCTTTGAAGATTTGGACGTCTGGTCTTGTTGGATATGTGAAACTGACATGTTCCAACTCTATCTTTCCAGTTACATTCTCGAGCACAATTCCTTCATCGTTGCTAGAGTCTATCTGAGGCTTGCTATCCAAAATTGAAAAGATAGAAGCAGCTGAATCTTTGGCCTTGTTAGTGTCTGGGGCCAACGCGCTGCTCTGGGAAACCCCATACGCCGAAATAGTTAAAGCATAGAACACCTGCAGGTCTGGATTGTTAGTATTGTGTCAACCTGAAAAGGATTATCACATATAAGAGAGGGCCCCAAAAGAAGAATGTAACCCCAAAAATTTTGACCTTGAAAACTTCTGGAAAGGTTGCTTTCCCATGTTGCACTAGTATAGCTCCGATGTAGAACAAGAACGCATTTGTGCAGTAGATCGCAAGGAAGGAGAAGCCATATCCAATCCCACTCACAAGCCCAAGCCGGACTCCCTGCTCCTTTGGGCCATCACATTTCTCTTCATACAAATCCATCACCTTGCTCTCCGCACAAAAGGATGCCACCGTGCGGATGCTACCGACTGCATCGTTCGCCACTTGACTAGCTTCCTCGTACTTCTCCTGAAGGTGGGAATACAGAAAAAGTCATGTGAAATCATACGTGACATGTAAACAATCGGGACCATTGGAAACGCCAGACAGACCTTGGCATCTGCACTGAACCCCTGCAGGAATTTAGCTTGGATGAATCCTTCGGCGAGTATCAAAGGCGACACTGCAATAACTATGAAAGCCAATATCCAGTTTGCTATGAATGCTATGAGCAATCCGGCCGTGACTGTTGCTACATTTTGGACAATCAGAGCTAATGTGTCTCCAACTATACTCCGCATTGTTGATGCATCAGTAGACAATCTCGCACCAACTGCACCACTACAGAGTTTAAAAGAAAAGAAGAAATAGTTAGGACGTCTCAATGGTGCATAACCTCTGAATTTTGTAGAGTACATGATAATTAAAACAAGCTATAATGACGGAAGGGCAGAAGTATGACGGTGAATCTAGCATACCTTGAGTTAGCAGGATTATCAAACCAACTAATTTGTTGGTGTACAACTTTCTGAAAAGTCATGTACCGTATCCTTTTAATTAACTTGCCACCAGCAATTCCAAAGAGATAGTTCTGAATCGGCACGAATACTAAAGCGATGCATCCCAGACCGACATAAATGAGTGCCCAGAATTTGGAATCTTTCTTCAGTTGGTCAGCAGGTTCATAGAACATTTTAATAGCAGAGGACAACAAGACTCCAAATATTGGAAACACCACTCCATGTACTGAGGCAGCAAGGGATGCAAGAACCAGTAACGGAAACTCGGGCTTATTCAAATATGCAAGACGTCTGATGGATACACTCTGACGCTTCTCATTGTCCAGTCCAGTTCTCTCATTCTGTTCCTCCTCTTCACCCATCCTGATGAGAGTAATTGGACCAGGAACATCAAAGCTGAGAGCAAAGGAGTGGCGGCTTCCTGATGAACCTCTGCTTATAGATCTTCTCATGGATGGTCTACCGGATGCATTTCTGCTAATGGTTCTAACTGGTGCCTTGTCGACTTCAAAACTTGCATCCAGTTTAGTATCTACCGGGCCAAGTTTCTCTTCAGCGGCTTTATTTCCTTTTTGCAAACGGATAAGCTGCGAATAGCCCCCCTCAGGGTCTCTGATCAGCTCTTCATGAGTTCCTGAATGTAGGATTTGAGCATTTCAACGTGAATTAATTGCAAAAGAGATGACAAGAATATGTTAGATGAGGTTGAATTATTAGTTTACCTTGCTCCACTATTTTGCCATGGTGCACAACTGCAACGATGTCTGCAGTTCTGATGGTTGTCAAGCGATGTGCGACTATAACAGTAGTTCGGTTTGTCATAACATTCTCCAAGGCATCTTGAACGACTCGTTCTGACTCTGCATCAAGCGCACTTGTTGCTTCATCAAGTAGGAGGATTCTCGGGTTCTTTAGAATGGCCCTTGCTATGGCGATTCGCTGCTTTTGTCCACCAGATAATTGTGTTCCACGCTCTCCTACCATTGTGTCAAGCCCCTGCAGACATATTTGACCGTCAAAAAATCCCTGTGAAACATCTCATCGGAATCCTACAATAGAGTTATGAAATGAAAATAATCTCTCTGTTCATCTGCTTGATGGCTTTCCTGATTATCATGATTAGTGAAAACTTAGACGAACATCAGTGGTATTGTATGAAAAAATTCTCTACCTTTGTATCGTTATGGAGGAATAAGCATATTGTAATAAGATGTTATTTTTTTCACCAAAAAAAAAAAAAATCTTATTTTCGGTGCCAAGTCAAAGTTCTGTTTTAAAGAGTTCTTTTCATTGCCTATACGTGTATAGTCGTTCGAAGTTCAACTCATAAGAACAGGTACCTTCGGCAGCTTGTCAATAAATTTTGCAGCATTGGCAAGTTGAATCGCTTGTCTGATTTCCTCATCAGTTGCATTTTCCTTTCCATAGGCTATGTTCTCTCTTATCGTAGTTAAAAACAAGACCGGTTCCTGACCCACTAATCCAATTTTCTCCCTGATCCATTTAAGCTGAAGATCCTTCAAATTGATGCCGTCAATAAGTACTTCACCAGAATCAGGATCATAGAATCTCTCGAGCAAGCTGATCACTGTGGATTTCCCACTGCCACTTTGACCGACTAGAGCTGCCGTTTTGCCGCTCGGGACTTTCAAAGAAATTCCAGCAAAGATTTGCACATCTGGCCTCGCAGGGTACCTAAAATGAACATTCCTAAGCTCAATGTTGCCTTTTATATCTTCCATTATCGTTCCTGAGGTGTCATAGGAATCGATAAGTGGTTTTCGTTCAATGGTCTCAAACATCTTGTACGCTGCAGCTCGTCCTGATGCAAATGCATTCAGGCAAGGAGATGTCTGGCCCAGCGACCTACAAACCAAGAAATGTTCATCCCAGAAAGATGAGAATGCCTTGTGGATATTTGCGAGCTGAAATAAAAGGAAACAGTAAGACAGGAAGTGCTTACATTCCTCCAACCAAGAGGGCTGTTATGATATTGATGATTTTCCCACCATTGTATCCTTTCTCTATGATTAATTTGGATCCATACCACACGGCAAGTCCATAAAGGCAGAACACAATTAACATAAAAACTCCAAAACCTATGCCTGAGACAAGCCCTTGGTTCACGGTAGATTTATATGCAACTTCCAGCTTGCTGTCATACTTTTCTAGTGCTCTGTTTTCACCCGTGAAGGATGCAACCTTGTGATGAAAAAGAAAGTAGATTAGACAAAAGGTATATCCTAGCAATACCTAATGGCATATAATTTATTTGGGTTCATAAATCTCTCTACAACTTACGGTCCTAATGGCCCCGACTGTCTGTTCCACGACATTTCCAGCTGCTGCATAGGCAATCTGTCCTTGACTTGTCATTTTAGACATGATCAACGACATAGCCCCTCCAGTAATCACAATGAGAGGAATGCAAGAGAGTAGAACCACGGAGAGAAGCCAGCCTTTCGTAAAAGCAACTACAAAACCTCCTAAGAATGTCGTCATGAGTTGTACAAATTTTCCAACCTATGAGTTGCAAATGAAACTTCACAAGTCAATTTAGGGCATATGACGATAGTTTAGCAATCATCCTGTTATTCCTGGTACAATTAAAAAAAGGAAAAGAAAAAGCATTAACCCTTTCTCTACCTTTTCCCCCATTGCATCCTGGATGAGAATGGTGTCTCCTGACATCCTCCCAATGACTTCTCCAGTCGTTGTTTCAGTGTCAAAGTAGGCAATGTCTTGTCTGAGTATTGTTTTCAGGTACAAGCCTCGAATCCGCGTTGCTTGCCTCTCTCCAGTAATCATCCAACAAGCTACCTCTGCGACACATACAGTAATTAAGCCTTTAATTGCAGATCTTGCGGAGAACTTAGATAAGGTAAGAAACATCAAAGAAGAAAACATGACCGAAGAACCCAAAACTAAACAAGCATTACAGAGAACTTTAGGTGTCATGCTACACCCTATGTTACTGTCAGTGATGATTTCTGCCTAAACCTGCAACAATATGAATAAGATTCTGAAATCACATCAAAGAGAGCATAACTTCCTTTTGACTCCCCACTTATGCAATCAAGAGAAAAACCAAGCGAATTGACCTTGTATAGACATAAGTAATATTAAAGAACAGTTGTGAAGACAGAATCAACTGCACTTACGGAGAAAAGAAGCGACCGCCGAACCGAGAGCCAAGTACAAAAACCAGACGGCCGCCTGAAAATCAATGAGGTATTATCTTTGATCACTAGTAATATTAATTAACGTAGAAAAGGGCAAAAAAGACTTTTCTAGTATCTAATCTTGTGGCATCCTGGTCAGGATTGTGCATAGAGTTAGAAAATGTGGGTAGTAACTTTGCTGCAATTCAGAATCAAAACTGTTTCTTCTCATCCATAAGATTAATTCGGTGGTGGTGAAATTGACTGAAAGACGCATACACCAGCAAAATTTAAATAAAAAAGCCCTGCCATCATGATAATTTATATGTGTATTAAATATGCTTGGCTAATTTAGGTACCAATTTTATGTAATCAATGAATACATTCTTGTTAATCTGCCAAACCTAGGACTAAAGAACAAGAGCTGAATACAATATGAATATACCTTCGAGACTTCCTTAACAATGTGATCACTGTTGGTGGAGCCAAAAGATTGGATGATCTCACCGAATATGATTGTCATGATAGGCTGTGAGAGCCCGTTTGCTATGGCGGCAACACTACCGACCACCATGTAAAGGACATCCAGGCGGTCCACGAAGACAAACAACTTAAAGAAGGACACTTTCTGCTCATTCCCTTTATTCCGATCACCACCATTTTTATCTTCGTTCATGGCTTCTCTTGCTCTACGAAAATGAACAGCCTTTTTGTTAAAGATCGACAAAGAAAGAAGAAAACCACCAAGAAAAAGAAAAAAAGGAACTGAATGCGGCAATGCAGACAGAATGGAAACTCGGAAACGCAAAAACGACCAGAGTAACATGGAACAAGCAAAACGAGGGAAAACAAAATTTCGGATCTTCCACCAAAAACATTCCCGGACTCATCCGAATCAATCACCGCGTTCAAGGTGCTCTTGTCTTAGGAGCGAAAGAGAGAGCTATGACGGCCAACATGCGTTGTCGTGATGGAGAGAGAGAAATACACACCGATTTCACGAGGCAGACGCGAGAGAGAAAGAGAGAGAGGGAGGGAGGGAGGGAGGTTTTCTTCTTCTTGTTCTTTGGTTTGTGAGAAGTAGAAAGAGGCTTACACAGAGAGTATAGCGTGTATATACACATTTATAAGTTTGTGATCTTATGAACCCGGTCGCTTGGTGCGTGACGGTCCGTATCCCCCTCACTCAAAGCTCTCTTTCCCTTTCCATCTTCACTAAAGAAAAATTACCCATAAAGGAAAACTTCTAGAAGGTCTGACCCTTTTCGGGAAAAAATATGTTTCTGTATCAAAGCCCTCAAAAGTGCAAGCGCTCTCTTTCATTTTAAAGTATTTATACACTTGCTGAAATTGAGCAGAGATTTTTGCAGGTTTGAAGCATTTATAGTAAGATGAATCCCCATAATATCTCCATGCGTTAATACTTTATTTTTTGGAACTTTGCTTCTAGAAGATGCTCTTGATATATTAAGTTCAATTTAAGTTATTGCTTCTAGAAGACGCTCTTAAAAGAAATGTAGGGTCTTGAATTTGCGTGCAAAACCTAAAAAATTGCCGAAATGAGGATCGATGCAAGGTCCACGTAACGATGTATGTATACAACATAACGTTTGATAAGAAAACCCAAAAAGAAAAAGAAAAAAGCATATATATCTTTTCCGAGTCTTAATTGATAAGAAAACTCAAATATTGAAAAAAGAATGTATGCATATAGTATAGCTATTATTAGGTCCTGATTTCACCAAAAGCGCACTTCCTAAAAGCTCTCGAAAAACTAATTTTTGAGGAGTAGGACCAATGATGGTTGGATTGTAAAAAAAATGGATCTCAATCATTCGTCGAAAACCTTTGAAGTATTTATATAATACGTACGTCGTCGTGTTTGTGCAAAGGTACGACAACATGAATTATTGTATGAGATTTTCAGGATGATAAAATTCTTGAGAGATCATAAATTCCTTTGGTTGAGTATAAAAAAAAAAATGGATACAGAATTCCAACAAAGAGTAGGTAATTTATATGGGGCTCTCGAGAGATAAAAAATTCCTTCGGTTGAGTAAAAAAAAAAAAAACAAAATTCCAACAAAGAGTAGGTAATTTATATGGGCGGCACTATTTCCACCCGCATCTTAGCTAAGACACTCCTTTTTCCTTGTTAACTTATCGAAATACCCTCTTTTCTCTCTTAAATTTATTGTTTCTTTTGTTACTAGGCTAACTCATGAAATTGCCTTTATTTCTATCACGTCTCACATCAGTTTCACAATACAAATACTCCATAACGCCCAACAAAATATCATTTTATAATGCATCTTGTTATCACTCTGCCTAGTATATGGTCTCATATCTTCAATTGCAAGATATTTCTATTTAAGACAGCTCATGAACACGACTCATTGCCTTTTTTCCTCAAATGGTATGAGCAAAACTATATTTCAGAGTCGAAAATCAAAATTCAATTTAATTATTTAGCCGATCTTTATCAAAGATGGTAAAGAAAAAAGAAAAAATTGATCAAAATATGAAAAAGGTTAATTTGTTAGAAGCATGAAAATGTCAAACATATTTATCTTTAGATCATGTCTGAATATTAACACAAGATAAGCTTATAAAGGAGAAAACTTGCTTGTCGTTCTAACCCTACAATGAAGAAAGTAATCAATATCGACTGAAAATTCAATTTCCTATCAAGTTAATTAAAACTTTAAAATATTCTTAAAACTATCTTATGAAAACATTTGATGTAACTTTGAAAGTGAAGAAGGTGTAAATAAATTATCCACTCTCATCTTGCAATTTTTATTTAAAACATAGAAAGCTCAAAAGAAAGCATGAACCAGTGATGCTCATCTTTAAAAACCTACAAACATTTTCAAGGAAAACAATCACAATGTCAAAATCGGCTAGATAATTTGATCGAATTTAATTTTTCAACTTTGGAGTAAAGTTTCCCTTAAACAATTTGATAAAAAAATACAATTTATAAGCCGTCAAAGCTAAAAATTTCTAACATTCCATGTAATTTTTGTGATTAAAAATATGAGATCATAAAATAAAATTAATTACATTCTCTAAACAAAATGCTAATAGAAAGTAGAATAAAATAATTTCTTGTTGGGTAAAATTCAAATTTATGTTGTGAAGTTGATCAGATAAGAGAGATAATAGAAATAAAAGGCATTTTTGTGGATTAGGCTGATAAAAAAATAAATGGGTTAGCCTAATAAAAGAAGAAACAATAAATTGAAGAGAGAGGGAGAGATGAGGGTATTTTGGTAAGTTCAATGGAAAGAATAAGTATTTTAGCCAAGATAGTGGGAGAAATAATGCCGCCCTTTATATGGAAGGAAAAAAACGGAGGAACAAGAGAGTTCGTTTCATCTTTTTGATAAAATGTATGGCTAGCAATCGTGCTCTCTCCCATGAATTGCATTGGCCCTATGTCTTTCAGAAGAGAGAACAGGAAAGAATCTCTTCGTCTTCCGTGGCATCCGAGAATTTCGACAACTCTTGAATGCGCGGCAGTTCGTGATTAAGTGACGAAAGTATCGTCAGATTATGCCGTTGGTGCTATATACGAACATTGGCTCGTATTATTGTTGGACCAATGCATTTCGTTTAGCGATGGTCTAATTGCCGAGTAAACCATAGTCTTGTCGGAAAACTTTCATGGGTTTAAGTGAGACCAACCTTGTTCGTATACTTTTGTCGACATCAGAAAAATAGCGACACGTCGTGGATTGACGAATTTGTTAATGGATTTCGTCATTGACACCGACATTGGACCTTGTCGTACCATCATCACCATCGGTACTACTTTGGACCCACCGATGTACGTACATATTTCCTTCGATAACTTGACTCAATTAGACCATTTAAGTGTATGTAGAATAAGAGAGGAATTTGGATTATTTTTAATCAATTGATTTTAGAGGGCCGAAAGAAATGAAATTCGGCCATGCATGAAGAACATGCATGCCCGTGCGGAGAGGAGGATGCCATCCATGTCCAAGCCGCCTCATCTCTCCCCAATTCGGACATCATTGGGTCAACTAATTTAAGAAGTGTTGACTGAAGCAAGGCCCGAGGAGGCCACGTTGCTTCGTGTGGAGCAACCAGCGAAGGCCAAGAAAACCCAGCTGGAGACACGCCTCCTCCACCTGTCCATTGCAGCTTCAGCCACCTAAAATTCTGCATGCAAAAAGCTAATTAAATTGCTAATCAAAGAACAAAAATGGGGTTCGGAATTAAGGAGTAGAGAGAGAGTGAACCGAGCACATTTTTGAGTAGAGAGAGAGTTCGAGCGAGGAAATTCGCGAGTGAGCAGTGAGTGGGTTAACGGCGAAGAGGAAGAAGGGACTGCCTTTTGCCGTGAGCGAGCTGCCGCCGTCCATGCTGCTGGTCTTCGCCGCTGTTGAGCTGTGCCCGAGACCCACGGGCCCTCTGTTTTGCTTGCTGATCAAGCTTAGGAGTGAGGCAAGTGGAAGTTCATTGATCTATGTCTTTGCATGCTGTGATTATTTGGTGAAGTGCTGGTAGATTTGAGGAAATGCTGAAATGGAAACTGCATGTTGGGTTTTTGGATGATTGAGATGAAGATTGAGTGCTGTTCTGTGGAGGATTAAATGTATTGTTGCTGTGTTGTGTTGGATTGAGCTTGATGAGTATTAGATTGAAATTAGAAGTCATTGCATGTTGCTTTTGAGTCTTGCATGTCTCGAAAATTTAGTGAAAGTTGGCTGTTTTGATTGAGCAAAGTGAAGTGATGCTTGCCAAGTGAAGAAATGAGGTGGATGTTGAGATGAGTGAGCTTATGGATGAATATATGCTTTGAGCCGAGCTGTGAAAGGTTTCTCTGTTAATAAGAACTTGTTGAAAGTGTTCTTAGATGCTGTGGAAGAGACTTGAAGTGTTGTAAAGGAGATTGGTAGAGAAACAAATGGTTGGATTGAGCTAGTGTCGCGACCTTCCCAAGGGTGAATTACCTAAAGAAGGCTTATGGATTACTAAGTCCGAAGACTTGGCACTGACCCTCCCAAGTTCTACCAATCGCAACTTGATGTTAAGAAATTAGTCTATTTAAACATGCAATTATACCCAATTTGGAGCCGCCACTAATCAATTAGGGTTGATTAGAAACCCAAATAAAGTATGGGAGAATACTTTATTTTTGCGAACCAGAGATTCAATAAGTCCGGGGACATGGTTACGCTAGATTAGTCTAACGCCCTTTCGGTACCTTTTATTTTAATTTCAAAAATATTTTGCAGGCAATGTTGATTAATTTTAACCTAAGCTACTAACATGCAAATGGTGGTCATGCGGGTGCACAATCAATAAAATAACATTCAATAAAAAAGCTAATAAAATGCATGCCCTAAACATGATTTCTAAATGACATGACACCTAATTTTTCTTTTTCTTTTTTTTTTTTTAAATATTAATTATATGCAATCTTAATCTAAATTTAATATGCATGGATTTTACTTTAATGATATGTGAGATGCAATTCATATGGTATGACTTAAACTTATCACTATATGTATGCAATCTAATTTATATAATCATAATATGCATATGCTACGTGATATGGGATGAATGACATGATATTTCTACATGCATGCTCTTTCATGATTTTTTTTATGATGATTCATTTTTTAATGCATATATGCAACCTATGCTAAATAATGATGATGTGAAATGAAATTAATTATGAATTAACTTATTAACTAACCAAGGAAATGATCTTTAGTTTTTCTTTCTTTTTTAATGACATAATGTTTTTTATTGAAAAGAAAGTAACTTAATGGTGCAATGATCATCTTTTAGCATTTTCTTTTAAAAAAAAAACAATTAAGCTATAACTCATATGGCCTGCATAACATTTTTTGTTCCTCTTTTTGTTTTACTAAATGAAAATTGACTTAATCTAAAACTAATTAGACTAACTAAAGTGAATGATATTCTAATTTATTTTAGGAATCAATTTAACTTAAACTATATTTTATCCTAAAAGCTATGTAAAAAATCAAGACATGCCAACATTATTTAAAATTAGCCCTAACAAAAATTACCCATCTAAAAGTATAATCTAAAAATTATAATCCTATAAATGCAATTCTAATTTACTAACCCTAAAAATACAGTATTAATTTACTAAACCTAAATGCTCTAATGCAATATTTAGATTTTTATGTACTTTTTGATTTTTTTGATTTTTTTAATCTTTCCAAACAAGTAATTATTTTAAAAGAATGAAGATAAGAATTAAAATAATCGAAAAAATAATCCGTTGTCTCACGGATTAAATTAACAATTATTTTAACTCTATAATGATTTAACAATTGAAATGCTATCAAAATTCCTAAAAATTAAAGTAATTAAAAAAATGACCCGACGTCTTACGGGTCAAATTAATAATTACAATAATTTGGGATAAAATACCTGCAGTTAATGCTTACGAGATTTATAAAAGAAAAGCACATCTCAATATTCTAAATTGAACAATAATAACAAAATAAGTAAAATAAAGAAAAACAAACTACCTAATTTGCTTTTCCCTTTTTCTTTTGTTTTTTTTTTTCCTTTTGCTTCCAAAAGAGAAGCTCGGCAGCTTGTGCGGTTGGTCACCGAGGGGACTGATCGTTGGTCTAGCAAAGGAAACTCCGGCGAAGGCAGGCGCAGGAACGGGGCATTGCAGCAGCGGGCACAGGCGATGCGGGACTCCGGCGAAAGGCAGCTAATGCGCAGGCTACTGGCGCGGGCGTCGGGTGGTCTGGCGTAGGGGTGAGCGGTTCCCGGTTCCGGTTCGGTTCCGTCTGGAACCTGGAACCTACCCTCGGGTACAGGTTCCTCATTTTTGGAACCGGAACCTACCCGTCGAATTAAGAACCCGGAACCTACCTTGTCACGGGTTCCCGGTCGGTGCCCGGGTTCCAACGGTTCTTTTTTTTTTTTTTTTTTTCATTTTCAAAATAAACTATGCAACAAACAAAGTCATGACGTGGAGAGAGAAAGCGATAGTGGCATGACCAGCAGTGACTACCCTCATAACGGTGACCATAAGGGTCCCATACCCATGATAAAATGTTCAGCATTCACCAAACAAAGTCATAAGACTACTGATGCAAGCAAGGTTCAACCCTATAACTTGGAGATGGGAATATCAGCTTGAGACCAACCATAAATCATTACAACACAGAGAAACTAAGATAATGCATTCTAGCTATCAAACATTTCACGAAATCAAATGTCCTCTTCAAGCGCAACATGCAAGTCTTAGCAAATTATTGTTCCTAGTTCTGTGGTCTAATTCGAAAGACCAATACCAGAGAATTCCAGATAATTGTAGCATCTCTATTAACAAAAGCCAAATAAGGAACAAGACGATGCAAGACTCAAAAAAGAAAAAAAAAGAAGCCAACCCTTGGGCTTTATGCAATGCTACTTATGCCTGGTTTTCTTCAAGGTGTGTTCTCCATATCCTTAAGGTTTCTATTCCTGCACCTTCTTGGGTTCTCATTGTTCCTCCACAAGTTTGATTTGTTGTCATGCGAAGGGATTTAGCAATTTCAGGAGCATAAGGTGAAATGATGTCCCTCAATTCACCCGCTTTATATATTGGAAGAATCAAACTCCGAAAGTTGAAATTCCAATTCCAAACCCGTAGTTCTGCTTCCTTCTTCTAAGGAGACTCAATTGAAATCCCATTTCTCAAACAATCTGCTAAAGTTAGGCAACAAAGTTTCATCTTTACCATTTCTAGCGAGTTATAATCTGATTTTAATCTAACGTAACTTCTCTACAAAACAAAAAAAGCAATCAAGAGAATCCAAAGTCACTTAGCCGAGAGTGATTAGACAATTACCCGTTGCCTAAATGCCATCCGGACAAATTAACCGCTTGGCGAAGTGCGTCTCTCCACTTCTTCACTCTCTCTGAACCATCACCATCACCACCACCCTCACCACCACCAGCCTCAATCAATTGAAGAGATACGAGCACAGAGAGGATGGAAGATGACAGAGCAAACGAACCTAGGTTTGGGACGGATGACGCCTTATGCTCCTAGAGAGAGACCATCCTCCGATTCGCTTCTCCGGCGGCGACTTTCTGCAAAATCGGAGACGGCGAGAGAGAGAGAGAGAGAGTGATTCAGATGAACTGAACTCGGTTCAAATCAGTGGCTGAGTTGAGCGAGCTCGACTTGAGAGGCTGAGATGCGGCGGCTCGTTAACATACGGGCCATTCGTCGTTGAAGTCTTCACAGCAGCCGCGTCGTCGACGGAAAAACAGCAACGATGGAACAACAAAAGCGTCGCAGTGGTAGCCCGGTAGCAAATCGTCGTTGGGAGGCGGCACACGCGACGGCAAGAGTCTTCAGCGTTGTCAAACGGAGCAGCGGCAGCGTCGACGGCGACATCGTGGGTCGTGAGGGTAGCTTCAAGGGCGACGAGCAGGGAGGATATGGAGGGCGGTGAGCAGCGTGGGGTTGTCGGGGGCATGGAGAGTTGCAGAGAGGAAATGTAAAGAAAGGGAAAGTGAAGAAGGCTGAAGACGCAAGAAAAAATTAGGGTTTCTGCGCTTATTACTTAGGGTCCCGGTTCCGGTTCCGGTTCCTATGCGGGAACCGGAACCGGAACCGGGAACCGAAACCTGTCTTCCCAGAACCGGGAACCGTGCTCACCCCTAGTCTAGCGTTCGACGCTGGGCAGAGAGAGAGGCGAAGCGAGCGTCGTAGCGGCGGCAAGTGATGCGCGGCACGGGCTGTTGAAGCGTTGCAGTGGTAGACGGATGGGCTGAGGCGCGGCGCCGGGTGTTCGCGGCGTCATTCCGGTGCTAGCTAGCGGCTCGGGCGGCTAGTGCGTCGCGGGCGGAAGTCACCAGCGAGGGGGATTCGACAGGCCGATCGGGGACGACACGGATGGAGTGGCGAGGGCTGGCGTCGGCCTCCTGGGTCGCGAGCAGCAGCGACTTCGCGGGCTGGCGCGGGCTTTCAGATGCGATGGCGCTCGGAGGCAAGATCGGGGGGAAGCGGCGTTGGCGTCAGAGAAGGGACTTCGATCGCTAGTCTTCGGGTTGAGGCAGACCAGCGGCGAAACAAGGAAATCTGGCGTCGCGGGGGCTGCAGGAGGTCACCAATCTGCTGGTGACGGGCTGCAGTGGTACTTTAGAGACGGCGAGCAGGCGGTCGAAGGCATGGTGGTCGCTCGGGTCATCAAGTGGAGCAGCGATGCGGCGTCTGGAGGGGTAGTCGCAGCAACGGGAGGCACAATGATCAGCAGCGGAGTCGGCGAGGACCTCTTGGAGAAGAAGCACAGTGACTTTTTTTTTACTTTCTCTCACCTCAAGTCTCTCTCACGTCCTCTCACTTTTCTCTTTCCCTACGAACTCTCTGCCCCTTCCCTGTCTTCTGTCTTCTGCTTTTCAGAAAAGAACTTTGTTGACTTCTCTCTCACAAAACTCCATTCCCTCTTTGTGAATATTTCGAAAACTCAGTCCAAAACCCCCCACTTTTTCACGTCTCGCACCCCCTATTTATAAAGTGAAAACTCGAATTTGTTTCGCCGGTGGAGATTTTCGCTCAACCTCTCAACAACAAAGTGGCTCCAAAATCCCACAGTTGAGTTTTTGAATTCAAAATTATTTAAAAAAAATTTCCCTCTTATCAAAGATTATCTTCTATTTCTATTTTTCTAAATTTAAATGAGGTGTCAACAGCTGCCCCTCTTTGAAGGGAAGCTTGTAGAGATTTCCTTCAAAGATAAATGACACCTAAATTTAAATCATGCAGAATGAATGTAAAATGAATATGAAATGCATATGCAAACGTTAATTGTAATGACTCTTTTTTTTTTTTTTAGAAAGAAATGAACTCAAATAAATGCAAGGTCATGCAATAAAGAATGCCATGTAAATGGAATGATTTGGTCAAGAACATATATTTCTATGTGTCCATGCTTAATGAAATGCAAATGCAAAGAAGAACACGTACCTGTCATACTTATTTGGAGATTTAGAAAAGTATTATTAGGAGTGAAATGATTCCTATGAGACCTGACAAACATCTGGAAATCTCTTCAGATAATTGAAAGGCTCAAAGTCTTCAGGGGATCTGGAACTCTCATCAGATCCCAAGCACCTGGAAATTGCATCAAGTACTTAAAAATTCTAAACATCTGAAAATTAGATCAGACGCTCGAAAAGACAAATACTTGGAAGTCACATCAAGCATTTAAAGGTTCAAATATCCGGAATTCACACTAGACATTTGAAAGCATTTACTAAACATTTGGAAATCACATCAAACGTTTGAAAAGACAAACACTTGGAAGTCACATCAAGCATTTAAGGGTTCAAATATCTGGAGTTCACACTAGACATTTGAAAATATTTTACTAAACATCTGGAAATTATATTAGATGTTCGGAAAGACAAACACTTGGAAGTCACATCAAGCATTTAAGGACTCAAATATCTGGAGTTCACACTAGATATTTGAAAATATTTTACTAAACATCTAGAAATCACATCAGATGTTTGGAAAAACAAACACTTGGAAGTTACATCAAGCGTTTACAGGTTCAAACATCTGGAACTCAAACTAGACATTTGAAAACATTTTATAAATGGGTACTTGGAATTCTCATCAAGCACCAAGATGATGAACAAACTCGGGACTTCAAAGACAAATCCTTTGGTCTTTGAGGAAAAATTTATTTCATTTTTCTTTTTTAAATTCAATGAAGGTCCATACATGATGGCTTTTCAAACTTCCACCAGGAAAAATTATCAAGACAATTTTTACTAAGCTGTGAATCTCTTGAACATGCTAAACGAGACACTTTTGGTGTGAAAAAGGCTTTTTCACTCGCTCTCATTTAGGAGGGGTTATTTGTCCCGACCATTGATGCGGGAATATATCACTCAATCTTATCATCATCTTGTTGACAAGAGTTCGAATTTTCTTGCAATCAGTACGACCTTACCAATTTGAGAGGTCTTTAGCAAGGATTGTAATGTGGGTTTGGTCAATGGCTTAGCAAAAGGGACTCTTTGAGTCAAAGCTATTGAAAGAACAATTCTGTAATCATCTTCAGGTTTACAAGTCAAGAACCCTGCAAAATGAGAAAGAAATAATCTTGCTCGCACTTCTTCAAGCAATGCTCAAAACATATGAATTCCTATGTTAATTCAAGTGCCCTAATCTGAAGAGACTTTGTAAGGGACGTAACATAGGCTTGGTTCTTGGGTTTGAGAAACGAAAGGATCGTTAGGCTCAAAGATGTGTGTAATGGGTAAGAGTTGGTGATCATCTTGACATTACCACCAGTTTTCTTCGCCATGGATTGTCTTCTTGACAAATTTCTTTATTGGCTCAAGAGTTTATCACTAATGCCAATGATTATTCAACTGGAGATCTTTTCTCAACATTTTTTCTTTTAAAATAATTTTCTTTGATGATGGGCATCGATCAGGCACACCGCTTTTTTTTATGCCCCCCAATTCATCAATCATTTCTCTCTTCTTTTCACGGGCATTGGCCTTGCTTTTACCAAGCACACTACTTTTTCATGCCCCTCAGTTCTATTTTGATTTCAGTTCTTGCGCACGATGCGTGTGTCAAGTATACTTTAAATGACACTCGAACCTTCAAGGGTTTTCATCTATCTCTTGCCTTGCCCCAGTGTGGGGGATGATCATCAACTGGGTTTAAAAGAAACGAAATCACAGGCTCAAGTGGGCTATGCAAATGGTATAAGTGTGTAGGATAGTGAAAGAAACGCTCGTCGTCATCCTAAGGCACTTAAATTACCACATGAATTCAATGTAATAGCATGACTTGAAGATTGATGCAAGTGAGAGCAAGAAAATTTCAATTCATTTCACTCTCCTTCAATGTCAACTTACCTCCATTTGCCCCGATGTGGGGTGGTCCTTGACAGGGGTAGTATGAAAGAAATTCTTCAAGTATTTTGGCTCAAAGAAGTGTTAAACAAGGGTTCAGTGGTAGTGAAAAGAGCTGCTCCTCGTCATTTTAGTTGTCGTACTTCTTGCAAGAAAACTCTTCACCTTGAAACACAAAATGTTTCCATACTCATCTCACAGTGTATAGACAAGGGACTGTGTATGGGATAAGACTTGCCTTTCACGCCTCATTTAGCATGTTCAAGTAACTCGACATCTTTCACTAAATTATCAATTTTGATAAATTTCAAGTGGAATTGACAAATTGCATAATATCATGTGAAAGCATTCTTGCACATCAAATTATAAAGTCAAAGCTATCGAGTGTCTGTGTCTTGCCCCTCTTTGTAAGGAGGCTCATAGAGGTACCTTACAAAGATAAAAGACACTGTTGCTCATATCCATTCTTTGCCCCCTGCAAAAATAAAACGTGCAACATTATACACTAGAGATTTGACCAACTTTGAGTGAGGAAAAGGTTTTTACGAGCCCTTTTATTCATGGATAGTATTTCTTTACAACATCAGAATTTACAGGATTTGTGAATTCACGCCCATCCATTTATGCTAAGATTAAAGCACCTCCAGGAAGTACTTTCTTCACGATGTATGGCCCACTGTAATTTGGAGTGAACTTGCCACGAGGATCAAGGTTAATTGGTAGCATCTTGCGAAGTACCAAATCATGGACCTTGAAACGCCTTGGGTGAACCTTCCGATTAAAGGACTTGGCCACCCGCTGTTGATAACATTGACCATGACATATGGCCTTCAATCGTTTTTCATCAATCAAATTGAGTTAGTCATACCTCTGTTGTGTCCATTCAGCTTCCGTCAGCTTAGACTGAGATAATACTCTTAGAGAAGGGATTTCTACTTCAACTGGCATGACTGCTTCCATGCCATACACCAGAGAAAAAGGAGTTGCCCCAGTAGAGGTACGAACTAAAGTCCTATATGCCATCAGAGCGTAAGGAAGCCGCTCATGCCAGTCACGATAATTATCAGCTGTCTTTGCCAGAATTTTCTTGATGTTCTTATTTGCTGCTTCAACCGCACCATTCATCTGAGGGCGATAAGGGGACGAATTCAAATGCTTGATCTTGAACTCGCTGAACAACTCATCAACAAGCTTGTTGTTCAAATTCGTCCCATTGTCAGTGATAATCGTTTCAAGGACACCATAGCGAGCAATTATGTCACGTTTGATGAATTTCGCAATATTGCGAGCAGTGACACTTGCAAATGACATAGCTTCTATCCATTTGGAAAAATAATCTATCGCCACCAAAATGAAACGATGTCCATTTGAAGCCTTGGGATTTATCAGGCTAATCACATCGATGCCCCACATCGAAAAAGGCCATGATTCTGACAGTTGATGCAGCTCATTTGGAGGAACATTTATCTTGTCTCCATAAATCTGACAACGGTGACAACTCGGACATGTTGAATGCAATCAGTCTCCAAGGTCAGCCAGAAGTAACCTAGTCTCATAATCTTCTTTGCTAACATGTGGCCGCTCATGTGAGGACCACACACTCCCTCATGTATTTCTTCCATCAACTGAGTGGCTTCCTTAGCATTGACACATCTAAGTAGGACGGAGTCGAAGGACCGTTTGTATAATGTATCCCCACTAATAAAGAATTTGGAGGCAAGTTTCATGAGATGCTTTCGATCAGTTGGATTGCTATCTTCTGGGAACTCTCGCTTTTGAATATAGGTCATGATGTCATGGTACCATGGTTTTCCATCCGGTTCTTCTATCACTACCATGCAATAAATTGACTTCGGCAAAACCTCTATTTTCAAAGGCTCAACCTCTAATCCATCAGTACTTGCAACATAGAAGACAATGTCGCAAGTGCGTCTGCAAATTGATTATGAGACCTTGGCAAGTACTTGAACGAAACTTCCTCGAACTTTTCCACCAGATCTTCTAAATACTTGTGGTATGGGAGCAATTTGGCCTCCTTGGTCTTCCATTCACCTACGGTCTGCATTATGATTAGTGTGGAGTCTCCGAACACGTTTAACTTGGCCACACCTATCTCAATTGCAGCCTGAAGCCCGAGGATGCAAGCTTCATACTCAGCCACATTGTTAGTGCATGGGAATATCAATTTTGCAGCCACTGGATGGTGTTGTCCATCTGAGGATATCATAACTGCCCCAGTATCGAACCAAACAAGTTTACAGCTCCATCAAAGAACATCTTCCACAAGTCTTCATTTACATTCAAGACACGGTCATCAAGGAAACTATCATTGTCATTAGAGATTCCTGAATTCTCGGCCAATAGGTCAGCGATCACTCGTCCCTTAACCGACTTTTGTGGCATGAATTGCACATCAAATTGGGAAATTAAAATTTGCCATTTGACCGACTTACCCACCAAAGCGGGTCGATCAAGTAAGTACTTGATGGGATCGTTCTCAGTCACGAGGAAAGTCTGGTGATGTAATGTATATTGTCGCAATCTATGCAATACCCACACCAAAGCCGCACAAGTCTTTTCGACATCAGGATACTTCAGCTCTGATACAGTGAACTTCTTGCTCAAGTAGTAAATGGCTCATTCTTTTCTGTCAACGGGACTTTCTTGAGCCAACATTGCACCTAGTGACTCACTATGAATGGTGAGGTAGAGAATTAAAGGATGCCCGGTGATGGCGGGACAAGCATTGGTGGATTCATTAAGTAACACTTCAATTTGTCGAACGCTTCTAGACATTCATCGTCCCAGTTGACTCGTGCATTCTTCTTTAGGAGCTTGAAGAACGGCTTGGCGGTTTCAGAAAGTTGGGAAATAAATCGAGCAATGTAATTCAACCTTCCCAAAAGGCTCCGGACTTCTTTCACCGTTGACGGAGGTCGCAGCTCACAAATGGCCTTAGCTTTAGCTGGGTCGATTTCAATTCCTTTACTGCTCACAATGAATCTGAGTAATTTACCGAATGTTACTCCGAATACGCACTTAGCGGGATTTAATCGAAGCTTGAACTCACGAAGCCGATCAAACAGCTTCTTCAAGGTCTTGACGTGGCTTTTTCCAGGTCGAGTCTTTGCAATCATATCATCAACATAGACCTCAATTTCTTGATGCATCATGCCGTGAAATAGTGCTATCATGGCTCGCTGGTAAGTTGCCCCGGCATTTTTTAGTCCGAAGGGCATAACCTTATAATGAAAGGTTCCCCATGGGGTGATAAAAGCAGTCTTCTCCTTGTCTTCCTCCTTCATCCTTATTTGATTGTACCCGGAAAAACCATCCATAAATGAGAATAATTCAAAACCAGCAGTACTATCCATAAGGACATCTATGTGTGGTAACGGAAAATCATCTTTCGGACTAGCTTTATTCAGATCCCGATAATCAACACAAACTCGAACCCGACCGTCCTTCTTCATTACTGGAACAATGTTGGCCACCCATTCGGGGTACTGTGAGACTTCAATGAATCCCACCTTCAATAGCTTCATCACTTCCTCCTCTATCTTCTTTGAAAGCTCGAGCTTAGTTCTCCGCAACCTTTGCTTCTTTTGTGGCACATCCGGATTAGTAGGTAGGCAATGCTCCACAATTGACGGGTCTAAACCAGGCATATCAGCATAGGTCCATGCAAAGATATCCTGATATTCCTTCAGTAGCTGAATTAAGTGGCTGGCCTCATCTTTGGGGAGACTTGCCCCAATTTTCACCTCTCTGGCTTATTCAGTGTCACCTAAATTAATAGTGACGGTCTGCTCGGATGTGAGAGCCTTGGCTTTTTCGTCCTGTTCCCAGCTACGTTGCACCTCAATGGAATCTTTGATCAAGTCTTCAGGATCATCATTATTGGCACATGTTGCATTGGATTGGACCATTTCCACACCTTTGCATGCTATATGATCATCCCTAAAACAGAATGTAGATGGATCAGAAAAACAAACAAGGTAACCTAGATTTTTTTTTTTTTTTTACGAAATTCTTTGGCAAAACCATTTTTAAAAAAAAAATTGACATGAGGAAGCATGATGAAGCCCCGGCCTTAGAGTTCTCCTTGGATTTTTCTTTTCTTTTATTGGCTGGATATCATCACCGGGCTAGTTTGGTGTACTTCAATATGCCCTTAAAACAATGAAAATCTCCATGTATTTTATTGGATGAAAAGCAAATTACATTATTGAAATGAAGGAAATCCTAGAATTGAAAATGCAAATATGCAAATACGGAAAGCGATAAAGACTCCTGCACAGAGGAGTGTGTAAATAATTAAAATTCTCCTACTCTCGAGCTTTGTTGATGGCAAACACTAAATTATCTTCAAACAGTTCAGTCATTCCTTTGAGTGCGTCATCAGAGCTCTCAATCTTTAGAGGTGCGGGATCATCTATGCCACCCCATCCATCTAGGATGATATCCCGTGGGTCGAAGTAAGAGCTGGGAGGAGCCGAATACTTTACATAGTAATCGAATTTGCCACTTGGTTGCCGCAAGGTGTCCATAACTTCTGCTTCCTCTTGCGTCATCTGAAACATGGTGGGCTCAGCATCAAAACTAAAAATGGCATTCACAGCTTCTGGGTGGTTAGGGAGTGGGTTATTCTGGATGTTCGGCTGTGCATCGCGAAATGAGACCACCTTGGCATCCAAAAGATTTTGGATTTTGTGTTGCAGCGTATAGCAATCATCAACAGAATGCCCTACCTCCCCCATATGATAAGCACATGTCTTGGACAGATCATAGTTGGGGAAACGCTCGGGATTAGATCGCTTAGGTTCCTTAGCGAGTAATCATTTCTTCTGAAGGGTCGGCAAGATCTTGGACAATGGCTTAGGAAGTGGCGTAAATTGACGCCTGGAAGAATTTTTCTGCTGGCCAAAGAAAGGTCGTGCTCCTCCCTGTTGGGTGTTTGGGGTAGGGCGAGGTGGTTGAACATAAGTTGCATTAACCTCCATTACAGGTTCCTTATCCTTCTTGGTTGAGACTCTCCCATATGCGCTGGTTTGATCAGACGCCCATCCATCACGCAATGCTACTTCAATTCGCTCGCCAACAGGGATTAGCTGATTGAATGACTCGGCAGTCGATCCCAGCATTCGATTTCGATACTCAGGCGGGAGTGTCTTCATGAACAAATCCATCGGCTCTTTTCCGTCGGCTCGGAGTAATTTGAGCAGCTACGGTCCTCCATCTCGTGACATATGCCTTGAAAGATTTCGTTCTCTTCTTCTCAGTGCGAAGTAAATCTTCTCGAGATGGAGTGACATCAATGTTATACTTATATTGCTTGAAGAAGGCATTTGTCAAATCCTCCCAAGTCTCCAGATTAATCTTCTTCATGATGTACCATTGCGTCGGGTCCTGTCAGGCTTGCCTGAAATTGTTGAATCATCAAGGGGATGTTATCAACATATTGGGTCATCCTGACCACATACGTCTGCAAATGGATCTTCGGGCAAGAGGTGCCATCATACTTTTCAAAGTCCGGCATTTTGAACTTCTTTGGCATCTTGATTTTTGCATAATGGGACAGATCAGTTGGGTCTTGGCTAAATGAACCCTGCACCGCTTAAGTTTCTCCTCGATTTTTATCAAGCGTTTTTTCTGCTCGTTTTGGTACAGGCCATTTGTATCACTTGTATCTCCTCATCAACAACAATTTGAGGCGTGTCAGTAATTTTCTCCTTGGAGACATCCTTAGAACTTGATGGGCCACTTGTGGATATATTCTTGCATTTATCTCTCAGATCAGCCATGGGAACATGTTGTGGTAACACCACTTCATCTTGCGGAACTGGTGGAGCAGTGTTTGCTTGGAGAGAATCAATTTGCTTAGAGAACCGCTCAAGAACATTCAGGACTTGCTTCATCTCCGATTTGAGGACAGCGATGCGAGTTTGCTCAGCAACACGTGTTTGTTCGGTGTTATCAGCCATTGTTGCTTTGGAACGAGTACGGATTGGTGATCTTGGATGAGCCGTGTTGTCACCTAAGTAAAAGAGATAATGTAAGAAACGATGACAAGATAGAAAATGGCCCATGACAATAGTCTAATCGCCTCATTTTATTTAAAATTTATTTTAAACGTTGAACCAAACTTCCTAACAATGAACTAAAAATTGAAATTCAAATCCCTAAACATTGAACTAAAAGTTGAAAGCACTAAATTGAAATCAAGGTCTCTAAACATTGAACTAAGAAACCAAAAACCAAAACATTTTATTTTATATGCTTTCGGGAACCCAATGTCTTGCGAAGCTTTTTATTTTCAACTTCAATCATTTCCACTTTCCGCTTAAGATGCTCAATTTGTACTTGTTGAGTGAGCTTCTTAGTCACGTCAGGGACCACTGGACGTAAGGCCTGGTCGCCTTGATCTAATTGGTCCAATCATATTTTGAGCTCTTTTGGGGAGAGGAAATGAATTGTACGTCGATTTTCCCCATTGCATATAAAATAAGACCAACAACGAAACCTAATGTCATGGACCAACGAAATCAAGTAAGTAAATTGCAGTAGTAAGAATTTAAACAACTTACTTTCATTGGTAATGGATGACAATCACATAAACACACGCATGAAATGTGAGGCTCGATTTCTATCTAGATAGCTTAACAAAATGGAGCTAAGAGAATGATCTGACCATTGCAGTCTCGCATTAACGTGTCAGGTCCTCCTAACCCCGGCTTAGTCGAATGGAATACCCAATAATCACGCAGTCTCGCGGATATGGATAAACACATTCGACACCATGAAGAACTTTCGGGGAAGAGAAGGTCAACCTCTATATAGCAGTCTTGCTTTAGAGGAAGTATCCTTCTCAACACCATCCTAAGAATCCTATCGCAGCTCAAGTCCGGCAACAGGTTGTGCATGCAATAGTGTAGTGCTAAAAACAATAAAACATGCACAACAGTTTAATTGCAAACAACACTTCTATAGTTTAAATTCAACCATTCATTCTTAACTCCAACCTGCAAAACAAAGGTTAGCAAAAATTACTCCCCTTATACCTCCCATCTGCAAGAACATTTAACACTTAAATCAGGGACGTACCTGGTATCCATGCTGCCAAACAAAATATTTTTAAAACAAACGCAGGCCTATGTCCACTATGAGTTTTAACTCTGTCCCCAGCGGAGTCGCCAAGCTATCGCGACCTTCCCAAGGGTGAATTACCTAAAGAAGGCTAATGGATTACTAAGTCCGAAGACTTGGCACGGACCCTCCCAAGTTCTACCAATCGTGACTTGATGTTAAGAAATTAGTCTATTTAAACATGCAATTATACCCAATTTGGAGCCGCCACTAATCAATTAGGGTTGATTAGAAACCCAAATAAAGTATGGGAGAATACTTTATTTTCGCGAACCAGAGATTCAATAAGTCCGGGGACATAGTTACGCTAGATTAGTCTAACGCCCTTTCGGTACCTTTTATTTTAATTTCAAAAAT
Source organism: Eucalyptus brandiana (assembly GCA_014182725.1). Taxonomy (NCBI): domain Eukaryota; kingdom Viridiplantae; phylum Streptophyta; class Magnoliopsida; order Myrtales; family Myrtaceae; genus Eucalyptus; species Eucalyptus brandiana. Next base: position 7,681,354 of record CM024671.1, read on the forward strand.
ATTTTGCAGGCAATGTTGATTAATTTTAACCTAAGCTACTAACATGCAAATGGTGGTCATGCGGGTGCACAATCAATAAAATAACATTCAATAAAAAAAGCTAATAAAATGCATGCCCTAAACATGATTTCTAAATGACATGACACCTAATTTTTCTTTTTCTTTTTTTTTAAAATATTAATTATATGCAATCTTAATCTAAATTTAATATGCATGGATTTTACTTTAATGATATGTTAGATGCAATTCATATGGTATGACTTAAACTTATCACTATATGTATGCAATCTAATTTATATAATCATAAATATGCATATGCTACGTGATATGGGATGGATGACATGATATTTCTACATGCATGCTCTTTCATGATTTTTTTTTTATGATGATTCATTTTTTAATGCATATATGCAACCTATGCTAAATAATGATGATGTGAAATGAAATTAATTATGAATTAACTTATTAACTAACCAAGGAAATGATCTTTAGTTTTTCTTTCTTTTTAATGACATAATGTTTTTTATTGAAAAGAAAGTAACTTAATGGTGCAATGATCATCTTTTAGCATTTTCTTTTTATAAAAAAAAAAAACAGTTAAGCTATAACTCATATGGCCTGCATAACATTTTTTGTTCCTCTTTTTGTTTTACTAAATGAAAATTGACTTAATCTAAAACTAATTAGACTAACTAAAGTGAATGATATTCTAATTTATTTTAGGAATCAATTTAACTTAAACTATATTTTATCCTAAAAGCTATGTAAAAAATCAAGACATGCCAACATTATTTAAAATTAGCCCTAACAAAAATTACCCATCTAAAAGTATAATCTAAAAATTATAATCCTATAAATGCAATTCTAATTTACTAACCCTAAAAATACAGTATTAATTTACTAAACCTAAATGCTCTAATGCAATATTTAGATTTTTATGTACTTTTTGATTTTTTTGATTTTTTTAATCTTTCCAAACAAGTAATTATTTTAAAAGAATGAAGATAAGAATTAAAATAACCGAAAAAATAATCCGTTGTCTCACATATTAAATTAACAATTATTTTAACTCTATAATGATTTAACAATTGAAATGCTATCAAAATTCCTAAAAATTAAAGTAATTAAAAAAATGACCCAACGTCTTACGGGTCAAATTAATAATTACAATAATTTGGGATAAAATACCTATGATTAATGCTTACGAGATTTATAAAAGAAAAGCACATCTCAATATTCTAAATTGAACAATAATAACAAAATAAGTAAAATAAAGAAAAACAAACTACCTAATTTGCTTTTCCCTTTTTCTTTTTTTTTTTTTTTCCTTTTGCTTCCAAAAGAGAAGCTCGGCAGCTTGTGCGGTTGGTCACCGAGGGGACTGATCGTTGGTCTAGCAAAGGAAACTCCGGCGAAGGCGGACTGGCAGGAACGGGGCGTTGCAGCAGCGGGCACAAGCGGTGCGGGACTCCAGCGAAAGGCAGCTAACGCGCAGGCTACTGGCGCGGGCGTCAGGTGGTCTGGCGTTCGACGCTGGGCAGAGAGAGAGGCGAAGCGAGCGTCGTAGCGGCGGCAAGTGAGGATGTTGAAGCGTTGCAGTGGTAGATGGATGGGCTGAGGCGCGGCGCCGGGTGTTCGCGGCATCATTCCGGTGCTGGCTAGCGGCTCGAGCGGCTGGTGCGTCGTGGGCGGAAGTCACCAGCGAGGGGAATTCGACAGGCTGATCGGGGACGACACGGATGGAGTGGCGAGGGCTGGCGTCGGCCTCTTGGGTCGCGAGCAACAGCGACTTCGCAGGCTGGCGCGGGCTTTCAGATGCGATGGCGCTGGAAGGCAAGATCGGGGGGAAGCGGCGTTGGCGTCGGAGAAGGGACTTCGATCGTTGGTCTTTGGGTTGAGGTGGACTAGCGGTGAAACAAGGAAATCCGGCGTCACGGGGGCTGCAGGCTTTTGATATTGTTTTCCGTTAATTATTAGGGATCCGAGTGCGTGGTTTGAGTATGCGTTGTAGTTGATTTTTGGCTTTTCCCAGGTGAGTGACACTATATCTTCTTTGTATTTTAAACTCATGTTTTGAGAAATATGGTGGATTATATATTCTATGAGTTGATAAAAAGCATATTTTGTTGCATAAAATATGATCGAGTTATTACTGTCATTTTTGTTGTTCGAAGGGAGTTATATTTTAAATTCGATTTGAATGATTGTTTGAAAATGGTTTGTGAATTTTTTATGAAAGAATCCTAAGGCATTTTGAAGAATGCTTTGAAATTTATATATCAAATTTTGAGTTGTAATATGATTTTCTTTCTGATGTTGGATTAGTGGATAATGTGATTGGTGGTTGGTGCTTAATGTCTCTGTGGACCCTGAGGGGTGGTGAGTATGCGCATACTAGTCTAGGATATCCTTGTGGGCTGAGCCACCAGTTAATAATAGGTGGAGACTTTGCCAAGGGGGGATCTTGGTTGTTTTGTCACGGGCGTTACGCGTGACCATGGTTAGACATTTGAGCATGAATTGGTTAATGAAGTGGACCACTGACGTGTGATTTGAGTTTGGTCGATGGGATGAACCATCGATGTGATTTGATGAGATTAATTAATGAAATAGACCATTGATACATGTTTTATGAGATTGACTAATGGACTAGACCATCGGTATCTTTGGTATTTGAGTTATGATTATGTATTATGGTAAAGTGAGTTACAATTGTGTTTTAAATGTGCATAGTGATTTCTCAATTCGCTTAAAAGAAATGTGTTACTCATTGAGTCGTGGTAGCTTACTCCTCTCATCTACTTGTTTTTCAGGTTCTTCAGCGAGTCGCAAGTAGGTGTAAGCGTTCGTTCGGGGAGGACTTTTGTGGTGGAAACTTTTTGGTATGACTTGTGAATAGTTGATAAGTTTATAAGTTAGTCTTTGTAGAAGGTATATGTTTTGGTTCGGTGGATTGTAGAAATACTCTGATATTGTAACCAAATGCCCTTTTTTCTCATACATACATACATACATACATACATATATATATGTATATATATGTTGATATCATGTTGAATTTTGGGTATATTGAGGCTGCATTATTTGGTGAAAGGACGGCTATGTCATGCCCTTGCTCTTATGGATTGGGGTATGACATTTGTTGGTATCAGAGCTTAGGTTTTGATTGGTTTGGGTAGATATGGGACGATATGAGATTGTGTGATAGATTTTTAACGCGTTAGCTTTTTAGATACTAAGTTGTAGCTCCATTCTTGGATACAGGGTGATCATGCGTGACTCGAAGACACTTGCTTCGCTCCGTAGAAATAGCGAAGGCAAGCAAGTTGTCGCCCCTGATGCTAGAGACACGCCTCAAGCTTCTCGAGGTGCATCTTTAAGGAGGAGACGGGAGGATCAGCATGATGGAAGTCCCAACTCACAGGAAGTCAGGGAAGTTAACCCACGATCGTTTCCCCTGACAGACTTTGAGCAAGCCATGATTAATTGATATTGTCAGGCAAAAGAATTAAGTGGAGATGGAGCAACTGGCTCATACACCTTTGCCCAATTTAGAGAGGCAAAACCACCCACTTATGATGGGAAAGTTGATCCTCTTGCAGCTGAGAAGTGGACTAGAAAGATCGAGGGGATCTTTGAAGTAGAAGGTGTTCCTGAAGACAAGAAGGTTAACTTTGTTTCTTGATACTTTAAGCAGGCTTTCAACACCTAATTATTCCTAGTGTCATTTCAGGCAAAAATGAAGAGTGATTTTATACCCATATCTCAAGGCGACTCCACGATTTTGGAGTATGTAGCCCGCTTTAATTAGATGAGTAGATTTGCTAAGCAATATGTGTCTAATGAGCAAGATAAGACTTATCACTTTCAAAGGGGGCTCCGATATGAAATTGGTTTTGCACTCACACCTCTAGCATTAACATCTTATAAAGACGTGCTGGAACAAGCCATCAAAGTGGAACAAAAGATTTTGGAGCGTGAGGTATAAAGCGTACCTCAACATAAGAAGTTGAGATCCATTGACTATCAAAATAGTGGCGCCGGTGGCAGCGGAAAGAGGAAAGCTTTTAACCAGCCAGGAAAGCCCAAAATTCAAAATAATCCAGGCCCTTGTACTACTTGTGGAAGATGACATAGCAGTCCCTGTTACCGCAAGAGAGGAGCATGTTTCACTTGTGGAAAAATGGGACATATGGCACGTGATTGTCCAACACAGAAGAATGCCCCTGGAGATAGTAGAGTATGTTTTGTATGTGGGCAACCTGGACATTGAGCCTATATTTGTTGTATGAGGAAGACTGCCCCTCCAGTTGATAAACCACAATAAGGCCACCAAAGGCAAAGGATGACTAGGAAAGTTTTTACAATGACAGAAAAGGATGCGACGGCTTCTAATACAGTTGTTGTAGGTAATATTTCTATTGCCTCGCAACCTGCTTATGCATTGTTTGATCTTGGTGCCACACATTCCTTTACTTCCATAGACTTTGCAAAGAAACTTGATGTATTGTCTGAGCTTCCAAAACATGAATTGTGTATTGATACTCCCACTGGTGATTTCTTGATTGCTAATCGTGTTTTCAAGAATTGTTTGTTGCGAATTGATGATGTACCATTGCATGTGGATTTGGTTGAGTTAGATATACGGGATTTAGATATTATTCTAGGGATGGTTTGGTTATCAAAATATTATGCCACTGTTGATTGTTATTCAAAGAAAGTTATTTTTCGACCTCCAAATCAACCCGAATTCTCTTTTTTCGGGAAGTTATGAAGGCACCTTTCCAAGGTTGATTTTAGCTATGCAAGCAAGAAAGCTTTTGAGAAAGGGTTGTTGCGGTTATTTGGCTTGTGTAAAAGACACAAGTAAGGAGCCGGTAAAGCTAGAAAATGTTCATGTTGTCAGAGAATTTCCTAATGTATTTTCTGAAGATTTACCTGGTTTGCCTCCTGATAGAGATAGAGTTTTGTATCGATTTAATGCCTGGTACAACGCCTATCTCTTAGACCCTATATCGGATGGCACCTTCTAAAGTAAGTGAATTGAAAACACAACTGCAAGAGCTTTTGGATAAGGGTTTTATCAGGCCCAGTGTATCGCCTTGGGGAGCTCTGTTCTATTTGTGAAGAAAAAGACGGTAGTATGCGACTTTGCATAGATTACCAAGAACTTAACAAGGTGACGATAAAAAATAAATATCCTTTGCCACGGATTGATGATTTATTTGATCAACTTCAAGGGTCTCAGGTATTTTCTAAAATTGACCTTTGTTTTGGGTATCATTAGTTGAAGATAAAAGTTGATGATGTGGCAAAGATCACTTTGTAACAAGGTATGGGCATTATGCATTTCTTGTCATGCCTTTTGGGTTAATGAATGCACCTACGGCTTTCATGGATTTGATGAACAGGGTATTCAGGCAATTTCTTGACAGATTTATTATGGTATTCATTGATGATATTTTGGTGTATTCGAGAAGTTTGGGAGAACATGAACAACACTTGAGAGTTGTTTTACAAACTTTGCGTGAAAAGAAGTTGTATGCTAAATTTAGTAAGTGTGCCTTCTGGCTTGATCATATAGAATTCTTGGGTCATGTAATATCAAAGGATGATATCTTAGTTGATCCAAAGAAAGTTGAGGCAGTTGTTCAATGGAATCGCCCTACCAATGTCACAAAGGTAAGAAGTTTTCTTGGGTTAGCAGGTTATTACAAGCGATTTATAGAAGGGATTTCTAAAATTGTTAGTCCACTTACTCGCCTAACTTAGAAAGGAGTTAAATTTGTGTGGTCAGATCAATGTGAGCGCAGTTTCCAATAGTTGAAGAGGCGGTTAGTGTCAGCTCCTATATTAACTTTGCCTTCAAGGACTAGTGGCTTCACAATTTATTGTGATGCATCTAAGGAAGGTTTAGGTTGTGTCCTAATGCAGGATGGTAAAGTTGTGGCTTATGCCTCTAGACAATTGAAGGCTCGCGAGAAGAACTATCCTACTCATGATATGGAGTTGGCGGCGGTTGTGTTTGCCTTAAAAATATGGCAGCACTACTTGTATGGTGAAAAATGTGAAGTCTTTACCGATCACAAGAGTTTGAAATATATTTTTACTTAGAAAGAACTTAACATGAGGCAGAGGAGATGGCTAGAACTTCTGAATGATTATGACTTATCTATCAATTACCATCCAGGTAAAGCTAACGTGGTAGCTGATGCCTTGAGTCACAAATCCTCTGGAAATATGGTAGCATTGCTCACTTCTCAAAAGCCTATTGTTGAGGATATGAGAAAACTAGATTGGAGGTTTTGGTCCATCGGCTTAGTGCTCAATTAGCTAATCTTCGAGTACAACTGACATTGATGGACAGAATCAAGGCTAAACAAAATGAAGATCCTCAATTAGAAAAGATCATAGAAGGTGTAGAAGCTAGGAAACAATATGACTTTAGTATCCATGTAGATAGGTCATTGAGGTTTCCTGGTCGGTTATGTGTTCCGGATGATTCAAAATTTAAAAAGGAGATATTACACGAAGCTCATAGCACTAGATTCTCGATTCATTCAGGGACACTAAGATGTACAGGGATTTGAGAGGAAATTTTTGGTGGATCAATATGAAGAAAGATATTGTGAAGTTTGTCGACCAATGTCTAATTTGCTGACAAGTGAAAATTGAGCATTGGAAACCAGGTGGCCAACTACACCCACTTGAAGTACCTAAATGGAAGTGGGAGCATATTACCATGGATTTCGTTGTCTGCTTACCGAGGACGCCTAGTGGTAAGAATGCCATATGGGTGATTGTTGATCGATTGACTAAATCTATGCACTTTTTGTCTTATCAATTCGGCCTTTCACTTGAAGACATGGCGAAGTGATACGTTAATGAGATAGTGAGACTTCATGGAGTTCCAGTGAGTATCGTTTCCAATAGAGATCCCAGGTTTATGTCCAACTTTTGGAAGAGTTTACAAGGGGCATTAGGTACTCAACTCAATTTTAGTACAACTTTTCACCTATAGACGGATGGTTAGTCAGAGAGAACTATTTAGACGTTAGAGGATATGCTATGATCATGCGTTATTGACTTTGGTGGTTCGTGGGACGAACATTTACACTTGGCAGAGTTTTCTTATAATAACAATTATCACTCTAGCATTAAGATGGCTCCTTTCGAAGCTTTGTATGGGCATAAATGTAGGACTCCTATTTGTTGGGAAGATGTTGGTGAGAAAAGATTAACCGGCCCTAAATACATACAACAATCAGAAGAGAAAATTAGACTCATTTGAGAGCGTTTGAAAACAGCATAAAGCCATTAGAAAAGTTATGCAAACCTTAAGAGGCGCAAAGTAGAATTTAATGTAGGAAACCATGTATTCTTGAAGGTTTCTCCTATGAAAGGCATCATGAGATTTGGCATGCGTGGTAAATTAAGCCCAAGGTATGTGGGACCATTTTTGATATTAGAAAAGATTGGTGAAGTTGTTTATAAACTGGCTTTACCACCAGCATTATCTAGAGTCCATAATGTGATCCATGTATCCTTATTATGGAAATATGTGCCAAATCCTGATCATGTATTGGATTTTACACCATTGAAGTTGAGAGAAAACTTATTGTACGAAGAGCAGCTCATTCATATTATCGATAAGAAGGATCAAGTGTTGCAACAACGCACTATTCCTTATGTGAAGATCCAGCGGCAAAAATCACATGAAGAGAGAGGCCACTTGGGAACTCGAGGAAGAGGCAAGGCGCAAATACCCTCACTTGTTTCATGATTGAGGTACTTGTAAATTTCGAGGACGAAATTTTTTAGGGAGGGGAGAATGTAATGTATGGGCTTTAAAAAATAAAAAGGAAAAGAAAGGGTTGAAAAGTCAACAAAGAAGCTGAAGGAAAGTAAATGAAGCTTCGGCTGTGTTTTTAAAGATAGAGAGAGGGAGAGAAAGAGAAGAGCATGGGCAGAAGCAGTGGAAAGAAAGAAACGCGGGAGAGGAGAGAAAGAAGAGAAAGGAAAAAGGGAAAAAAAAATTGGCACACTCATAATCTTGACGCCTCATCAAGCTAACTCAAGTGTGTTCTGTAACGCCGATAAGAAATCAAAGCCTTTAATCACCTACTTGAAGCAACCGCTGCAATTAGGGCTTGAAATTCGGATTCCTTTGATATTTATGTGGCGAAGCCCGATTTTTGAGTTGTTGAGCTGTATATTTTTTTATAAAAATGGTACTTTGGGATGTTGTGAAGCTATAGCATCTTACGAATCGTGATTTGAGTTTGTGATTTGTCCAAAACGAAATTTTAAAGTTGGGGGTGCAATCTGGAACTGTAACGAACAGTAGCTTTGAGCCTTTTTTTTTTTTCAGTATTGTTTTAGGGCGGCTAAGTTGGGGTTGTTGTTGTACATTAAGAGAGCTTTCTAAAGACTGTAATACGGCTTGAAACGAAATTTTGTGGAGGAAGTTATGGCGTGACAAAGTTGGCGCACGGGCTGCACCTAGCGGAAAACGATAGGTTTCCGCTAAATGTGAGCCTTCGTGGCGCATAGATGTCGTTTTATCAACAAATAGGCCTAGTATAGGTGAGTCATTATAAGAATAACCTTTTTACTCAGCCTTTTGATATTGTTTTCCGTTAATTATTAGGGATCCGAGTGTGTGGTTTGAGTATGCGTTGTAGTTGATTTTTGGCTTTTCCTGTGTGAGTGACACTATTTCTTCTTTATATTTTAAACTCATGTTTTGAGAAACGTGGTGGATTATATATTCTATGAGTTGATAAAAAGCATATTTTGTTGCATAAAACATGATCGAGCTATTACTGCCATTTTTGTTGTTCGAATGGAGTTATATTTTGAATTCGATTTGAATGATTGTTTGAAAATGGTTTGTGAAATTCTTTATGAAAGAATCCTAAGGCATTTTGAAGAATGCTTTGAAAATTATATATCAAATTTTGAGTTGTGATATGACTTTTTTTCTAATGTTGGATTACTAGATATTGTGAGTGGTGGTTGGTGCTTAATGTCTCTGTGGACCTTGAGAGGTGTGTGGGTATGCGCATACTAATCTAGGATCCTTGTGGGCCGAGCCACTGGCTAATAATAGGTGGAGACCTTGCCAAGGGGAGCATATTGGTCGTCTTATCACGGGTGTTATGTATGACCATGGTTAGACATTTGAACATGAATTGGTCAATGGAGTGGACCATTGACGTGTGATTTGAGTTTGGTCGATGGAATGGACCATCGATGTGATTTGATGAGATTAATCAGTGGAATAGACCATTGATACATGTTTCATGAGATTGACTCATTGACTAGATCATTGGTATCTTCGGTATTTGAATTATGATTATGTATTATGGTAAAGTGAGTTACAATTGTGTTTTAAATGTGCATAGTGATTTCTTGATTTGCTTAAAAGAAATGTGTTACTCACTGAGCCGTGGTAGCTCACTCCTCTCATCTACTTGTTTTTCGGGTTCTTCAATGAGTCGCAAGTGGGCGTGAGCATTCGTTCAGGGAGAACTTTTGTGGTGGAAACTTTTTTATATGACTTGTGAATAATTGATAAGTTTATAAGTTAGTATTTACAGAAGGTATATGTTTTGGTTCGGTGGATTGTAAAAATACTCTGATATTATAACCAAATGCCCTTTTTTGTCACACACACACACACACACACACACACATATATGAGTGTATATATGTTGATATCGGGTTGAATTTTGGTTATGTTGAGGCTACATCCTTTGGTGAAAGGACGGCCGTGTCATGCCCTTGTTCTTATGGATTGGGGTGTGACAATTTATCTCTTCCTGCCTTTATTGTTTCAAGGCTTGAGTTTCTTATGGATTGACTTGTTAAGCAAGAGAGCATTAGTATCCAAGTATTGGATGTGTTGCCCTAGTGGGTTTCATAATATCCAAGACTTAAAACAATTTAATCTTGCAACAGTAGCATTCAATTTGCTGGAAAATGAACTGTACAAGTACATATTCATTTCTTGAATGAGATTAGAGTTGCCACTAACTGTTATAGGTTAGTTAGGGCTGACCTTCCGGTAAAAGATTCTTTTAACATCAATTAAGTTGATACTAGATTGAAAAAAAAATGGTAACTTCAACAATTTCCCCTCATGCCCCTTTATAATAATCATTTTGTTTTTTTGTTTTTCTATTTTTTTCCGAAACAGTTCGGGAACAAAAATTCATTTGGTAATGCAATTTTATCTTTCAATTTTGGAACAAATTTTTAGCTTAGAAATAAATTTTGATAGAAATGAGAAATAAAAATTTATGATTTTTCTATTTCTTAAACAAAAATAATAAATAAAAACTCCTCATCGCTCACACTTGTCATTAGCCAATCGCCCATTTGCCGCCAACGCCATTGTTGCCCGCCCACCCGTCCGAAAGGGAGATATTTAAGAAAGTTTATCAAGTGAATTTTTGTTTCGAGACCATAAATATTATGTTTTTATTAAATGCATATTTTTGTTAGGAAATTTATTTAGGGAATAAAAATAGAAAATTCTATTTTTGGCCTTCAACAATATGTGGACTGGTGAGATCTCTCACGTGGGAAAAAAAATTCAATTTTACTTGGCCAAGTATGTAACTATCATACGACAAATAGATCTGGAGTTCTCACCCAATTTCATTGACAACTCACTGTTTAAATCATCCAGAAGAAATATGTGTCTTATCTTGGTGGAATTTATTCAGTGATGGTAAAAGAACACTGTCAAAGCAACAGTGTTTTCTCCATGAAAGGAGGGCATGCGAGGTGGTCGTGAGTACGCACGGCAACAGGCAATGTCTCGGGGCGGAGAATTACGATGGGTGATGGAAACTGCGAGGCTACCATAGCACAACAATTCTGTGACAAAGTGTCGGCTCGACGATGGCTTGGCTTCAAAGGCGAACCATGACAACTCAGCTCTTCTATGACTTGGTTTGAGAAAATATGCAAAACTGGAACCGGCGAGTGATTGGCAATGAGGTGGAGTAGAAACGACATGGAGGGGATGAGTTGGACGATTAGAAACAGCAATTGACAAGTGAATCTCAAGTCGACGTGGCTCCAAAAGCGATGATCTTGGCCTGAGCTGCAAGGACTGGCATGGACAAACGAGGTAGATCTCGACAGTAGCTCAATGAAGATAATGGACCACGATGTTGAATCAGTTGCACAGGCAGTAACCTGCAGTTCTAACAGCGGCTCTAGCAAGAATTGAACAAGGCAGCCTTGAACAGCGGATGGTGACAATGGTGCAACCTTGACAACGACCGGCAAGACTACGCTGATGGTTGTGGCACAGCGGACAAAGGTCACGTACACCGGCACTGTTTTGGACTGAATATTTTGTGGTAACTTAGACCGATGAAACGCAATGTTTGCAGCAGAATGGTCATGGAGGTCGTGAGTGCAAATGATAGACCAAGCTTGAGGAAGATGAGCTTGGGTTGAAGATGAAAGGTGGAAGATGACTACTATAGAAGAAGGTGAAGCCGTGAATGAAAGAAAACAAATAGGAGGAGAGTGTTAGGGAAATCCCTTATGATGTTTTGAAGATAACAAAATAAATCAAAGGTTACTAACGTGTTTAATGGTTGAGTAATAGATTATGCAAATGATAGAACATGTAAAAGATATTATCAAAATCCATACTTGGAAAAACCATAAGACAAACTCTATGCTAAAGCTGAACTTATTCAGACTATGTCCAAACCTTAAGGCTAAATATGTTCAGAAGTAAAATATGTTTAGACTTACGTCCAAATTGTAAAGTCTATCTTACATGAAATGTCTGCTAACTCTACAAGTTCCAGACTAAACGAATGAAGACTTAATCAGACTAAGACACTACTTTAGATGGAAGACATTCAGACTTTACTTCAGACGGAACATTCTTAGACTTTACATCCATAATGACATATAAGTCTAGAACGTGACAAGGTCCAGAACAGACTCAACATGAAGAGTCTGAACCCGTTCCGGACTTTACAAAGTCTACTTCCCCCGAAGAGATTCAGACTTCTGGAGAACATCAACAAGTTTAGAACGTAACAGATTCAGAACGAAGCATGTTCAGAATGAAACAACTTGACAGAACGTAACACAAGCCCCAAATATATAACGGCTAGTAATCTGATTTGGATCCTACATTAAGATTGATTTGACTGACTCAATCTAATTAATTGACAATTGGATCTTGAAGACAAGAACTTTCTATACAAAGAAGCTCTACTTATGGAAACCAAGATTCTGTTTGTATGGGCGATCAAAATCAATTTGGGATCCTACTTCTATCACTCAACAGCTACCAAATTTTCTAGATATAAATCTGTCCAATGGGTAGATTAGAAGACGATCCTCTAAGATATTGTCCAACGGCTAGTTTGGAAGTGAATGAGTATTTAAGGAGATCAAAGACTGATGAGCAAGTAAGAGACGGAGCGTAGAATTTATAATTTCAAAATCTAAGCGACCTTCGATCATACACCTGTCTTTGGTGAGCTTAAATGTTTGTGATCATGAGAGAAATACCAAAAGAGTGACTTAGTGAGATAGTGTGATCTATCACTGAGTGTTTGCACTCAAAGTTGTAATCTCTTGTTGATTTTATAGTGGGATTCAGCAGAAGGCTGTTAGTGTAGGAAAGTGGACGTAGGCTTGATCTAAGCCGAACCACTATAAATTTCGTGTGCAACATTCTCTTTCTCTTAACTCTTCATATTTAAGTATATTGGCTCTTATCTACATTATGTTATGAAGATTTCTAGACTTATGTGTCAAAGTCTGAAGACTGCTAGACTTTTATGTCAAAGTCTATCTTTCATCAAAAGTCTATTCCATTGCATAACAGATTATGAACATCTACCAAAAGTCTGGTGGCTCGTTTAGTTAGACTCTGATCCTTATTTAGACTTTACCCACAATTTATTTTATTCCGCATTTATTTGTCAATATTTTTTTTAAACACTTATTCACCCCCCTCTAGGTGTTCATACTAGCACCTTCAATTGATATCAAAGCCAAGTGCTCATTTTATTAATTGTTTTTACTTTTGAGCTAAGATCTTCTATGGCTAGTATATTGGCACCGGGACTTATGGAAGAGCAAAGCAATACCAGGCCACCATATTTTGATGGAAATGAATATAACGTGTGGAAAACAAAAATGGAGATCCCTTGCAATGGGATGTTGTGGAAAAATGAATCAATCCCACTGTTACGTCTACATCAAAAAAGAATGGTAAAGACAAAGAAACCAAACCCCCTACTCCTATGTCTCGGATGGAGATATCCAAAAAAGAAACTCTTGATGCAAAAGTCATTTATTCTTTATATTGCGCATTGTCTCTTACCAAATAAAACAGAATTTCTTTATGTGAAATAGCAAAGGAAGTCTGGGATAGGCTTCATACTACTTATGAAGGAATTGATCGTGTAAAAGAGACAAAAGTAAACTTCCTGTTTGGATAATATGAATCCTTCAAGATGAAGTCAAGAGAGTCGATTGGAAATATATTCAATCGTTGTACAGAAATTGTAAACGGTTTGGCGTATCAAGGTCATCTAATTTCTTTCCCAATGAAAGCCAACAAACTTCTGCAAGGTCTCTCAAAAGATTGGAACCATGTTAAGACCTCAAACTGAGAGACTCGGAGGATTATGCCACTATCTGTTGATGAATTGATTGGCACTCTTCAATCCTACGAAGTGGAACAAATTGTTGATGAAGATCCCGAAGGTAAGAAGTCTATTGATCTAATATCTAATGCTGATTCGATGATACAAACTCAGAAAATAACATGAATGACGAAGAACTTGCTTTTATGATTAAGAAATTCAAAAAGCTGAGTATAAAATAAAGCAAATTTAGTGGAAGAAGACAATACAAGTACAATGAGCAAAAAAGAACCATGAAAGAAAATGACGAGCAAGGAAATATATGCTTGATGACACATTCAAACTCAGACTCAAATTTTAAATCTGAATTAAATTAAGAACCAGAGTCTGACTCAGACACAGACTCAGAATCCAATGAGGAAATCGAGATAAGTCATTCAACAATTCCTATCAAAGTTCTTAAGTATATAAATGAGCTTTGCTTAAATATCAAATATTCTCTTAAAAAGATCTCCGAACTAAAAAATGAGAATTCATGACTTAGGCAACAAGATCTTTCTCAAAAAGAAAATTTTGAAATTTTGCAAAAATATTTTCTACAAATAAAAGAAAGTCAAAATTTACTTGTCAAAGAAAATGATTCTTTAAAAAAGGAATCTTCAAATATTTTGACAAAATTTTCAAATGGTTCAAAAACATTATAGCATAGCATTTCCATACAAGTACCTTACTATAATAAGTTAGGACTTGATTTTAATAAGGAAAGTGATTCTCTAATAGATTTTCCTAAAGTCAATGAGAGACTTAGACAAATGCCTTCTAGACTTGCGTATAAGAAGCATTTTCAAAAGATATTTACAAAACATGTTGGTCAAAATGTCCTTGAGTGTTCAAATTGTGAAGATTTGGAATACTTTGAAAAAAAATGTCCTAAAGTCTGGAGACCTGTTAAGAAAGATTGGGTAAAAACAGGGATAAAAACACTACAAGTGCCATAACTTGGTACAAATGGACACTTAAGTGCCACATTTGAAGAAAAGTGGGACACCTAAATGCCACCTCCGCAAAGTTAGCTGAAAATCATACGTGGCAATTAAATATTAATATTTTTTGCTGAAATGGCTCGCCGGAGAGCTGAGTCAACTCTATTTCACCCAAAATGACGTTGTTTCAGATGTTGGCCAAAATAGAGCCCTTAAATCAGCCAAAACAATGTCGTTTTGGCATAATTTGAATTTTAATATAATATAAAAATTAATTAAATTAAATTTAAAATAATATATTAATATAATTTACATTTATTATTATTAAAAAAAAAGCGAGGAAGAAGGCGGTGGCGTTGAGAGCCGAGCCCTCGCCGTCGTCGCCTCCCTGCCGTTGCCGGAAGATGGGGGAGGGTCGGTGGGGCCGCCAAGCCCGAGCCAAGGGCCGGCGGGGGCGAGGGTCGTGGCCCTCGCCCAAATCTGGGGTAAGGGCACGCAAGCCCTCGCCGTCGGCTGCCTCCCTCTTCCTCCTTCCCCCCCAACCCCTTTTTCCTTCCTCCTCCCCCGTGGTTGGATCCGGGCAAGGGCTGCAACCCTCACCCTGATTTGGGGCGAGGGCTCGCGAGCCCTCGTCACCGGTCAGCCGAGGTCGCCGCCCCCGGTCAAGGCCCGGCAACCCCAGCCTAACACTCCCCCTCCGTCACCAGCCTTTCCCGACAACGGCGGGGGAGGCAACGGCGATAGCTAAGGGCCGAGCCCTCGCCGCCTTCCCCCTCCCCCTCCCTTTTTTATATTATTTTTTTACCACGCCATCCCAAAATGACGTTATTTTTGCATTATTTGGCCACGTCGGCGTGCAAAACGGCGTCGTTTTGCACTCGCTTCGCCAAAAAAATACCACGTCAATTTGGTTGGATTGGCACTCGAGTGATCCACTTTGCTCCAACTTTGGCATTTAAGTGTACCTTTCGAAAGTTATGGCACTTAAGAGTCCATTTCTGCCAAGTTATGGCACTCCAGGGGTCCACACCTCGGTAAAAACAGTATACTCTACTAACTCTTATGGACCTAAGAAAATATGGGTATCAAAGAAATGATGAGCTGTTTTTGCAAGAAATAAAGGAAAAGAAGAAACTTGCAAGGAATGTATTCTTTATTTGGGCACATAATTCTTAATATGCTTGATATTCAATATATCCTTGGTTGATTGAGATTTTATGATGATCATATTTGGTTTTATTGAAGAAAGAATTGTATGATTTGTTTCTGTGATTCGTGAGTTGCGATTTGATCTAATATGTGTGATTGATTTGATATCTTTCTTAGAGACAATGCAAATTATTGTCTAATTTTATGCTCTCTAATTTTGTTATATTTTGCAAAGTGAAAATCTGTTTTATGTGATTTTAATTTATTGTGCAAAGATATTCTTTCCTTAAATACTTTGTTATGATGAGTTTATAAAGAATATTTGCTTATCTATGAAGATTTTATATTTTACTCTCACAAAATGGATGGTTCCAAATTGATGGATACCAAAAAAGAAATGAGTTGATTGCAGGAAATTCTTTAAGGGAAGAATGATCATGGTGCAATCAGAAAAGTATTTCGTGCGAAGATTTCAAGTTTGATCCGCAAAATCAAAGGAAGGAGGCTAAAAATTATCTTCCTTGTGCAAAGTTTTTGCAAATTATTGAGGAAATCCCTTATGTGTCGTACGAAAGAAGGAGAAAGTGAATCCAAAAGGAAAGAAAAAGAATCGTGATCACCTCAAAAAGACAACAAATTGAGGGGGAGCATTAATCAATCATGGAAAAATCTTTTTGAATCAATCATAATCTTGATTATTATGGAAGGAAGAAAAAGGTATATATGATAGAACTTGTGAAGTTCTATAAAATCTGGTTAGTGCATCTTTTATTATCTTTTGTCATTAATAAATCTCTTATTTATATTATCATTTTATTATGACAAAAAGGGTAAATGAATTTTATAATCCATCTGTGATTTCTATTGAAAATTTGCTGATATATATGATCAAAGTGAGCTATATTACATATCTTTGATATTCGACTTACTTTGTAAAAACTAAATTTTCTTTTTTTGGAAATTGTATTTCATGCAAGATATATTTTTTATCGTTTAATATTCTCTACGTGATATCATGTCCATTATTTTCGCTTTTTGATTATGACAAAAAAATGGGAGAGAATATAAATATGTATATTTGTTGATATTATTTATTGAGCTGAGATTTTTTTTCTATATATTGTTATACTCGATCTATTTGCTATCTTCTGCTATCTTTTGATTTGAATCACACTTTTTGAAAATCTAAAATTTGAAGATTGATTTATCAATATTTTAGAAAGTGTGATTACACATATGCATATTCAAATATTGTTTTATCATCATAAAAAATTGGGAGATTGTTAGAGAAATCCATGATGTTTTGAGGATGACAAAGTAAATCAAATGCTACTAACATGTTTAATGGTTGAATAATAAACTATGTAAATAATAGAACATGTAAAAGATATTATCAAAGTCTATACTTGGAAAAACTAGAAAACAGACTCTATGCTGAAACTGAACTTATTCAGACTATATCTAGACCTTAAGGCTGTATATATGTTCAGAAGCAGAATATTGTTTAGATTTACATCCAGATTGTAAAGTCTATCTTATATCAAAAGTTTGCCCACTCTGACAAGTTCCAAACTGAACGAATGAAAACTTAATCAGACTCAGACTCTACTTCAGACGGAAGATATTCAAACTTTACTTCAGACGGAACACTCTAAGACTTTATATCCAGAATGACACATAAGTCCAGAACGTGACAAGGTCCTGAACAAACTCAACTTGAAGAGTCTGAATCCGTTCCGAACTTTACAAAGTCTACTTCCCCCGAAGAGGTTCAAACTTCTAGAGAACAGCAACAAATTCAGAACGTAGCAAATTTAGAACGAAGCATATTCAGAATGAAACAACGTAATAGAACGTAACACAAGCCCCAAACATATAACGGCTAGTGATCCGATTTGGATTCTACATCAAGATTGATTTGATTGACTCAATCTAATTGATTGATAATTGAATCTTGAAGACAAAAACTTTCTATATAAAGAAGCTCTACTTATGAAAACCAAGATTCTGTTTGTATGGGCGATCAGAATCAATTTGGGATTCTACTTTTATCACTCAACAGTTACAAAATCTTCTAGATACAGATCTGTCCAATGGGTGGATTGGAAGATGATCCTCCAAGATACTGTCTAACGGCTAGTTTGGAAGTGGAGGAATATTTAAGGAGATCAAGGACCGATGAGCAAGTAAGAGACGAAGCGTAGAATTTATAATTCCAAAGTCTGAGCAACCTTTGATCATACACTTGTCTTTGGTGAGCTTAAACGTTTTTTATCGTGAGAGAAATATCAAAAGAGTGACTTAGTGAGATAGAGCAATCTATCATTAAGTGTTTGCACTCAAAGTTGTAATCTCTTGTTGATTGCATAGTAGAATCTAGCATAAGGTTGTTAGCGTGAGAAAGTGAACATAGGCTTGATCTAAGCCAAACCACTATAACTTTCGTGTGCAACATTTTCTTTCTCTTAACTCTTCATATTTAAGTCTGTTGGTTTTTATCTATATCTTGTTCTGAAGATTTCCATATTTCTATATTAAAGTCTGAAAATTGCCAGACTTTTATGTCAAAGTCTATCTTACATCATAAATCTATTCCATCACATAATAGATTCTAAATATCTATCAGAAATCCGGTGGCTCGTTTAGTCAGACTATGATCTTTATTCAGACTTTACTCGCAACTTATTTTATTTTGTATTTATTTATTAAGATTTTTTTTAAACACCTATTCACCCACACTCTAGGTGTTTATACTAGCACTTTCAGAGATAAGGGTTCAGCTGGACGATGCCAAAGTCCCCCTATCTGGAGTTTTGTAAATCCTCGAGTTCCTCTGACCGGGGCATCTACATTGATTTGGAAACCTTCATATATTGATCAGGGCTGAAGAAATTTGTGATCGGAATTCAGTCATTTCCGATCCACTTACCAGCTAGCTGGGACCAGGCCACCCTCCGATGCAAATTCTCAAGAAGAGATGACACAAGGGCGTTTAGGCAAATGAATCAGAATCCACTATATAGTCGATTCGGAAGTCTTTAAATTATAAATTAAGTTTTTCTCATAATCACCCCGACCCGATGCATAAATGACAATGTTTATTTTCCTGAAAATATGGCGAAACAACCTTTGGGCAAAAAATTGAGATGTCAACGTCGCTCCCTTCCTCTACCGCCATTTCTTGGTCCTATCTTCACTTTGACGAACTTGCGTGAAGTGCCAGCAGCGACGCATAAGCGCCGTTAGGTATCTTCATCAGAGTGTCGTGCCTTCCCTGCTCGGCAATGGCTCCATTCTTTACAACCGCAATTATGTCCGCATTCTTTATCGTCGTAAGGCGGTGAGCCACAACTACAGTTGTCTGATTCACCATAACCCTGTCTAGTGCCTCTTGCACAATGCTCTCTGATTCTGCATCCAACGCACTCGTCGCTTCGTCAAGCAGAAGTATCTTAGGATTCTTCACAATGGCCCGAGCAATAGCTATCCTCTGTTTCTGTCCCCCCGATAATTGCACTCCTCGCTCCCCAACTGATGTATCATAACCTTGAGGCAGGGAAGATATGAAGTTGTGTGCATTTGATGCCTTTGCGGCGGCAATGATCTCATCCTCAGAGGCGCCGCCTTGTTTACCGTAAGCAATGTTGTCACGGAGTGTTTCGTTGAAGAGTATAGGCTCTTGGCCTACCAAACCCAGCTGTTGTCTCAGCCAACTCAGCTTGAACTTTTGAATCAGCACACGATCTAAGAACACATGGCCAGAATCAGGATCATAGAATCTCTCCAAGAGACTGATCACTGTTGATTTCCCGCTGCCGCTTTCTCCAACTAAAGCAACCGTCTGTGAGAAAAAATTTCACGGTTCAGTTTATTAAGGTTTACTGGAACTTTTAATGTTATGCAACTGTGCAAGTGTCTGAGATATTAACAATAAATTCCATCTTCAGTCTAACATAAGCGTGTTCAATACCTATAAAGTAGATAATTTTCTTCTCCATGGAATTCTACTGTTTCTGAAAAACTAACACAGAGAGAGGGAGAGAAGAGAGAGAGAGAGAGAGAGAGAGAGAGGCTTGTTGCTGACACCTTGCCGGCGGGGATGGTCAAGGACAAGTCTTTGAAGATTTGGACGTCTGGTCTTGTTGGATATGTGAAACTGACATGTTCCAACTCTATCTTTCCAGTTACATTCTCGAGCACAATTCCTTCATCGTTGCCAGAGTCTATCTGAGGCTTGCTATCCAAAATTGAAAAGATAGAAGCAGCCGAATCTTTGGCCTTGTTAGTGTCTGGGGCCAACGCGCTGCTCTGGGAAACCCCATACGCCGAAATAGTTAAAGCATAGAACACCTGAAGGTCTCGATTGTTAGTATTATATCAACCTGAAAAGGATTATCACATAAAAGAGAGGGCCCCAAAAGAAGAATGTAACCCCAAAAATTTTGACCTTGAAAACTTCTGGAAAGGTTGCTTTCCCATGTTGCACCAGTATAGCTCCGATGTAGAACAAGAACGCATTTGTGCAGTAGATCGCAAGGAAGGAGAAGCCATATCCAATCCCACTCACAAGCCCAAGCCGGACTCCCTGCTCCTTTGGAACATCACATTTCTCTTCATACAAATCCATCACCTTGCTCTCCGCACAAAAGGATGCCACAGTGCGGATGCTACCGACTGCATCGTTCGCCACTTGACTAGCTTCCTCGTACTTCTCCTGAAGGTGGGAATACAGAAAAAGTCATGTGAAATCATACGTGACATGTAAACAATCGGGACCATTGGAAACGCCAGACAGACCTTGGCATCTGCACTGAACCCCTGCAGGAATTTAGCTTGGATGAATCCTTCAGCGAGTATCAAAGGCGACACTGCAATAACTATGAAAGCCAATATCCAGTTTGTTATGAATGCTATGAGCAATCCGGCCATGACTGTTGCTACATTTTGGACAATCAGAGCTAATGCATCTCCAACTATACTCCGCATTGTTGATGCATCAGTAGACAATCTCGCACCAACTGCACCACTACAGAGTTTAAAAGAAAAGAAGAAATAGTTAGGACGTTTCAATGGTGCATAACCTCTGAATTTGTAGAGTACAGGATAATTAAAACAAGCTATAATGACGGAAGGGTAAATCTAGCATACCTTGAGTTAGCAGGATTATCAAACCAACTAATTTGTTGGTGTACAACTTTCTGAAAAGTCATGTACCGTATCCTTTTAATTAACTTGCCACCAGCAATGCCAAAAAGATAGTTCTGAATCGGCACGAATACTAATATGATGCATCCCAGACCGACATAAATGAGTGCCCAGAATTTGGAATCTTTCTTCAGTTGGTCAGTAGGTTCATAGAACATTTTAATAGCAGAGGACAACAAGAGTCCAGATATTGGAAACGCCACTCCATGTACTGAGGCAGCAAGGGATGCAAGAACCAGTAACGGAAACTCGGGCTTATTCAAATATGCAAGACGTCTGATGGATACACTCTGACGCTTCTCATTGTCCAGTTCAGTTCTCTCATTCTGTTCCTCCTCTTCATCCATCCTGATGAGAGTAATTGGACCAGGAACATCAAAGCTGAGAGCAAAGGAGTGGCAGCTTCCTGATGAACCTCTGCTTATAGATCTTCTCATGGATGGTCTACTGGATGCGTTTCTGCTAATGGTTCTAACCGGTGCCTTGTCGACTTCAAAACTTGCATCCAGTTTAGTATCTACTGGGCCAAGTTTCTCTTCAGTGGCTTTATTTCCTTTTTGCAAACGGATAAGCTGCGAATAGCCCCCCTCGGGGTCTCTGATCAGCTCTTCGTGAGTTCCTGAATGTAGGATTTGAGCATTTCAACGTGAATTAATTGCAAAAGAGATGATAAGAATATGTTAGATGAGGTTGAATTATTAGTTTACCTTGCTCCACTATTTTGCCACGGTGCACAACTGCAATGATGTCTGCAGTTCTGATGGTTGTCAAGCGATGTGCGACTATAACAGTAGTTCGGTTTGTCATAACATTCTCCAAGGCATCTTGAACGACTCGTTCTGACTCTGCATCAAGCGCACTTGTTGCTTCATCGAGTAGGAGGATTCTCGGGTTCTTTAGAATGGCCCTTGCTATGGCGATTCGCTGCTTTTGTCCACCAGATAATTGTGTTCCATGCTCTCCTACCATTGTGTCAAGCCCCTGCAGACATATTTGACCGTCAAAAAATCCCCCTGAAACATCTCATCGGAATCCTACAATAGAGTTATGAAATGAAAATAATCTTTCTGTTCATCTGCTTGATGGCTTTCCTGATTATCATGATTAGTGAGAACTTAGACGAACATCAGTGGTATTGTATGACAAAATTCTCTACCTTTGTATCATTATGGAGGAATAAGCATATTGTAATCATATCTTATTTTTTTCACCAAAAAATAAAAATAAAAAATCTTATTTTCGGTGCCAAGTCAAAGCTCTGTTTTAAAGAGTTCTTTTCATTGCCTATACTTGTATAGTCGTTCGAAGTTCAACTCATAAGAACAGGTACCTTCGGCAGCTTGTCAATAAATGTTGCAGCATTGGCAAGTTGAATCGCTTGTCTGATTTCCTCATCAGTTGCATTTTCCTTTCCATAGGCTATGTTCTCTCTTATCGTAGTTAAAAACAAGACCGGTTCCTGACCCACTAATCCAATTTTCTCCCTGATCCATTTAAGCTGAAGATCCTTCAAACTGATGCCGTCAATAAGTACTTCACCAGAATCAGGATCATAGAATCTCTCGAGCAAGCTGATCACTGTGGATTTCCCACTGCCACTTTGACCGACTAGAGCTGCCGTTTTGCCACTCAGGACTTTCAAAGAAATTCCAGCAAAGATTTGCACATCTGGCCTCGCAGGGTACCTAAAATGAACATTCCTAAGTTCAATGTCGCCTTTTATATCTTCCAATATCGTTCCTGAGGTGTCATAGGAATCAATAAGTGGTTTTCGTTCAATGGTCTCAAACATCTTGTACGCTGTGGCTTGTCCTGATGCAAATGCATTTAGGCAAGGAGATGTCTGGCCCAGCGACCTACAAACAAAGAAATGTTCATCCCAGAAAGATGAGAATGCCTTGTGGATATTTGCGAGCTGAAATAAAAGGAAACAGTAAGAAAGGAAGTGCTCACATTCCTCCAACCAAGAGGGCTGTTATGATATTGACGATTTTCCCACCATTGTATCCTTTCTCTATGATTAATTTTGATCCATACCACACGGCAAGTCCATAAGTCCACAACACAATTAACATAATAACTCCAAGTCCTATGCCTGAGACAAGCCCTTGGTTCACGGTAGATTTATATGCAACTTCCAGCTTGCTGTCATACTTTTCTAGCGCTCTGTTTTCACCCGTGAAGGATGCAACCTTGTGATGAAAAAGAAAGGAGATTATTACTGGGACAAAAGGTATATCCTAGCAATACCTAATGACATATAATTTATTTGGGTTCATAAATCTCTCTACAACTTACAGTCCTAATGGCCCCGACTGTCTGTTCCACAACATTTCCAGCTGCTGCATAGGCAATCTGTCCTTGACTTGTCATTTTAGACATGATCAATGAAATAGCCCCTCCAGCAATCACAATGAGAGGAATGCAAGAGAGAAGAACCGAGGAGAGAAGCCAGCCTCTCGTAAAAGCAACTACAAAACCTCCTAAGAATGTCGTCATGAGTTGTACAAATTTTCCAACCTATGAGTTGCAAATGAAACTTCACAAGTCAATTTAGGGCATATGACAATAGTTTAGCAATCATCCCGTTATTCCTGGTACAATTAAAAAGGGAAAATAAAAAGCATGAACCCTTTCTCTACCTTTTCCCCCATTGCATCCTGAATGAGAATGGTGTCTCCTGACATCCTCCCAATGACTTCTCCAGTCGTTGTTTCGGTGTCAAAGTAGGAAATGTCTTGTCTGAGTATTGTTTTCAGGTACAAGCCTCGAATCCGCGTCGCTTGCCTCTCTCCAGTAATCATCCAACAAGCTACCTCTGCGACACATACAGTAATTAAGCCTTTAATTGCAGATCTTGCGGAGAACTTAGATAAGGTAAGAAACATCAAAAAAGAAAACATGACCGAAGAACCCAAAACTAAACAAGCATTACAGGGGTGTCATGCTACACCCTATGTTACTGTCAGTGATGATTTCTGCCTAAACCTGCAACAATATGGATAAGATTCTGAAATCACATCAAAGAGAGCATAACTTCCTTTTGATTCCCCACTTATGCAATCAAGAGAAAAACCAAGCGAATTGACCTTGTATAGACATAAGTAATATCAAAGAACAGTTGTGAAGAGAGAATCAACTGCACTTACGGAGAAAAGAAGCGACCGCCGAACCGAGAGCCAAGTACAAAAACCAGACGGCCACCTGCAACGAGGTATTATCTTTGATCATTAGTAATATTAATTAACATAGAAAAGGGAAATAAAGACTTTTCTAGTATCTAATATTGTTGCATCCTGGTCAGGATTGTGCATAGAGTTAGAAAATGTGGATAGTAACTTTGCTGCAATTCAGAATCAAAACTTTTTCTTCTCAGCCATAAGATTAATTCGGTGGTGGTGAAATTGACTGTAAGACACATACACCAGCAAAATTTTAACAAAAAAGCCACGCCATCATGATAATTTTTTTTTCGGATAATATAAATAAATATGTATTAAATATGCTCTTGTCACGGCCAAGAGTTTCTATGGCTAAAGGACCATGCATTTTCAAGGAGGACCTCCCGAGATCACCATGTTTCCCACAAGAGAGATTTCGGAACATTCCAAGGGTGGGCGATATGGTAATTGCGCTGAAGTGTCGGTAGTTGGTAGGTTGGGTGGTACAATCACGTCCGCTAGACAGAATCTCAATCAATGATTGTAATCAGAGGGCTCAAGTATAAGAAGGGGTGTTCTCCCTCTTATTTGTATCCATCGAACTATTCAGTAATCAAAAAGCCCATTTCTCTCTTCCAGAGCTTCTCTCTCTGGAAACTTACTTTATCTCTCTACGATCCAGCTTGGCTTAGGCACCCAATGATCTGAGTCGATCCAAAAGAGTCGTTGTACGGTCACGATCCCAATTGATCGGCCCGTGACACTTGACTAATTTAGGTACCAATTTCATGTAATCAATGAATACATTCTTGTTAATCTGCCAAACCTAGGACTAAAGGACAAGAGCTAAATACAATATGAATATACCTTCGAGACTTCCTTAACAATGTGATCACGGTTGGTGGAGCCGAAAGATTGGATGATCTCGCCGAATATGATTGTCAAGAGAGGCTGTGAGATCCCGTTTGCTATGGCGGCCACACTACCGACCACCATGTAAAGGACATCCAGGCGGTCCACGAAGACAAACAACTTAAAGAAGGACACTTTCTGCTCATTCCCTTTATTTCGATCGCCACCTCGTGGTAGCTCCGATGAATTTTTGTCTTCGTTCATGGCTTCTCTTGCTCTACAAAAATGAACAGCCTTTTTGTTAAAGATCGACAAAGAAGAAGAAAACCACCAACAAAATGAAAAAAGAAACTGAATGAGGCAATGCAGACATAATGGAAACTCGGAAACGCAAAGGGACCAGAGTTACTTGGAACAAGCAAAACGAGGGAAAGCAAGATTTCGGATCTTCCACCAAAAACATTCCCGGTCTCATCCGAATCAATCACCAGGTGCTCTTGTCTTAGGAGTGAAAGAGAGAAATATGACGGCCAACATGCATTGTTGAGATGGAGAGAGAGAAATACGTACCGATTTCGTGAGGCAGGCGATGGAGAGAGAGAAATACGTACTGATTTCGCAAGGCAGACGCTAGAGAGAGAGACAGACAGAAAGACAGAGGGGGAGAGATAGAGAGAGGGAGGTTCTTCTTCTTCTTGTTCTTCGGTTTGTGAGAACTAGGAAGAGGCTTACAGAGAGAGTATGGTGAAGCTTAGCGTGTATATATACATATGTAAGTTTGTGATTTTATGAAGACGGTCGGTGGTGTCGTGCGTGACAGTCCTTATCCCCCCTCAGTCAAAGCTTTCTTTCCCTTTCCATCTTCACTAAAGAAAAATTACCCAAAATGGAAAACTTCTGACCCATTTCGGCAAAAAATATGTTTTGTATCAAAGCCCTCAGTGCAAGCGCTCTCTTTAATTTTCAAGTATTTATACACTTGCTGAAATTGAGCATAGACTTTTGAAGGTTTGAAGCATTTATAGTAAGATGAATCCCAATTGGTTTTTTAATAAGATCTCCATGCGTTAATAGTAAGATGAATTGAGCATAGATTTTTGTAGGTTTGAAGCATTTATAGTAAGATGAATCCCCATTGGTTTTTTTAATAAGATCTCCATGCGTTAATGCTTTATTTTTTGGAACTCTGCTTCTAGAAGATGCTCTTGATGTATTAAGTTCGATTTAAGTTGAAGACGCTCTTAAAAGAAATGTAGGGTCTTGAATTTGTGTGTAAAACCTAAAAAATTGCCGAAATGAGGATCGATGCAAGGTCCACGTAACGATGTACGTATACAACATAACATTTGATAAGAAAACCCAAAAATAAAAAGAAAAAATAATATATATCTTTTGTGTTATGAAATACATGAATGAATATTCATTATATTCATCTTATTTAATATACTTATTATGGTACATTTGTATCTTATATTCTAAGTACATCTCCTTATACAATGAATGTTCATTTTCATATCCAATGTATGTTTTATTCAATACATTGATATTAGTGATAAGTGCATCATTATTTTCTTACAAATAGGAACTTAGTTTTTGTCATAGATATAAAGTGATATAGTGAAAATAAAATTTTCTCATTTGGCTTTCTCTACGATCTTTGGTATCTAGCTTTCTCTACTCAATCTCTCTATTCTCTCTATTATGTATTTGCAACATAATATTTTACACGTAATATTTTACAACATGTTATCAGCTCGAAAATCTAACAACTGAGTACGTAATTTTTGCAAGGTATGTGTTCTTTTTATTTTCATTAATCAAGTTATACTTCATCTTTTCCTATCAATTCTTCATTTTTATTTTTCTTGGCCCGAAGCCAATTTCAAATCTAAAAGTATCATTCTGGTCCTGAAGTGGCGGTTGATATATGAAAATCCTTTTAATTAATTTAATGATTTATTTTTGCAAAGATTATGACAAATATTGAAAAGCCCAAATTATGCATTCTAAAAGTAAGTGGAAAGAATTATCTACCATAGTGCCTTGACATGGAAATGCACCTCCAAAGGCAATGTCTCACTAATGTAATTACAGATGATGGAACCTCAAATGCAAAAGATAAAGCAAATGCACTGATTTTTATTCGACGTCATTTGCATGAGAGCCTGCAAACTCAATATTTATCAATTCGAAACCCTCAAATCTTGTGGAAGAGGTTGAAGGATATGTATGATCATACCAAGACTGTTATCGTCCCTCAAGCACAACATGACTGGCAAAATCTCAAACTGCAAGATTTTAAATCAATGTTTGACTATAACTCCGCTTTATTTGATATTTTTTCTTGGCTTGAGTTATGTGGTATCAAATTCACTGATACAGAATTGTTAGAGAAAACATTCTCCACCTTCCATGCTTCGAATATTGTATTGCAACAGCAATACCGGTAGAGTTAGTTTACCACATACTTTGAATTAATTTCCGTGCTCTTCATTGCTGAGCAAACTAATGAATTGCCGCTCAAAAATCATGATCTTAGATATGCTGGCTCAAAAACATTAGCTGAATCACATGCTAATTCTGAGAAAAATACTTATCATTTTAAGGGTTATAAGCATATGCAAGAACATAATCCTAGAAGGGATGGCAATAAATTTAATTGCCCTAGGAAATCTAACTTTAGCCCGGATCATGGCAAAGAAAAAAAGTTAAAGAATGTTATTAATAAAAGTATTTGTCATCGATATGACATAATTGAGCACTAGTCACGTACTTATCATACGCCAAAGCACTTTGTTAATCTATACCAAGCATATTTAAAAAATATGGACAAGCGTAATGAATCTCATGCCATTAAAATCAATTCTACTGCCATAACCATTGTTGAGACCAACAATATCTCTATTAGCAGGACTCCTCTTGCTCCTGAAGTAGCAAATGCATCATTGGATATCTCTGATTTCTTTGAGGACCTCTGATTACTTTGATGAGGCATCAAACTAGTGGATGATAACTTGGATTTCAAATTTTATGATTATAATAATTTCTTTTCTAGTTGTTTAAATGTATTATCTTTTATTATTCTCTAATATGGTTATGTAATATATATATGTATATTATTTTAAAATTTTATTTGACTAATATGCAAATTTTATGATAGTTGACACATGAAGTTGTCAACATAAATGCAAATGAAAAATACCGAGCAAAATGAAGATATTTGTTTGCTTGATAGTACAACAACACATACCATATTTCATAGTAAACACTTTTTTTTGAGTATGACATTGCGTAAGACACAAATCCATACAATATCAGGTCATGTTCCAATTATTGATGGCTTGGAAATGCCACAATTGTTTTATCAAATGGCACCATCCTATATATTGAGGATGTGTTTCTAAGCAGTAGATCAAAAATGAATCTGCTCAGTTTCAAAAATGTACGCCATAATGGGTACCATATTGAAACTATTTATGAACAAGATAAGAAATATATTGGCATTAATTCTTATAAAATGGGCCTGAAAACTATCCATGAGAAGCTAGAAACTTCTTCTATGAGTTTGTAGTGTGTGATGATTAAGGCTGTTAAAACCTACGCCATCACATCCTAGAGTTTGGTAAACTCTGATCACTTCAGATTATAACGTGATTGCCTTGGTCATCCTAGCGCTTCAATGATACATAGAATAATTCAGAATATAAAATGACACCCTTTAAATGATACAAAAATATTTTTGTTCAACGATTATAATTGTGAGACTTGTTCATAAGGAAAGCTTATTATCAAACCTTCTATAATAAAGGTTAATCTTTAATCACATTTATTCTTGCAAAGAATCCAGGATGATATATGTGGACCAATACAATCACAAAGTGAGCCATTTTGATATTTTATGGTACTAGTGGACGCATCCTATAGATGGTTCCATATTTGCCTATTAGCTACACGCAATGTCACATTTGCACATTTACTTGCGCAAATTATAAAATTTTGGGCACAATTCTCTAATTATCCAATTAAGAGCATAATGATGGATAATGCTGGTGAATTTATATCAAAGAGTTTTGATACCTATTGTACTTCACTCAGAATCGAGGTTGAGCACCCGGTTGAGGTTGAGCACCCGGTTGCATATGTTTATACTCAAAATGGACTAACAGAATTCTTAATTAAACATATCCAAATCATTGCTCACACTCTATTATTAAGAACGAATCTCAACGATATAACATGGGGTCATGCAATTTTGCATGCGGCGGCCCTATTACGCCACACTACTAGTCTTTTACAATCCCCCCTTCAAATTGTTCTTGGTTATGAACCAGATACTTCAAATTTACGCACTTTTGGTTGTGCAGTACAGGTGCCTGTAGTACTACCAAAAACAACAAAAATGGGTCCCCAACGCCGTTTGGGCATTTATGTTGGGTTTAATTCACCGTCCTTCATTAGGTTCTTAGAATCAACTACCAGTGATCTTTTTACTACCAGATTTGCAAATTATCATTTCGATGAGACTATGTTTCCATCAATTGGGACACCTACAACTTCTATGAGTGCAAAACAAAAACCAATTAAGATTCTATTGCAATGAGAAAAATTTATCTCAATTAGACCCAAGGACTCCTAAGTATGAAAACGAGATGCAGCGCATAATCTATTTACGGGCTATGGCTAATAGACTTCCCAATGCATTTAATGATGCTATTAAGGTAACGAAGTCTCATATTCCAGCTGTAAATACTCCAGTTAGGATAGTTGTTCCCGAAGGATAGGCTAAAATAGACCGATTGGATCAAAAGATACTTTTCCTCAAAAACAAAGGGGAAAGAATTAGAAATCCGCTCCAAAAGAGCCTAGCGTTGTGCTTGCTCCCAACGAGCTTATTGCCCTTGAAGAGGCGCAAACCCATAAAAGGAACACCAACCCCAGGAAGATTGAGAATTCTATTACATATTGTAATGAAATTTGGGATCGAAATAAAATCATTATTGATGATACTTTTACATTCTTAGTTGCTCATAAAATTATGGATGATGATTGTGAGCTGCAATCTATTATCGAATGCTGTCAAAGGCAAGATTGGCCTAAGTGAAAGGAAGCCATTAAGGCTGAATTAGCTTCCCTAACTAAACGAGAGGTTTTTGGACCTATAACTCGAATTCCCGATGATGTAAATTCCATTGGATATAAATTAATATTTATTTGAAAACGAAATGAGAAAAACGAGGTTATCAAGTATAAAGCCTGACTCGTTGCCCAAGGATTCTCCCAAAGACCTA
The DNA here is from genome assembly GCA_014182725.1 of Eucalyptus brandiana. NCBI lineage: Eukaryota > Viridiplantae > Streptophyta > Magnoliopsida > Myrtales > Myrtaceae > Eucalyptus > Eucalyptus brandiana. Next base: position 7,711,635 of record CM024671.1, read on the forward strand.
GAATTGATTATAATAAGACATATTTACATGTGATAGATATGATTACATTTCGTTTTCTCATTAGCCCAGTACTCTCTCAAAGATTGGAAATGCGTCTTATGGACGTTGTGACAACATATCTATATGGCTCATTAAACTCTGATATTTATATGAAAATTTCCGAGGGATTCAAAATGCTCGATGCATGCACTCCCCGCAATTTGTTCTCAATAAAATTGCAAAGATCTTTGTACGGGTTAAAAGCAATTCGGTCGCATGTGGTATCAATGCCTAAGTGAGTACCTAATTAAGGAAAGATACAAGAATGATCATATCTGCCCATGCGTGTTTATTAATAAATTATAAACCAGATTTGTTATTGTAGCAGTTTATGTCTACAATATAAATTTAATTAGAACTCCACAAGAGTTAGCTAAAACTGCTAAGTATTTAAAAAGGGAGTTTGAAGTTAAAAATTTGAGTAAAACCAAACTTTGTCTTGGTCTAGAACTTGAGCATAAAATAAATGAAAAAATCGTCCATCAATCAACATACGTTGAAAGATTACTTAAACGCTTCATTATGGACAAAGCTCACCCATTAAGCACCCATATGGTTGTAAGGTCTCTAGATCCCCAAAAGAACTCATTTCATCCTAAAGAATCTAATGAAGAGATACTTGATCCTGAAGTACCATATCTCAATGCAATTTGGGCTTTAATGTACTTAGCACAATGTACAAGACTAGATATCATTTTTGTAGTAAATTTATTGGCACATTTTAGTTCTGAACTAACTCGGAAACACTGGAATTGAGTTAAACATATTTTCTGTTATCTCCGTGGAACCATAGATTTGGGATTATATTATTTCAAAGATTCCACTAACTCTGGTTTAGTTAGATATGCTGATGATGGATATATATCTGATCCACATAAGGCTCACTCTCAAACTGGTTATTTATTTTGTTATAACGACACCATCATTTCCTAGCGTTCTACGAAGCAATCGCTAGTAGCTACATCCTCTAGCCACTATGAGATTATTACTTTATATGAAGCTGTAAGAGAGTGTGTTTGGTTATGATCCATTATAACGCATATTCATAATATTGTTGTTTAATTCTGGTTTCAAATTCTCCCACTATAATTTATGAAGATAATGCTACTTGTGTTGCACAAGTTATGAGATGATATATCAAAGGTGATAGGACCAAGCATATCTCGCCGAAATTTTTCTATACTCATGAACTCCAAAAAAGTCAACAAATTAATGTTAAATAGATTCGATCCATATATAATCTTGCAAATTTTTTTACCAAATCATTGCCAACATCAACTTTTGAGAAATTAGTATATGGCATTAGTATGCGGCGAGTTCACAAGATTCCCCAGTGGTTATATGGCTCAATTGAGGGGGAGATATTATGAACTATGCATTGCACTCTTTTTTCTTTCTGTCGAATTTTTTCCCACAAGGTTTTTCCGGCTTAAACTTTTTAACGAGGCAATTAATGCATCCATAAAATGGAGAGATCATAAAATTTGTGCTCTGTACTCTTTTTCCCTTTTGTCTGGTTTTTGTCCCACTGCGTTTCTCCAACTTAAGGTTTTTAATGAGGCAATATCATTCGATGCACATTCGTAATATAATGAATACAATGAATATTCAAGGGGGAGTGTTATGAAATACATTAATGATTTAAATACATAAATGAATATTCATTATATTCATCTTATCTAATGTACTTATTATAGTACATTTGTATCTTATATTCTAGGTACATCTCCCTATCCAATGTATATATTATTCAATACATTAATATTAATGATAAGTGCATCATTATTTTCTTATAAATAGGAGCTTAGTTTTTGTCATAAATATAAGGTGATATAGTGAAAATAAGATTTTCTCCTCTAACTTTCTTTACGATCTTTGGTGTCTGGTTTTCTCTACTCAATCTCTCTATTCTCTCTATTATATATTTGCAATGTAATATTTTACAACATTTTGGAGTCTTAATTGATAATAAAACCCAAATATTGAAAAAAGAATGTATGCATACAGTATAACGATGATTAGGTCCCGATTTCACCAAAAGCGCACTTCCCAAAAGCTCTCAAAAAAATAATTTTCGAGGAGTAGGACCAATGATGGTTGGATTGTAAAAATAATAGATCTCAATCATTCGTTGAAAACCTTTGAAGTATTTATATAATACGTACGTCATCGTGTTTGTACAAAAAGTACGACAACATGAATTATTGTATGAGATTTTCAGGACAATAAAATTCTCTCGAGATCATAAATTCCATTAATTGAGTATAAAAAAAAATGGAAACAAAATTCCAAGAAAGAGTAGGTAATTTATATGGGGCGGCACTATTTCCACCCCCATCTTGACTAAGACACTCCTTTTTTCCTAATTAACTTATCGAAATACCCTCCTTTCTCTCTTAAATTTATTGTTTCTTTTTTTATTAGGCTAACTCATGAAATTGCCTTTATTTCTATCACATCTCACATTAGTTTCACAATACAAATACTCCATAACACCCTACTATCATTTTACAATGCATCTTGTTATCACTCTGCCTAGTATATGGTCTCATATCTTCAATCCCAAGATATTTCTATTCAAGACAGCTCATGAACACGACTAATTGCCTTTTTTCATCAAATGGTATGAGCAAAACTATATTCCAGAGTCAAAAATCAATATTCAATTTAATTATTTAGCTTAGCTTTATCAAAGATGGTACTGAAAAAATTGATCAAAATATGAAAAATGTTAATTTGTTAGAAGTATGAAAATGTCAAACATATCTATATTTAGGTCATATCTGAATATTAACACAAGATAAGTTTATAAAGGAGAAAACCGCTTGCCGTTCTAACCCTACAATGAAGAAAGTAATCAATATCGATTGAAAATTCAATTTCCTATCAAGTTAGTTAAAACTTTAAAATATGCTTAAAACTATCTTATGAAAACATTTGATGTACCTTTGAAAGAGAAGAAGGTGTAAATAAATTATCCACTCTCATCTTGCAATTTTTATTAAAACACAGAAAGCTCAAAAGAAAGCAAAAACCAGTGATGCGTATCTTTAAAAACCTACAAACATTTTCCAGGAAAACACTCACAATGTCAAAATCGGCTAGATAATTTGATCGAATTTAAATTTTCAACTTTGGAGTAAAGTTTCCCTTAGACTATTTGATAAAAAAATACAATTTATAAGCTGTCAAAGCTAAAAATTCCTAACATTCTATGTAATTTTTGTAATTAAAAATATGAGATCATAAAATAAAATTAACGACATTCTCTAAACAAAGTGCTAATATAATGTAGAATAAAATAATATCTTGTTGGATAAAATTCAAATTAATGTTGTGAAGTTGATCAGATATGAGAGATAATAGAAATAAAAGGCACTTTTGTGGATTAGCCTGATAAAAAAAAGAAAAAAAGAAATGGGTTAGCCTAATAAAAGAAGAAACAATAAATTGAAGAGAGAGGGAGAGATGAGGGTATTTTGGTAAGTTCAATGGAAAGAATAAGTATTTTAGCCAAGATAGTGGGAGAAATAATGCCGCCCTTTATATGGAAGGAAAAAAAAGGGAGGAACAAGAGAGTTCGTTTCATCTTTTTGATAAAATGTATGGCTAGCAATCGTGCTCTCTCCCATGAATTGCATTGGCCCTAGAAATTTGTCTTTCAGAAGAAAGAACAGGAAAGAATCTCTTCGTCTTCTCCTCCAAAGGGAACAGCATTTAAAGATCACGTACGGAAACAGAAACGCCGGTGAATGAGGAGGAATATGGTCAAATTAGTGTTGACGCGGGAATGTGAAGAAAGTGGTATGAGCAAATCTTGACGACTTAGCTGGTCAAAGACATCGATGATCTTTTTCACGTAGGTTTCCAAATCTTAGGACCACCTTAGCTGGTTTGCACTCTCTTTAACACCCGTGCATGCGTGCTACAAAAAATCAAGCAATGAATATGTTGAAAATTATAAAAGAAAACTTTTAAAAAGTACAAATAAATCTTAAAATTTATCAAATTAATTCAATTGAATCCTTCCATTGATTATCTTTTTGAAAATTTAAGGACTCAATTAAACTTATGTATCAAGTTTTAGGATTTATTGTATTTTTTGAACTTGATTACATTTTTGTGATAAATTTTAGGATTTTCAATAAACTTATCCTAAAAATCAAAGTGTGGGTTGTTCGAGAGAATATGCTTAAAGGTACAAATTAGTGAGATGGGGCTTTTGAATTTGTTTCGAGAAGGCAATATATTTATGGGATTGGCAGATTATTCTTTGGACTTTCGAAATTACAATCTGATCGATTTTATTATTACAATATTTCATTGTTATGCTTGAGTCGTACGGTTTGGACATACCATCTTCGCTCCACCTTGCACCCTATGTCTGCCCTCGACAAAGATAAATAAAAGTAGGGAAGATGTATGGGTAGTTCCTTTTTAATTCTCATGTGCATAATGATGGTGAAAGATACAAAAAGATAGTAAATATGAGCACATGAAGCCTCGCATGTTAGATGTATGCCCTAAAGCTGCTATATAATAGTTACATATTAGGGATTTTAATTGTACATATAAAATTATGTTCTTTTTATTTTTTAAGGGAATTGATTAATTATTAATTAATTAATTGATTAATTAAAGTGGAAATGGTAAGCAATTTTTTGCTGACCACTTCACACGAATACGTGCACATGCACGCACGAATTCGTGCATGATGGTCAGCAACTGCTGACCATCATACACGCATTTTTGTTCGTGCATGGATGGTCGGCATGCACGAAATCGTGCATAAACGATCAGCGGTTGCTGACCGTTCCATTCATACACGATCGTGCTCGATCGTGCATGAGAACGAGGATCAGCAATAGTTGCTGATCCCACGATCGGCAACCGTTGCTGATTCGTGTATAAATATTAATTGTTAGATGTATGCCCTAAAGCTGTTATGTAATAGTTACATATTAGGGATTTCAATTGTACATATAAAATTATGTTCTTTTTATTTTTTAAAGGAATTGATTAATTATTAATTAATTAATTGATTAATTAAAGTAGAAATGGTCAGCAATTTTTTGCTGACCACTTCACACGAATACGTGCACATGCACGCACGAATTCGTGCATGATGGTCAGCAACCACTGACCATCATACACGCATTTTTGTTCGTGCATGGATGGTCCGCTGACCATCATGCACGAAATCGTGCATAAACGGTCAGCGGTTGCTGACCGTTCCGTTCATGCACGATCGTGCTCGATCGTGCATGAGAACGAGGATCAGCAACGGTTGCTGATCCCACGATCGGCAACCGTTGCTGATTCGTGTATAAATATTAAAAAGAAAGGCTGCAAAAGGTTGTAATGAAGAGAGATTTTCTGTGAGCGTGCGTCTTGGTTTTTGGCAACACTTCAAGGGGTTGAAATACAGAGAAAGGTGGGCGTGCGCTATTTGTTTTTAGAGAAAATGGGTTGCTGAAAATAAAGAGAAACGTGTGTGTTCTTATATTCTTTGAGAGATACGAGAAAGTAGAGTGTTTTCTCATTCAGGCCGTGACTATAATACATTGAGGATACGTTGGATCATTTCCACGTGATTGCTAGCACAATCGAAGTGGTGAATATCCGAAAGTTCTCTCTTCCGTTCGACGTTCGTTGTTGGTGTGTCTGAACTAGAGGTCCGACGCTTGTGGGACTCGAACTGTAGAACATCTGGACCGACTTGTTTAAAGCACGCTTCGAGAGGTAATTCGTTTAACTCCCTTTTATGTTTAGATTTTTGATTAAAACGCACGAACAACGCCTAAGGAGAATCATGTGTAAAATATATCTTTGTTTCCGCTGCGTTTATTTTATTTTTATTTTTTTATACATGATTCATTAAACCCCAACATCGCACTCACTTCCAAAAACGATTGGCAATAGCGATCAAGAAATGAAATAACATTGATCATTAATTTATGAGCTATTATCGCATCTACTACCGGTGTAAATTTATATTTTGTACATTCATTATTGGATCAAGCTAAACGAAAGCCACATTCTTCCCCGTTCATAAGGAAAATCGCGAAAATCATCTTGAGATTGACATTTATCAAAAGTAACTTTCAATAGCTAATGTAGAACATACTTTCCTCAAAAGGAGCAAGAAGCCTATAATAAGCCATTACATTCACAAGTCAGCTTTCTCAGTATCTTTTGGATGGCAAGTATAATTGACTCTGTACTTAGCCTTACAAATTTCTACATTTCATGCAACACGGACTCAGCATAGGCACCCCAATTTTTTGTTTCTCTCTTGCTCATTGCATTTTAAGGCGAACTGAGGATAGGTAATTCAATTAGAAACGCATGGTTTTGTATATCTAGTTTGACAAACGGCCTAGTTACTGATGAAAGTAATTTAAAGATGAAATGCTCACAACTTATGCATGGAAGAGAAAAAATAGACAGACTTGTAGACTTATTTTACCTTCACAAAAAAAAAAGACAAAACTCCCCTATTTATAGACTTGTTATATGACATTTACCTCTTCCTAATAGATAAAGCTAGCGTTCCAAATAAGATCTGGAAACTAATATTTCGAATAAGATCTAAAAACTAACAAAACAATCACCATATCTCACCTTATCTCTAAAAACAATCACCATACCTAAAAATACGAATAGATTCATTAAAGATAACAATGAACAGACTCATTAAAAATAACAATGCAAATATGACTCTTCTTCAATGCGGATACCGAATAGTTATTGACATCAATGAATTTGATTTAATTTCTAACACTTTCCCTTAAGCCAAATTCTCTTCCATCAATCATTTCAAGCAAGCTTTTGAACTTTCGAAAAACATCGATCTTGAGATGTTTGGTAAAAATGTCTGCCACTTGATCTCTCATCTTCACATGTAATACTTTAACCTCATTTTCTTTAACCTGTCTCGAATAAAGTGATATCGAACATCAATACATTGCTTTGTTCATGAAAATTTGGGATTTTCGCCAATATAATAGTAGAAACATTATCAACAAAAATCTCAGTTGCTTTCTTCTACTCCATAAGAATATCCTTGAGTAGTCTTCCCAACCAAATTGCGCGACAAACATATGAGAATGCAGCTACATATTCAACTTCACGTGTCGATAGAGCAACACTGGATTGTTTCTTTGATGATGGTGTTGATGTTGATTTAACATATTATAAAAGCTTGATTGGGAGTTTGAGATATTTCACATGCACGAGACTAGATATTATGTATAATGTGGGAATTGTGACACTGCTTTCATGTTGTCATCAAAGTGGTATTAGAGCTTACAGTTTGTGATCATGGCATCAACAAACAATCAGCTTCCTCTTCAGTACCCTCGTCTTACCAAAGTCAACTATGGTAACTAGGCCGTTAGAATGAAAGCTCTACTTGGCGCCTACGGTGTGTGGGAACTTGTCAACACTGGCTATAATGAGCCGGAGGATGAAGCTACCTTGAACCAGAACCAAAGGAATGCCTTGGAGAAGGTGGAGAAGGTTTGTTCGAAAGATCAAGATGCCCTATCAATCATCCATCAAGCTTTAGATGATTCCATATTTGAAAAAGTTTCAAATGTTGCTACTGCTAAGGAGGCACGAGAGATTCTTCACAACACACATCAAGGAGTACAAAAAGTTCAGAAGATTCGCCTTCAAATCTTGAGAGGTGAATTCGAGGTAATTCATATGAAAGAATCCGAATCGATTACTAACTATTTCACAAGAGTTTTGGTGATCGTCAACTAGATGAAAAGAAACAAAGAAGACGTTTCACATGTTTGTATTGTCGAGAAAATACTTCGGTCCTTAGCCAAGAAATACGACCATATTGCTATGGCAGTTGAAAAATTTAAAGACTTAGATGCCATGACGATTGATGAGCTTATAGGTTCATTACAAGCCCATGAAAAAAGGTTTAGAAAGAGAAAGATTGAACTGGTGGAAGAAGTTCTCCAAACGCAGTTGGCTATCCAAGATGAGAAGGAGCAAAAAAGAGATCCCGTGCAAACTCACAGGACAAACCAAGATCGTGATCGTGGTCAAGGCCGAGGCCACTTTCAAGGAAGAGGTCATGGACAAAGCATAGGTTATGCTACTTGAAGTGACAACAGATACCAATATCAAAGAGATATTCACGGAAGAGGAAAGAACTTGACAAGCCAATGGTATGATAAATCTAAAATTCAATGTTATCATTGTAATAAACTTGGCAATTATGCTTCTAACTGCCAGAACAAGGAGAGTAGTAGAGTAGATGAAAAAACAAATTTGGTAAATGATGCTGATCAAGTTTTATTATTGGGGTTCAAAGAAGATGAAGGAGGTCAAACTGATACGTAGTATCTGGATACCAATGCAAGCAATCACATGTATGGGAGAAAAGAGATGTTTACCGAGTTAGATGAGACCCTTAAAAGGAAAGTCTCTCTGAAAGTGCTAGTACGAACACCTAGAGGGGGTGTATAGGTGTAAGAAAATTTTCACAAAAAGCAATAAAAATATTTTGCTTTTGAAACTGAGTCTGAAGAACAACAGACTTTGACCGAGTTCAGACTTTAGCAGTTAAATAGAACTACAAACAAAATAAAGGAGTTCGGGAAAGAGAATAAGAACACATAATTTATAGTAGTTCGGCTTAGATGAAGCCTACGTCCACTCTCCCACACTAACAGCCCTCTGCTAGATTCCACTATGCAATCAACAAGAAATTAAAACTTTGAGTGCAAACACTTAATGGTGGATCATACTATCTCACTAAGTCACTATTTCAATATTTCTCTCATGATCATAAACGTTTAAGCTCACAAGAGACAAATATATGATCAAAGTTGGCTCGGACTTTGGAATTATAAATTCTACACTTCATCTCTTACTTGTTCATCAGTCCTTGATGTCCTTAAATACTCCTCCACTTCCAAACTAGCTGTTGGACAGTATCTTAAGGATTGTCTTCCAATCTACCCATTAGACAAATATGTATTTAGAAGATTTGGTAGCCGTTGAATGATAGAGGTAGAATCCCAAATTGATTTTGGTCGCCCATACAAAAAGAATCTTGGTTTCCATAAGTAGAACTTCTTCATATAGAAAATTCTTATATTCATGATCCAATTGTCAATCAATTAGATTGAGTCAATCAAATCTATCTTGATGTAGAATCCAAACCAAATCATTAGCCGTTATATGTTTGGGCTTGCGTTACGTTCTATCAAGTTGTTTTGTTCCGAATCTGCTACATTCTAAACTTGTGTCTCATTCTGGATCTTGTCACGTTTTGGACTTGTATCTCGTTTTGGAGGTAAAGTTTGAGAGTATTCTATCTGAAATAAAGTCTAAGTGTCTTCCGTCTGAAGCAAAGTCTTAGTGTTTTCCGTCTGAAGTAGAGTCTGAGTGCAATAGACTTTACAATTTAGACGTAAGTCTGAACATATTATACTTCTGAACAGATTTAGTTTTAAGATCTGAACACAGTCTGAATAAGTTCAACTTCAGCATAAAGTCTGTCTTCTAGTTCTTTCAAGTATAGACTTTGACATTATCATTTACATGTTCTATCATCTGCATAGTCTATTGCTTAATAATTAAATACGTTAGTAGCCTTTGATTTATTTTGTTATCTTCAAAACATCATAAGGGATTTTCCTAACAATCCCCATTTTTTATGATGACTAAATAATTTTTGAATATGCAGATTTGTAATCACACTTTCTAAAATATTGATAAATCAATCGTCAAATTTTAGATTTTCAAAAAGTGTGATTCGAATCAAAAGATAACAGAAGATAGCAAATAGATTGAGCATAATTATATATGGAAAGATAATCGCAGTTCAATAACTAATATTAACACATATGCATATTTATATTCTCTCCCCCTTTTTGTCATAATCAAAAAGCAAAAACAATAGAAAAAGTATCATGTAGAGAATATAAAACGATAACAAATATATCTTACATGAAACACAATTTCTAAAAAATCAGCTTTTACAAAGTAAATGGAATATCAAAGATATGTAATCACTTTGATCATATATAGCAAATATTCGATAAAAATCATGGATGGATTATAAAATTCACTTACCCTTTTTGTCATAATAAAATGATAAATAAGAGATTTGTTAATGAAAAAAGGTAATAAAAGATGCACTAACCGAATTTTGTAGAACTTAATAAGTTCTAACACATTTACTTTTTCCTTCCTTCCATAATAATCAAGATCACGATCGATTCAAAAATATTTTTCCATAATTGATTAATGATCTTCCTCAATTTGTTGCCTTTTTAAGGTGATCACGATTCTTTCCATTTCTTTTTGATTCACTTTCTCCCCTTGTCATCATGACAATATTTGCAAAAATTTTGCGCAAAGAAGAGAATTTTTTAGCCTCTAGAAAATAGTATAAAATCTCCATAATTTTCTGATCAGGCTTTCCAAAATTCATATGGAGGATTCTATTGCCACCTGCAAAATCTTGTATAATAGATAATAATCTTTGCAAAAATGTCACATAACATCTTCCTTTGATTTGCGGATCAAACTTGCTAGATATAAGATATCTTTTAAGAATATAGCAAGAATATCCATAAATATGCAATAATATCTTTTGAGATCAAAGGGATTTCCTTGAGCATAAATGTGACATCCTGAATTTCAAATTCTGTTTTCGACTGATTGAGTGGGCTTTTCATCGACACGCCTATAATCATTTTCCCTAAGCTGATCACTCACGAGGTAACTAGTCTATCAGGTGAAGCTGTTAAGGGATTTTAACACAATAGACTTGAAAATTCAAACAAGAATCGACTACTCAACCGTACTAATCTGCAATGGTCATTACAGCACAAACTAATTAGAGACTGGAGATAGGTCGACTCGACAAAATCATATGATTAAGTATGGGTGATTCCATCTAATTGCACAATTCTTATCGATCGGCACTAGATCGATTTCTCTGTCGTTTTGGTACTCTATATCCACATTTGAAATCTTGAGATTTCCACGACAACCGAGAGTCGCCAATGTGTTGAAGATATACTTTGTGGCTAAAAAACAATTGACCATAGGTCAAAAGCGTTAAAAATTCTTAAAAACTACCCGGTAGATCAGGACACGCTAAAATCGTGCTAAATTGAAATTAACCGAGAATGGGAACCCAAATTTAGAAATGGAAAGTTCTGTCATGTCATAAAATCATTATAGGAGCATTAACTCATCTTCCGAAGATTTTTCTGCAAACCGAGATTTTTGGTGAAAAATCCAAAATAAGGTTATTTTGGATCGGAAAATTTTGAAGACCGCTTTTGATTTCGTTTTTGGGATTCAAGTTGGACTAATTGGTAAGGAAAAATGTTGATTTGGATGATGGCACCTTAGTTGGAATTATGGACATCAAATTGAGTCAAATTAGATAAGAATTGAAGGGGAATTGAATGAATTTGATGTGTAATTGTCCAAAATTCATAGTCCCTTGGTCCTCAACCTCTTGGACCACCTCATTGGCTTTGTAAGGAAGCTTAGTGGTCTGCAAATGGCTGTGGAAGCCAGCCAAGCCAAGGTGGGACCTCTCCAAAGAGACAAAGGGATAAAAAGAAGCTTGGAGGGACCCTCAAAGCGAGAGTTGTCCCCTTTCTTCCTCCCTCAACTTTGCTTTCTCTATTTTCAGACCCTTGAAGCTCCAAAAATTACAGAGAAACTAAGCTCAGCCCCTCCCCTTGCTCGCCGCACGTCACCTAGGCCATTGGAGCCACTGTCGACCTCTTTTTCCCTCGTCTTCACCTTCTTCCAGTTTCTACTCTAACTGACCTTTCTCCAAAAACTCAAGTTAAAAGTTGTCTTCCCGTGACAATCAACCTCCATGCCACCCACCACCATGTCCAAGAGGTCCAAACTGTACGAGAGCACCTCACCGTTCGCCGAACGAAGCCGCCGGCTAACCTGTCCACCGGCCGAAAGTTGCCGCTTGCCGGACCGCCTAGAGTCCGCCTGGAGTGCATTGTTTCTTGTTTTGTGCGTGTTTCCTCCCATTCCAACCCTTCCTCCACCCATCCTAACCACCAACAAGTCCCCCTTGACCCCCAGGTGCTGCCGGCTAGATTGCACGGACACTCTCTAGGACCCTTCGTGTCTTGTCCGACACTTCGACACGTGTCTAACACGCGGTCAACGCATGTCAAAAAATCCGACACGTGGTCAACTACCTTTGACACGCTCCGACACACAAGTCGGTGATTCCGACACGTGATTCCAACACGCACAGGGTTATTTTTATAAATTTCCAAAACTTATGTGGTCTAAATATAAATATATGAAAAAAATAAAAATGAAAAGCTAAAACAAATTTCCAATACTCGTTTGAAGATGTTGGGGTGCTTGAAGTTGCAAATCTTTTACTTGATGAGCCAGAGATGGAGTCTGTTTTTTTTTTTTTTCTTTTTCAAAAGAAATGGATGATGTGGGGATAAGTACACTAATGGTGCCATAAGTTGTGTACGGCGCTCACTTTGGTGCCAAAAGTTTCCGTCGGATCACTTAAGTGCCAAATCGGAGGAAAAACGCTCACTTTGGTGCCACCGGCGAAAGATTCTAGCCTCCGGCGAAAGATTCTAGCCTCCGGCGAAAGATTCCGGCCAAAATGATTTTTTTTTAAAAAAAAATCGATAAGCCTTTAAATGACGTCGTTTTCGGTCCTCCTTAAGAAAACGACGTCGTTTTGCCGTCCTACGTGGATGGCTTCATGGAAACGACGCCGTTTAGCTCACATGGGGAAAAATTAGGGTTTCCGCCGCTCGGCCACCGTCGTTCGCCCGCCGTCGCTCGGCCACCGTCGCTACTCGGCCACTGTCGCTCAGCCACCATTGTAGTTGCTCGACCAGGTGAGCGAGGAGAGACTGAGATTGTTGCGGGAAAAATCGAAGGCGAGGGCGGAGGAGGAGGAGGAAGAAGATGGGTCGAAGGGGTTGCTGGTGCGTTGTTGGTGTCGTTGCTGGTGTGCTGCCGATGCTGTTGCTGGTGCCGTTGCTGGTGTGGGTCTTCGAGGAAGAAGAAGACACGAAGACGAGCTTCCCTCTCTCTCAATTTGGGGATTAGGTTTTCAAAGTTGGGGGAAAGATGCCAAACGGCGTCGTTTTGGTGTTTGGATGCTGACTCAACTCTCCGACGAGCCACGTCGGCGTCAAAAATTAATAAAAAAAGGCCACGTCGGATTTCCGGCCAATTTCGTCGGAGTTGGCACCAAAGTGAGCGTTTTTCAAATTTTTGGCACTTAAGTGATCCGACGAAAACTTTTGGCACCAAAGTGAGCGCCGTACACAACTTATGGCACCATTAGTGTACTTATCCCGATGATGTGGATGAATGACTTTTTGTTATATTTGATGATGGAATTTGATTGTTTTTTTTCTTATTGTTAAATTTTAAATTTAATAGTAGAATGTGGATTACTTTTTTTTTTTTTCTCCAAGTTTTATGTATTATTACAATGAAATGTAGTTGAATTTGTCAAATTAAAACAATGAATGATATTAACAAATGTAGGATTAATGTTTTTAGTATAGATTAATTATAGGCTTTTTTATTATTATTATTTAGTTATTTATGCATTTATATATATTAAAATATTTATTTAATATATAACGTGTCGTGATTCTCTACTTTTGAGAAATGATGTGTCGATGTGTTGTGTCGTGTCATGTCGTGTCATGTCGCGTATCGCGTGTCCATGTCGATGCAACCTAGGCCGCTGGTTGCCGGTTGCCAGCCACCCGTTCGCCGAAGCTCCGTTCAACCCTTCCTCGCTATTCAGCCGTTGGTTTCTCCTCCTTCGGTCCTTGGAGTAGAAGCTGAACTAGCAAGGGTCTTAAAGCTTCATGGCTCGTTTCCGAGCCCTTCTCGGCCTCGCTTGGTGTCACTGCTAGGAGGATTGTCGCCCGCCTCCACGTCACTGTCACCGTGGACTCATCGGAAGGCTATCCAGTGAGTTTACTCACTAAACTCTGCTTATGGAGTTAATTATGCTTAAGGGTGATTAGATTAGTCTAATGATGATTTAGGTGGTTAGATTACCTTAGTTAATTGTTAATTAGATTAGATTAATGATTAGTTTAGTGGATGGATTAATTAGTCTAATCATGCAATTAGATTAGTGTAAGCATGATTAGACTTTTAATTAATTAATTATTTTATTTATTTATTTAAAATAAATATTATTTAATATTATTTAATTAAATTATTTTATTTTTAAATTAATTAAATTTTCGGAATTTAATTAATTAATTAATTAATATTTTCCGAAAATTATGTCGAGATGGCCAGTCGTTAGAATTTCGCATTAATCACAGTAGTGTGGTTAGTTTGTACAAATTGATTGTTAAATTGTGAAATGAATGACGTTTGTGAAGTTTTGGTATTTAACTCGAAAATACCGGGTGTCAGGTTGTGATACCGAATGTGTTTTTTTAAGTACCATAGCAGCTTGTGTGAGTGATATTGAATTGTATGCTTGTGTGAGACCTATTATGTGACAGCTTGTGTGAGCATTAATCTGAGTCAGCTTGTGAGAGCAAGGATAAGTTAGCTTGTGTGAGCAAACGTATAAGTCAGCTTGTGAGAGCAATGATAAGTCAGCTTGTGTGAGCAATAGTGTATATCAGCTTATGTGAGCAGTGGTTTGTTGGACTGATAGACCGAGGTGTGTCGGTAGTTCATGCTTGTGCGAGCAATGATTGCATATGAATTGTATTGACGTGTAGGAAGAGACTGAGACAAAGTAAGTCCTATGCCTTGTGTGCATAGATTGCCTCTACGCGTATTTCCTTCCTAGTCAGAATTTAAGAGGTGGACTTGCTGAGACATTGTCTCACCCCATCGTGGGCTCAACATTTTTAGGTCCTTAGATGACAGTGGTGGAGGACCCGAAACTCCAAAGTTTGTGGAGGAGGAGACTGAAGAATTGACGAACGTGTCTGACTAGTGGGTCATAGGACAGTTCCCTTTTTGTTGAGCCGATATTTTGTAAACAGCCTGGTATTGTATATAAACATGTGTGTTTATAAAAGATTTGTTTTGGTTGTGAATTGTTGCCTACTTTGCTATCCCAAGTTAATTGTTGTCAGGGGTTTTGTTCGCTTTCACATGCGTAATAAAATGAATGGGTACACCACGCATCCTAGGACATCGCAAATTTGTATCGACCACCAAGGGATGTGTGCGCGCTCGAAGTTTGAGGCGTGACATCCCCATTTAGTGGTATTAGAGCTGGTTGATAGTTAGAGTGATAAGATGCAATAGGTTCTCGGGATAGTTAGTAGGATTAACCTCTATTTCATGTTGATGCATATGAGTGATAGCTGTTTGATAGCTTGTGTGGTGTGGATCACTCAAATTATAATCTGGTATTGAAATTGGAAAACAGGTGTCTATAAAAAGCCCGTAGCATGAGTGACCAAGAGTAGAGTGAGATAGCTAGTATAAACACCTAGAGGGTGGTGAATAGGTGTAAAAATAATTTCTCGAGATATGGAAGCGATACTAGGCAAACGATAGAAAGGGAGTTCTCTTTTAGTTAACAAAATGAAATACGATCAAAGTAAAGCAAGGAGTAAGGAAGAGAAAATTGAACACAAGGTTTATAGTGGCTTGGCTTATTCCAAGCCTACGTCCACTCTTCCGCACTAACAGCCCACCGGCTGAATTTCACTATGAACAAAAGAGATGTTATAACACAACTTTTCCTTGATTCCACAATGTAGATGTTCTACCACACTTCCTCAAAGTTTCTCACAAATATAGACTCTCTTTTGCGTACAAGATTTCGCTCAAAGGAATTGACTAAACAACAAGGAGCTTCAGACTTTGAAATTCTTCTATCGCGCACTTCTCGAGCAACTTAGAACGTCTTCCTTATATACTCCTTTATGCCATCATACCCGTTGGCACTTACCAAAGGAATTCCTCCAATCTACCCGTTGGACGGAATCAATTAGGAAGATCATTCGAGCTATTAAAGGAACATGTCGATAGCCCATCAATCATGTTCACCCATACAATCAGGATCTCGATTTCCATAAGTAGAATCTTCCAAGAATATTTTGACAATCATCGGATCCTTGATCTTCGAATCAATCATGATCAAATAAAGGATTCCGTTATGTCATATACAGCCAATAGATCTTCTCCAGTCGATAAAGTCACATCCTTAATGAAACATCCAGTTCTGGATAGCCTTTCTTCAACGAATTAGAAACTGTTAATGAGGATAGACTTTGAGTCTTAAGTCTGGCTGTCCGGAGGTCTTCAGACTTTAAATAGCAGAGTTTACAAATCTTCAGACTAGACTGATGGAAACGATTTGTCAGCTTCAAAACACTTTATGAAGATTTCTCCAACAATCTCTCCCTTTTTGATGGTGACAAAACTTTCCTGCAGATTTGGATAACTTTGACCTGCAAAACATTACTCAACAAATACGGATATCTTATAAAGATAAATGGCTTAATGAATGATAACACTAGAATCTGCAACCACAGAAAATAGGTTAGTCTAGTATGTGATAAAGCCATCCATAAGATATCAATAGTAGTTAATATAAATCAAGTCAAGTCCAAATCTAAATTAGTCCACACATCCAGACACAAAAACAAAGTCAAACATCAAAACAATCTAAGTTAAACAAACCAAACGATTAAAAATCAAAGTTTCAAATCTTGCATCTCTCCCCCTTTTTGTCAGCATAAAAAAGGTTGAGATGAAAATGGAATAGAGTCAAGAATGCTTGGGAATTCGGACAAGCTAGAAATCTCCCATTGACTGAACGATGCCTTCCAGCCTTTTCAAGTCTTCTTTTAGTTGTGCAACATCCTCACCCTTGGCATTAGCTTGAATCTGAAGAGAAAGGGCTTGGATCTGATCATTCAATGAACCCAAAGAAGCTTGACCTGCATTCTGCAAATTCTGAACTTCGCATCTCAAAGCATATATCTGACCTTGCATTTCCAAGAGAATATCCATAATTCTGCGAAAATCCGCTGAATTATCGATCTACGTACTGGCTTCGGCCCGATCTGATGGAGTAAAGGCAGGCGATGGCAGATCAGTATAATCACGCAAATTTGGAGATGAAATATCATGTCCTTCCTCAGAAAATTGAGAGGCATAAATGTCCTCTGGATCTGCTGGAGAGCGACTGACTCCCTCACTGGTAGCAGGATATGAGGACATTCCTCTTTTCTCATGATCTCCCCCTGTTTCCATACCTTTAGGTGGAGAAAAGTGTCCCTCATGTTCTCCTTCTTCTTGATCTCTTTTCTCTTCTTCTTCTTTTTCGACTCTTTCCTTCTCAGCATCTCTTTCTTCTTTTTCTCCTTCCTCTGTTTCTTTCTCTTCTGCTTGTTTCTCTTCTCTTTCTCTACTCCTTTGTTCTGAGTCTTGTTCTGGAACAGAACGACTTAGATTCTTCAAAGCCATTGCAGAAATGGTGATGTTTTCCTCATCCTCTTCATCCTCGACGATGAGAGCTCTTCTTTTCTTGGATGAAGCAACCATGGGCTCCTTCCCTTTTCTTTTTGCTGCAGAAGAGCTTTGATGAGTTTTGACAGGAGTTTTCTCCTTGAATTTCTCCAATGCCTTGCTTAGTTCCTTCAGACGCATTTTAGTCACCATTTTTAGCCCTACCACTATATGATCACACGATCGAGCACAAAGAATTTGTGGAGGCTGAATGTTCAGATGTCTAAATAACTTAGTCACAAGACTTGGATAAGGAAGTTGACCTCTGTCCTTCACCACTGCTCTATACATGTGGAACATAACAGTGTGAGGAAGAGAAAACTTTTTCCCAGTGATGATGGCATACATCAGCTTTGCCTCTGAACTTGAAACGTCTGTCTTGGAAGTTGATTTCGGTCTGAGGCAATTGATCACAATCTTGTGAAGCAGAATGTTGAACACACTCATCCTTGAGTAGGAAATCTTTTCTTCTGTTCTCATGTCCTTAACAAGTTCCAATGTAGCACGAGCAATAGAAACTTTGATCGGTTGATATCTTCCTCTCTCAACCCCTAACACATCGCCAAAGCATATCCATATCCACTACAAAGTCTTGATCTTTAACGTTGAAAGAGAATCTATTCGCATTCAAGAAACTAAGATTCGAATAGAAATAGCGAGTTAATTCGAGCATGAGCTTCTGTGGTGTCAGAACAGAACTGCTCAAGTTGAAGAAAACTAAACTTTTCTCTCAAGTTGACATTTACAGCATCAAGGAAGTCAAAATCCACACTCCTAGGGTTTATCACCCCACGCTTTAGCAATTTTGAGTATAAATCCTTCTGTTCTTTCGATCTAAACAACTCTCCCATTTTTCCTCGATTTTCCGCCGCAATACCCATCCTTGGTTGAAATTGGCTGTACAATTTGTCATCATCATTCCCATCTATCGGATTAAATCCCCAATCACGAGAATCACTTGGGATATTTGCAAGGGTTTCTTCTGCCACCCCTTTATGAGCAATTCCCAAACTTTCCATTTTCCGCAAAAAGATATATTCATTCCCATATCCTTTGTCCCTAAGAAAATCATCGACGTAGTTCAATGGAGTACCAGTCCCTTTTAAAGCACGATAAAGCTTATAAATAAAAGAGGGCTTTTGAACTCTTACAAGATCTGCGTCTTCAATGATTTCTTCCTCTTGTTGATGACCAACATTCTGAGGACTAGATGGTGGAGAATGACGTTGCTGAGAATGTTGTGGGCTCTGCTGCTGATTTGGGGACACTTCTTCCTCGGTGAGATCGAAGTGAGTGGGTCCCTCACTCATTCGCCGTGGTCCCCCTGCTTGCGATTCTCGAAGACTTTCTTGAAGACGACATCTTTCTCGCTCTTTGAAAGATTCCTTGCTTGACTTTCCCAAGAAAGATGACAACTTTTTCGAAGATTAAGTAAGAGAAGAAAACAAGAATGGAAGATCGGTGCTTTTTAGGGTTTTGGAGTTTTAAACGAAGAGAAACCGACTGTATATAACTCGGTCGAAAACGAGGGAATGCCAAACGACGTAATGGAAAGTGAAAAGATCCCTTTTTTAAAAAAAAAAAATAACTGCCTTTTTCGAGAAAATAGTCTTTTCAAAATAACTCCTTTTTCGAAAATGAAACGTTGCAATAATTACGTCGATTAAAGATATCAATTATAGAACACGGTTGATGATCGTACCTTTTCAAGATGAGATTCGAGAGAGAGAAAAACTTACAGTCAAAGTCTTGTATGTCTGAGTCTGAGAGTCTCTAGACTTTGATTTCCTCATACCTCAAAATGTTGAGTCTAGAACGGATGATTTCAAATTGATTTTTCTCCAAGGGCTTTGTGAATATATCCCGCCGGTTGGTTCTTTGAATCAACAAAGGCGAATCGAAACTTCTCCATTTTGAACATGATCTCTAATGAAGTGATGTCGAATCTCTATATGCTTCGCTCTTGAGTGAAGAATTGGATTTTTGGTAAGATTGATTGCACTGGTGTTGTCGCAATTAATCTCCGTGCATGAATCTTTAACTCCAAAGTCTCTTAGCTGTTGTTTTATCCACAGAATTTGTGAACAGCAACTTCCGAGAGCTACATACTATGCTTCTGCTGTGGAGAGAGCTGCTGTACTCTGCTTTCTTGAAAACCAAGACACCATCTTGCCTCCAAGTAGTTGATAGGTACCCGAGGTGCTCTTTCTATCAACTCTGCATCCGGCTAAGTCTGCGTCTGAGTATCCAAGAAGAGTAAAGTCTCCTTTTTTAGGATACCAAAGGCCGATTCTTGAAGTTGAAGCAATGTATTTGATAATACGCTTTGCAGCACTTAAATGAGATTCTTTAGGGTCTGCTTGAAATCTAGCACAAATACAAACACTAAATAGAATGTCAGATCTAGAAGCAGTAAGATAAAGAAGTGAACCGATGATACTCCTGTATAACTTTTGATCGACTTTCTTTCCTCCTTCATCTTTGTCTATCTTCAAGGAACTTGACATTGGTATATCAGCCTTTTTGCAATTGTTCAGTCCAAACTTTTTGACAAGATCATTTGCATACTTTTCTTGATGAATAAAAGTTCCTTCCTTCAGTTGTTTTACTTGAAGCCCGAGAAAGAAGGTTAACTCACCCATCATACTCATTTCAAATTCATCCTACATAATCTTAGAGAATTTCTTGCACAAACTTTCATTAGAGGATCCAAAAATAATATCATCAACATATATTTGAACAAGTAGAAAACTTTTGCTTTCTCTTTTAATAAAAAGAGTAGTGTCTACTTTACCTTTAACAAAGCCATTTTGAATTAGAAACTTACTCAGCTTGTCGTACCAAGCTCGAGGTGCTTGTTTTAAGCCATATAAGGCCTTTTTGAGTCTGAATATTGAGTCTGGTTTCCTTGGGTCTTCAAACCCAGGTGGTTGTTCCACATAGACTTCCTCATGGATGAATCCATTTAGGAAAGCACTTTTGACATCCATTTGGAATAACCTGAAATTTTTATGACAAGCAAATGTAAGTAATAAACAAATTGCTTCTAACCTTGCTACTGATGCATAAGTCTCGTCATAGTCTATCCCTTCTTCTTGCGTGTATCCCTTGGCCACGAGTCTTGCTTTGTTTCTTATGACTTTTCCTTTCTCGTCCATCTTGTTCCTGAAAATTCATTTAGCTCCAACAATTGATTTACCTTTTGGTTTAGGAGTCAATTCCCAGACATCATTAATTCTGAATTGTCTGAGTTCTTCTTGCATAGCTTCAATCCAGCTTTCATCAGATTAAACTTCATCTATGTTTTTGGGTTCTATTTCAGAAATAAGAGCCACAGCACTAGACTCTTCGCGCCTTTTGGATCTTGTGCGAATTCCTTCATTAATGTCGCCAATAATAAGATCTTTGGGATGATTTGGACTTATGCTTCCGATTCTTGGTTGATTTATCAAGATGGTGATCACTTCCTTCATTTGAATCTTCAACGAGTCACTTGTTCTTTGGTCCTTCAAAGTCTCGATTTGCTTCTTGCAATTTAGACTTTGTAGAATCTGGAGCAGATTCAGGTTCTTCAAGATGAGTCTGAATAGATTCATTTTGCATAGAATCCTGGAATTTGACATTCATTGATTCTTCCACAGTTTAAGTCTTCTTGTTGTAGACTCTGTACGCTTTGCTTGTGGTTGAATATCCAAGGAAGATGCCTTCATCTGACTTTTCTTCAAACTTACCAACTCGATCATTTGTATTTTTCAGTATAAAACATTTGCATCCGAATACATGAAAATATGAAACAATAGGCTTCTTTTCTTTGAATAGTTCATAGGGGGTTTTTTCTAGAATAGGCCTTAGAAAAACTCTATTTATAATATAACATGCTGTAAAAACTGCTTCAGCCCAAAAACGTGAGGAGATGTTGCTTTCAATTAAAAGAGTTCTAGCCATTTCTTGAAGCGATCTATTCTTTATTTCCACAACTCCATTTTGCTCTGGAGTATTAAAAGAGTTCTAGCCATTTCTTGAAGCGATCTATTCTTTCTTTCCACAATTCCATTTTGCTCTGGAGTATATGGAGAGGAGAACAAATGCTGAAAACCAGATTTATCACAAAATTTTGTAAAATCTTGATTTTCAAATTCACCTCCATGATCTGTTCTTATGCTTGAAATAACATATCTTTTTTCATTTTGAACCTTTTTAGCAAATTTTTCAAAGTAAGAGAAAGTTTCAGACTTACTTGCTAGGAAATACACCCAAGTAAATCGTGAGTAGTCATCGACAATTACTAGGCAATATTTCTTACCTCCAATGCTCTAAGTTCTGGTTGGTCCAAAGAGATCCATATGCAGAAACTGCAGTACTCGGTTAGTGGAAACTTGATTTATTGGTTTAAAGGAATTTCTTACCCGTTTTCCCAATATGCATGGTGTATACAGATCAGACTTTTGGTATGATAAATTGGGTAGACCACGAACAAGCTTCTTTGCTGAAATTTTGGCTATCTGCTTCATATTGATGTGCCCAAGCTTTCTGTGCCATAAGCTTGCTTCATCTTGGATTGAGATTAGACATTGCGATTCATCTGGTTTCACATCCAAGAGGTAGATATTTCCATGTCTTCGACCCATAAATAACTGAGTAGAGTCTTTACTGGTTCCTAAACATATACCCTCTTGAAAGTAGATTTTGAAACCGGTATCACATAGTTGACTGACACTAAGCAAATTGTAGTTAAGTCCTTCAGCTAAAGAAATATTGCTTATTGTGAGGTTTCCAATCTTCACAGTTCCAAATCACACAATTTTTCCTTTGTTGTTTCCTCCAAATGAGACTTTTCCATCATTCACTTGAACAAAATTTATGAAGTAATTTGAATCTCCTGTCATATGTCTTGAGCATCCACTATCCAAATACCATTTTACCTTTTTCTTGATAGTGACCTGCATTTAAAAAAGAAACTCAAACTTTCTTTGATACCCATCTTTTCTTGGGTCCATTCGTGTTAGTATTATATGCGGTTTTTGCCCATACTTTATTGACAGGTTTCCAAACCATAGGACATTCTTTTTCAAAATGATCTGCACTATTGCACTTTGAACATCTGAGAGCATTGCGACCTACTGGTTTCACAAAGATTCTTTTAAAATGATTTTTGTAGGCATCTCTTGAAGGTCTTTGCTTAATTCTTTCTTTCACTTTTGGAAAATCAATTAAGGAAATGGTTTCAGCAGTCATTCCCAAACCAGATTTATTGAAATAAGGTCTTTGAACATAAAGAATTTTTTCCAATTTCTCAGAACCTATAGAAAATCTTTTAGAAATGCTTGAGATATCATTTTTCAAGAACGCATTTTCTTTTGAAAGATTATCTTCACTTTCTCTAAGAGAAGAAACATTCGTGTCTAAACATTTCACCTTGTCTTTCAAAACGTTTTCTTGTTGTTTTAGAGCAGAATTTTGCTTTTTGAGTTCGGAAATCTTTTTAAGAGAAGTTTTAAAACTAAAACACAACTCTTCAATGTATTTAGAAACTTTAAGAGGGATTTTGAAGTTACTTACCTCAAATTCACTGTCTGAATCCAATTCTGTCTCGGAGTTTGAATCTGAATACGATTGTGCCATTAAACATATGTTGGCATAATCATCATCACTTTCTTCACACTTTGTATCACTCCAGGGTTTCTACTTTGAGAGCCTTTCGATACTTTTCAGTTTTTCCTTTCTTCTTCCTCAGAAGAGGACAGTTGGAGTTTGATGTGTCCCTTTTTCTTACATTCAAAGCGGACTACTTTCTTTGTTTGATTCATCATTTTCAACAGACTTGGCATTACTTTTGAAAGCTTTGTTTCTTTGGATTAAATCTTCTTCCTTTTCTGTTCAGCTTTCTGAATCTTCTAATCATGAGAGCAAGCTCCTCATCATCCATATCGTCTTCAGAATCTGTAACATCAGAATCATCATTAAATTTTAATGCAATGGATTTCTTACCTTTAGGGTCTTCATCTTCATTGATTCGTTCAACTTCATAAGACTGAAGAGTTCCAACCAACTCATCAACAGATAGTGGCATAATTCTTTGGGTCTCTCTGATTGAGGTCTTTATGTGATTCCAATCCTTGGAGAGTCCACGCAGTAGCTTGTTTACTTTCATGGGATCAGAAATTAGTTGACCTTGATTTTCAAGACCATTCGCAATATCTATAAAACGACTAAACATGTCAGTTATAGATTCTCCTGATTTCATTTTGAAGGCTTCGTATTAACCGAAGAGAATGTTGATTCTAGTCTCTTTCACTCGATCGGTTCCTTCATATGTAATATGTAATCTATCCCAAACTTCTTTAGCTGTAACACAAGAAGTTATTATGTTATATTCAGTAGGTGATAAAGCACAATATAAAGAGTAAATTGCTTTTGCATCAAGAGCTTGTCTCTTGATTGTCTCTTCCTGAGTCATTTCACTAGACTCAACAGTGTCTTTTCCTCTTTCTGAGATAGGTGCAGCTTTAGGAATGATTCCTCTTTCTACAACATCCCATTCCAGAGGATCCTTTGATCTTAGGAACGCCTTCATCTTGTTTTTCCATATGTTGTAATCCTTTCCATCAAAGTAAGGTGGTCTGGTATTGCTTTGCCCTTCTACCAGCCCTGGAGCCAACATACTAGCCATGGATCTTTAACTCTGAAGTAAAACACTTCAAACAAAGTGAGTACACGAGATCTGATACCAATTGAGATGGCTAGTATAAACACCTAGAAGGGGGTGAATAGGTGTAAAAATAATTTCTCGAGATACGGAAGCGATACTAGGCAAATGATAGAAAGGGAGTTCTCTTTTGGTTAACAAAATGAAATACGATCAAAGTAAAGCAAGGAGTAAGGAAGAGAAAATTGAACACAAGGTTTATAGTGGTTCGGCTTATTCCAAGCCTATGTCCACTCTTCCGCATTGACAGCCCACCGGCTGGATTTCACTATGAACAAAAGAGATGTTACAGCACAGTTTTTCCTTGATTCCATAGTGTAGATGTTCTACCACACTTCCTCAAGG
The DNA here is from genome assembly GCA_014182725.1 of Eucalyptus brandiana. Lineage (NCBI taxonomy): Eukaryota > Viridiplantae > Streptophyta > Magnoliopsida > Myrtales > Myrtaceae > Eucalyptus > Eucalyptus brandiana. The sequence continues at coordinate 7,736,251 of CM024671.1, forward strand.
TTTCTCACAAATATAGACTCTATTTTGCTACAAGATTTTGCTCAAAGGAATTGACTAAACAACAAGGAGCTTTAGACTTTGAAATTCTTCTATCGCGCACTTCTCGAACAACTTAGAACGTCTTCCTTATATACTCATTTATGCCATCATACCCGTTGGCACTTACCAAAGGAATTCCTCTAATCTACCCGTTAGACGGAATCAATTAGGAAGATCATTCGAGCTATTAAAGGAACATGTCGATAGCCCATCAATCATGTTCGCCCATACAATCAGGATCTCGGTTTCCATAAGTAGAACCTTCCAAGAATATTTTGCCAATCATCGGATCCTTGATCTTCGAAGCAATCATGATCAAATAAAGGATTCCGTTATGTCATATCCAGCCAAGATATCTTCTCCAGTCGATAAGGTCACATCCTTAATGAAACATCCAGTTCTGGATAGCCTTTCTTCAACGGATTAGAAACTGTCAATGAGGATAGACTTTGAGTCTTGAGTCTAGCTGTCCGGAGGTCTTCAGACTTTAAATAGCAGAGTCTGCAAATCTTCAGACTAGACTGATGGAAACGATTTGTCAGCTTCAAAACACTTTATGAAAATTTCTCCAACATAGAGAACTCCTAGAAAAATGACCATGGGTCCAATTACTCGGGGTAGTACACTGGCTAGGGTCGGTACTTGAGGTGGCCGTGGTAAAACGCAGGTTGAGGCCAGCGCTAGTTGAGTAGCACCGCCTCCTGTTGGTGCTGGGGTAGCAGCCCTTGGTAATCCTAGGATCGAAGGGATCATGCAGGCACTTGAAGCGATGAGAGATGTGATGGGGCAACATGCCCAGAATCAAGCTGCCGTCGCTACCGCCACCACTACTGCTGCCATTGCCACCGCTGCTGAGACCGTAACTGTAACATCCTGATTTTCGAGCCTGATTTTGATGAGATGAAATGGGCCACTCGCGAGTTAACTAGCCTATCACGTAAAGCCATTAAAGAATCTAAATGCAATAGACTTGAGAATTCAATTAGGAATCGACTGCTCGACTATGTTAATCTGCAAGAGTCATTACGACACCGTCAAAATCAATCAGAGACTAGATATAGGTCGATTCGATAAAGGAGAGGTATGTGATTAGTGTGTGGGTGATTCCACCTAGTTGCAAAATTTCTGTTGAACGGCACTAGGCTGATTTTTCAGTCATGTTTGTACTCTGTGTTCGTATTTGAAATCTCGAGATTTTCACGACAACCGAGAGTCGCCAATGTGTTGAAGATGTACAGGTGGCTCGAAAATAATCGACCACGGGTCAATTGCATTAAAAATTCCTAAAAGCTACTCGGTAGATTAGGACGAGCTAAAATTGCGTTAGATTGAAATTAACCACGAAATTGAACTCGGTTTCAGAAATTGAAAGTTCTGTCACATGATTCATTTTAGGAACGTCGACTCATCCTCTGAAGATTTTTCGGAGATTCCGAAATTTTTACGGAAAATTGATTTGAACGATTCAGAAAACGAATGGAAATTTGGATGGGCTCATTTGAATGGAATTTTGACGTCCAAGCCGAGCTAGTTGGTGATGGGAATTATGTGGGCTTTTTCTTCAACAAAAGCAGACCTCAAATTGAAGAATTTCGTTAAGGAATTGAAGCCAAAGTTAAGTAAATTCGGAGCTATGGTTTTGGGGCTGTATTTTGGCATCAATTTGAGCTAATTGTGGATTTATTTCAAGAAAGAAATAAGGGACCAAGCCTTCAATTGAATGGATAAGCTTGCTGACTTTTTCTCCCTTTTGTTCCAATCTTCTTGGTCAAGCGCCAGCTGCTACCCACAGTCGCTGCTTCTCTTTCAATTTCCACGGAACAGCTCTCTCCATGTCGTTAAGACCGCTGCCTCGATCTTCTTCGTGTGCCTACCCTTCAATGCCGAATCCATCAATTTCTGCTTTACTTTCATTTTCCTTCATTTCATCCCTCACTTCCATGTTGCTGCTCCATCAAAACCCCCCCCCCACGCCCGTGAGCTTCAAGCTGACACAAAGACCGAAGCTGCTCCACTACTCCCTGCTCCCCACTCAGTCAACGCCAGCAAAGGTTTTCCCCCCAAATCGAGTCAACCTTCACCTGTCGGACCCATCAGCATTGACCGCAAATCTTCACGTATCCAACTCCTCTGCCACCGAAGCCCCTTTCCACCTTCGCTTGTCTCCAACTACTTGAAGCCTCCACCAAAGCTATTGCCAACTTGCCCCTCTCCACCATCCTGTGTCTTCATTAGTTAAAGCCACAACGGAAGGCCACCATCGTTGACTCCGGCAGCCCATCAATGCAGCCCATCTTTACACATCGAGCAGTCCATCACCCGCCGAAGCAACCGCGTTTTCTCTCTCTCCTTCGTGTAGTCCACGATCCCTCATCAGCTGCACATCCAACCTTCGCAATTCAAGACCAAAACCAGTAGCTTTAGAGCTAGTTTTCTCAACTCGAGCAGCGAGCTTGCAGGTCAATTTCAGCCCGGTCCGAGCGTCCCTCAGCCTCACCATGAGCTCAAATCTCGGCTGTCGTCGCGCCGCCATCGCCGTGAGCTGGTTTTCGTACTAAACTGGTGAGTTGCATTCTAATCCCTAATTAGTAGGCTAATGACACTTAGAGGTGGATTAGTTAGCTAATTTGTAGATTAGTTAAGTTAATTAAGCCTAGGGTAGTTTAGTTAGATTAAGTATATAGTTAGTTATTTAGTTAGTTCAATTAGATTAGTTAGGTGGATTTAGTTAGGAATTAGTTAGTTTATATAATTAGTGTATTTAGATTGAATTAGGTAGAATGGTTAGATTTAATCGTTAGTTCGATTAACTAGCCTGGTTAGTTTAGGTGGATTTAATTAGATGGTTTAATTTATTCATTTTTAATTTATTTAATTGCTGGTAATTCATTTAATTATTAAATATTTTCTGGAACTTAGACTGTGATAGCCGGTGACCAAATTTTAGGCTAATTGCAATGGTGTAGTTAATTTCTACAATTGAGTGTTAATTTGTGCAAATTGAGTGCTAATTGGATTTTCAGTCATTTATTCCAAATTTTGAGAAATTTCAATAATTATTCAGAAAATTTCGGGTGTCAAATTTTAACACCGAAAGTGATTCTATATACTATATAAAATAGTGAGATTTTAAATTTGAGGTTATGAATTTTCAGGGTCCGATATGACCGTGTACCCACACACAACTATTTTATCGTGTTTTTTTAATACAAAGAAAATAGGCCGGGATCACTATTTTAATTGAGACATTTGAGTGCAATGCACGGTGTCCTGAGCCGATATTGATTGGTCGTGTGTTGGTTATGTGAACCCGTCTCAAGCGATTACGCCGGACGTTACTAAATCCCTTTTTGGGTTACCTATGCCTTAGGGTAGTGGGTCACAGTAGATTTTGGACCTACGCTCCTTCGGAAATGCCGTCTTTGAGAGACGAAGCCGTGCTCAATAAGGAAGAGATGATGCCTGGCTATGCCAATAGATAGTCGAACATGGGAGTCGGCTGTGCCTTGAGAGGCTTAATTAACAATTGGAACACATGATTGATTTAGTGTAATGCATCTAATTATGAGACAAAATTGTGTGGCATGGTATGGGACATGTCATAACAGTTTGGCCTTATAATTGGGACCTTTGTGATTAATTGAGTTGATGAGGTGTTTCAATTGTTATGTGCATTAATTATATGCATTGCGATATGAATTGAGTTAACGTGCAAGAAAGAACTAAGGCGAGGTAAGTCCTCTGTTCTATTTGCGTGGTTGCGTGGTTAGGACGCTTCTAGACGTATTTCCCTCCTAATTGGGGCTTAGAGCGTGAACTTGCTGAGATTTATATCTCACCTCGTTGTGGGCTTAAATTTTCATGACCGTAGGGCGAAGAACCTGGAGCCGAACTAAGGTGACCTGAAGTGTAGGTCAGATAGGACAGCTTCTTTTTTAGAGTTAGTCTTTTGAAATCTTTTGGTTATAGACTGTTGTATATGACTTAATGTGCTTATAAAAGCATGTTTGTTTGTGATTGTGTTGTCTAGCTTTTCTATCTCGAAATGGTTACTGTCGGGGGATTTGTTAATTCACTTCCGCATGTACAATAAAATGAAAGGGTCGGTGACTCGTCCTAGGAAGTCGTAAAATTTTATCGACCATAGAGGGATGGGCACGCACTCGAGGATCAGAGCGTGACAGCAGTCGCAGCTGCACCTGCTGATGTTCCATTTGAGAATGTGGTCACTAGGAGACCGATTCATAAGCTCGTTGAGCAGTTTTTAAAGTTGAACCCGCCAAGGTTCAATGGCGTAGGAGATCCTGAAGCTAATCGCTCTATATCCAAGATCTGGAGAAAGCCTTTGCACTTCTAATGTACACTGAGGAGGAGAAGGTTGTTCTGACAGTCTATCAGTTGCAGAGTAACGCTAATACTTGGTGGAGAGCTACCAGAGGTACGATATTTCTTGAAGGCGTGGTTCCAGTGCGGAACACCTTCCTCAGAGCCTTTAGTGGCAAGTACTTTTCGGGTAGTGCCCGAGAACAGAAGATGGAGGAATTCCAGCACCTCCATCAAGAGATGTTGACAATGGATTAGTATGAGGCTAAGTTTGATGAGTTGTCTCAGTATGCGCCAAGACTAGGGGAAGATCTAGAAGAGAAAGCTCAGAGGTTCAGGAATGGCCTCTAACTAGAGCTAAAAAACCCGTCGGTGCCCTTGGACCTAAAGGATTATATCGAGGTTTATAATCGGGCCTAGTTGATAGAGAGAAGTATGAGTGAGCAAGCCGCCTCATCTAGGTCGAGATTCAGTTCTCACAAAGATGGAAATCGGTTTGGGAAAAAGCCCATGACCAGAGGGAGATATCCCATTCTGCCCAATAGAAAGGGTGGGATAAGCAAGTCAACATCGAGTCAGAATGGCGTGTGTCACCTGTGTGGAAGGCGACATGGTGCAATCCCATGCCATTTCAGTATGGGTTCTTGTTTTGAGTGTGGCCAACAAGATCACCGGGCCAGAGATTGTCCTAGAAAGCAGATGGGACAACAGCAGTTACCGCCGCTGCCATTGTTGGGTCAGAATAGAAGGTTAGTGGTGCAAATTGCACCGCAAGGTGGGCTGAACAAACCCCCAACACAAGGACAAGCATACGCCATCATGAAAGGACAGGCTGAAGATGCACCTAAAGTGATTACAGGTACGGTCTCGTTGAATGACCATGCTGCATATGCTTTGTTTGACCCTAGCGCCACTCATTCCTTTATAGCTGAGTAGTTTGTTAAGCTGATAGGATTGAGCCCTGAATTGTTGGAGTCAGTGCTTAGCATATCTACACTATTAAAGGATAAGGTATTGTCTGCATTGTGTTGTTCTGGTTGCAAGTTAGTGATCGGTGAGCGAGAGGGGAGGATAGATTTGATAGTCCTAACCATGTATGATTTTAATGTGATAATTGCCATGGATTGGCTCACCAAGTAACGAGCTAAGATGGACTGCTATCGCAAGGCAATTCAGTTTAACTCGTTAGTGGGTGAAAATTTTGAGTTTGTTGGGAGTCAAAGAGGACCCTCAATTACCCTGATCTCACCACTTGAGGCAACCCATTTGTTAGACAGGGGTTGCCAAGGTTACTTAGCGACTATCGTGGATATGATGGTCGAGGAGCTGAAAATTGAGGACATCTTAGTAATTTAAGAGTTTCCGGATGTGTTTCCGAAAGAATTGTTAGGCCTGCCACCAGAGACAGAAATCGAGTTCGTGATTGAGTTAGCACCCAGGACAAAGCCAATCTCTAAGACTCCTTACCACATGGCATTATCTGAGTTGAAAGAACTAAAGTTGCAGATGCAGGAATTGTTGGATAAGGAATTCATACGTCCTAGTGCATCACCTTGGGGAGCACCAGTTCTATTCATGAAGAAGAAAGATGGTTCGTTGCGCCTATGCATCGACTATCATCAACTCAATCAAGTGACGATTAAGAACAAGTATCCACTGCCGAGGATCAACGACTTGTTTGATCAGTTGCAAAGAGCATCAATATTTTCAAGGATCGACTTGAGGACAAGGTATCACCAGTTGAGAATCATAAAGGAGAATATATCGAAGTCAGCATTTTGTACTCGATACAGCCATTATGAGTTCACTGTAATGCCATTTGGTTTGACGAACACTCCGACTACTTTTATGGATTTAATGAATCGAGTGTTTAAAGAGTATCTGGATCAGTTTGTGATCATGCACATCGACGATATTCTGGTATACTCGAGAAGTGCTGAGGAGCCCGAGAGTCATTTGAGAATAGTGCTCCAGACCCTAAGAATCCATGGATTGTACGCTAAGTTTAGCAAGTGTGAGTTTTGGTTGACTCGTGTTGTGTTTCTAGGTCACATGATTTCAAGCAAAGGAATCTCCGTGGACCCGTCCAAGATTGAAGCAGTTATCAGTTGGCCAAAACCGACAACCATGACAGAGATCATAAGCTTTCTGGGTTTAGCAAGGTATTACAAAAGGTTCGTGGAAGGGTTTTCAGCGTTAGCATCGCCTTTAACTCGACCACTAAAGAAAGAAGAGAAGTTCGTGTCAACAGACAAGTGTGAGTGTAGTTTTCAAGAGCTTAAGCAGAAGCTGACAACCGCGCATGTGCTAACCATGCCAACTAGTTCTGGAGAATACAAGATCTACAATGATACGTCATTTAGAGGATTGGGTTGCGTGCTGATGCAACATGGTAAGGTTGTTGCATACGCGTCCCGTCAGTTGAAACCTCATGAGCTGAATTACCCAACGCATGACTTGAAACTCGCAGCGATTATTTTCACTCTGAAGATTTAGAGACATTATTTGTGCAGAGAAAGATTCCAAATCTTCACTGACCATCAAAGTCTCGAGTACTTATTCTCTCGGAAGGAGTTGAATATGAGACAACGTCGCTGGATGGAACTCCTAAAAGACTATGACTATGATATCTTATCACCCTAGAAAGGTGAACAAGCTCACTGATGCGCTGAGTCGGAAATCTTCAGTGGCGTAGATGGTAATAAAAGAGTAGGCTTTACTTAAGAAAGCTCGAGATTCGATTTTTAAATTGAGGTGGGCCACCTTTCGAATCTTATTGCCACCCTCAGAATTAAGTCGAAAGTGCAAATCAAAATAAAGACGCTTCAATGGACACACCCAGAAATTCAGAAAATTCTGCAAGAGAACTCCGAAAAGATGAATGCTGACTTTCAAGTTTCTAAGAACGGAACACTGAGCTTTCGAGGATGATTGTGTGTACCTGACGATGCAGTGCTTAAGGAAGAGATCTTATCGGAAGCTCATCATAATAGTTACAGCATTCATCATGGTGGTACAAAGATGTATCAGAATCTACGTCAACACTATTGGTGGTCCGATATAAAGGTGGATATCACCAAGCATGTCGTCAAGTGTTTGACATGTCAGCAAGTGAAAGCACAGTATTGTAAGCCAGGAGGACTTCTGCAACCTCTCAAGATTCCCGAGTGGAAATGGGAACATATCACAATGAATTTTATGAAAGGCCTACCCAGGAGTCAAAGGGGTAATTATTCAATTTAGGTAGTGGTCGACAGACTGACAAAATCGGCTCACTTCATCGTAGTATGAAAGGACCTTGATTTAAATAGTCACGCAAAGTTGTACGTGCGTTAGATAGTCCGTCTGCATGGAGTGCCAGTAACGATTACTTCAGACCGAAACTCAAGGTTTACAGCAGCCTTTTGGAAAAGGCTACAAACCACCTTAGGGATGAAGCTGCAGTACAATACGGCCTATCATCCTCAAATGGATGGCCAATCTGAAAGGACGATTCAAACCCTCGAAGACATGCGGCGAGCTTGCGTTTTAGATTTCAAGGGAAGCTGGGAGGAACAGCTTCATTTTGTTGAGTTTGCCTACGACAACAGCTACTAGCAAAGCATTCAGATGGCTCCTTTCAAAGCATTGTATGGCAGGGTGTGCAAAACGCCAATGTGTTGGGATGAGGTTGGGGAACGAAAAATCATAGGCCCAGAGTTAGTCCAGCAATCAGTAGATGTAGTTATCGTCATTAGAGATAGATTAAAGACCGCTCAGAGCCGCCAGAAAAGCTACGCTAATAAGCGTTGAAGGCCATTGAAATTCCAAGTTGGTGATCATGTCTTTCTGAAGGTGTCACCAATAAGGGGTACTTCGCACTTCGGCGAGAAAGGAAAGCTGAGTCCGAGGTATGTAGGTCTATTTGAGATTCTTGAAAGAATCGGGATCATAGCGTATCGTCTTGCATTACCATCAAGGTTGGCGCAAGTGCATGACGTCTTTTACATGTCAATGTTGAGGAAGTATGAGTCTGACCTGACCCACGTGCTGAATTTTGGGGATTTAGACGTGGACGACAGAGTGTCGTACGTGGAAAGCTCGATTCATATTGCAAATCAAAAAGAACGGGTTATGCGCACCAAGACAATCTTGATGGTCAAAATGGTCTGGCAACACCATAGCACTGAAGGAGCAACCTGGGAGAGTGAAGAGTCGATGAAACGACTGTACCCCCACCTTTTTGTTTGTAGATTGTAATGGTTTAAATTTTGATGACGAAATTTTTATAAGAATGGAAGAGTTATGACATCCTAAATTTCAGGTTCTGCTTTCGACTAATTAAGTGGGCTTTTCATCAATGCGCCTATAATCCTTTTCCCAAAGCTGATCACTCACGAGGTAACTAGTCTATTAGATGAAGGCATTAAGGGATTTTAACGCAATAAACTTGAAAATTCGAACAGGAATTCGACTATGCTAATCCGCAAGGGTCATTACGGCACAAACCGATTAGAAACCAGAGATAGATCGACTCAACAGAACCATGTGAAAGTGTGGATAATTCCATCTAATTGCACAATTCTTATCGATTGGCACTAAACCGATTTCTCTATTGTTTTGGTACGCTATGTCCGCATTTAAAATCTCAAGATTTCCACGACAACCAAGAGTGGTCAATGTGTCGAAAATGCACTTTGTGGCTTGAAAACAATCGACCACAAGTCAAAAGCATTAAAAATTCCTAAAAGCTACCCAGTAAATTAGGACGCGCTAAAATCACGCCAGATTGAAATTAACCGCGAATTGGAACCCGAATTCAGAAATAGAAAGTTCTGTCATGTCATAAATCATTTTAGGAGTGTCGACTCATCCTCCGAAGATTTTTCTGCAAAACGAGATTTTCGGTGAAAAATCTAAAGGTTATTTTGTATTGGAAAAATTAAAGGATCGCTTTTGATTTCGTTTTTGGGATTCAAGTTGAACTAATTTGTGAGGAAAAATGTTGATTGGGATGATGGCACCTTAGTTGGAATTATGGACATCAAATTGAGTCCAATTGGATAAGAATTCAAAGGGAATTGAATGAATTTGATGTGCAATTGTCCAAAATTCGTAGCCCCTTAGTCCTCACCCTTTTGGACCACCTCCTTGGCTTCCTAAGGAAGCTTTGTGGTCTGCAAATGGCTATGGAAGCTAGCCAAGCAAGGTGGGACCTCTCCAAGGGGACAAAGGGATATAAAGAAGCTTGGAGGGACCCTCGAAACTAGAGCTGTCCTCTTTCTTCCTCCCTCAACTCCCTCAACTCTGCTTTCTCCATTTTCGTCATCGGAATGCTAATTCAGTGAGTTTACTCACTAAACTCTGCTTATGGAGTTAATTATACTTTAGGGGTGATTAGATTAGTCTAATGATGGTTTAGGTGGTTAGATTAGCTTAGTTAATTGTTAATTAGATTATATGAATGATTAGTTTAGTGGATGGATTAATTAGTCTAATTATGCAATTAGATAAGTGTAAGCATGATTAGACTTTTAATTAATTATTTTATTTATTTATTTAAAATAAATATTATTTAATACTATTTTATTAAACTATTTTATTTTTAAATTAATTAAATTTTCGGAATTAATTAATTAATTAATTGATATTTTCCTAAAATTATGCTAGGATGGTCGATCGTTAGAATTTCGCACTGATCGCAGTGGTCTAGTCAGTTTGTACAAATTGATTGTTAAATTGTAAAATTGAATAATTTTGGTGAAGTTTTGGTATTTAACTTAAAAATACTGAGTGTCGGGTTGTGACACCGAATGTATTTTTTTTAAGTACCATAGTAGCTTGTGTGAGTATTGTTGAATTGACAGCTTGTGTGAGAGATATTGAATTGCATGCTTGTATGAGCCCTATTGTGTGACAGCTTGTGTGAGCATTAATCTAAGTCAACTTGGGAGAGCAAGGATAAGTTAGCTTGTGTGAGCAAACGTATAAGTCAGCTTGTGAGAGCAATGATAAGTCAGCTTGTGTAAGCAATAGTATATATCAGCTTGTGTGAGTAGTGATTTGTAGAATTGATAGACCAAGGTGTGTCAATAATTCATGCTTGTGCGAGCAATGATTGCATATGAATTGTATTGACGTGTAGGAATGGACTGAGGCAAGGTAAGTCCTCTGCCTTGTGTGCATAGATTGCCTCTAAGCGTATTTTCTTCCTAGTTGGAATTTAGAGAGTGAACTTGCTGAAACACTGTCTCACCCCGTCGTGGGCTCAACATTTCCAGATCCTTAGATGACAGTGGTGGAGGACCCGAAGCTTCGGAGTTTATGGAGGAGGAGACCGAAAAATCGGTGAACGTGTCTGACTAGTGGGTCATAGGATAGTTCCATTTTTATTGAGCCAATATTTTGTAAACAACCTGGTATTGTATATAAACCTATGTGTTTATAAAATGCTTGTTTTGGTTGTGAATTGTTGCCTGCTTTTCTATCCCAAGTTAATTGTTGTCAGGGGTTTTGTTCGCTTTCGCATGCGTAATAAAATGAATGGGTTGGCGACGTATCTTAGGACGTTGCAAATTTATATCGACCACCGAGAGATGTGTACTCGCTCGAGGTTCGGGGCATGACAATAAATCTCAACTATATATTATTGATGCATTTCGCAAAAAGAAAGATGATATTTTTATCACGTGCCAAATCAAGTAAAAACTTGCAATGCCTCATATTTATGATAAAAGATATTTGTAATATAATACAATCATCCAAAATTATGATAAATGCACGTAGAAATTTGCAAGGCAGGATGATTAAAAAAATTAATCTATTACCTAAGATATATGTCCGAAATATACCAAAAAAATCATTACCAATCTTCGCCTGAAATACTTTTCTGATTGCACCAAAATCTGCATAGATTCACAATCATTCTTCCTTTATAAAATTTCCTGCAATCAACTCATTTCCTTTTTGGTCTCCATCAATTTGGATCATTCCTTGACATTAGAGCAAAATATAAAATCTCCATAGATAATCAAATATTCTTTCTAAACTCATCATGACATTATTTAAAGAAAGAACATTATGCACAATAAAATAAGAGAGAATCAAATCCTTGAATATTTAAGAAAGAACATTTTGTATAATGAATTAATATCACGTAAAATGGATTTTCACTTTGCAAAATATAACAAAATCTGAGAGCATAAAATTAATCCAAATAAACTCAATTGTCTTTAAGCAGGATATCAAAAATAATCACACGTATCAAATCAAATCGCAACTCACGAAAGAAAAAAATCAGTGATTCTCCCTTCAATCAAACCAATCAAAAAATATGATCATTATAAAATCTGAATCAACTAAGGCATAAAGAGGATCTATCAAATATCAAGCATAATGAGAATTATGTGTCCAAATAAAAAAATACATTCCTTACTAAATTTTCTTTCTTCTCTTTTTTTTATTTCCTGCAAAAACAACTCATCTTTTCTTTGGTATCCATTTTTTTCTTGGGTCCTTAAGAGTTAGTAGAGTATGTTGCTTTTACCTAATCTTTCTTAACTTATCTCCAAACTTTAGGACATTCTTTCTTAAAATGTTCTGAGTCTCCACAATTTGAACACTTGAGGGCATTTCGACCAACAGGTTTTGTAAAAATTCTTTGAAAATGCTTCTTGTACGCAAGTCTAGGAGGTCTTTGTCTAAGTCTCTCCTTAACTTTAGGAAAATCTATTAGAGAATCACTTTCTTTATTGAAACCAATTGCCGACTTATTATAGTAAGGTACTTGTATGGAAAGGATATGCTTTAATGTTTTTGAATCCTTTGAAATTTTTGTTGAAATATTTGAAAATTCTTTCTTTAAAAAATCATTTTCTTTGAAAAATAAATCTCGACTTTCTTTTGTTTGTAGAAAATCTTTTTGCAAAATTTCAAACTTTTTTTCGAGAAAGATCCTGTTGCCTAAGTCATGAATTCTTCTTTTTTAGTTTGGAGATCCTTTTAAGAAAAGATTTGAGATTTAAGCAAAGCTCATTTATATAATTAACAACTTTGATAGGTATTGCTGAATGACTTACCTCGATTTCCTCATTGGATTCTGAGTCTGTGTCTGAATCAGATTTTGACTATGAGTCTGTGTCTGAGTCACACTCTAATTCTGAGTCTGATTTTGATTCAGAATTTGAGTCTGAGTCTGAATGTGTCATCAATGATATATTTCCTTACTGGTTGTTACGCCCCAATCCTCCAAGCACATGCCCATCCATCCGTGATCGATTAATAGCAACGTCCCTGGACGCATTGCCAACGCATTCATTTTAAAGCACATGCGGAAGTAGACAAATAATCCCCAGACAACAATCAAATAGGATAAAAGAGTAGAGCCACAATTTTTCAAATCGAAACAAGTCTTTTATAAACAAGACCGAGTTGTTTACAAAAATATCGACTTAACAAAAAGGGAACTGTCCTATGACGTTCTAGTCAGACACGTTCGCCGATTCTTCAATCTACACCTTCCCAAACTCCGGGGCTTCCGGTCCTCCACGACCGCAATCTAGGGACCTAAAAATGTTTTCCCACAATGGGGTGAGACGACGTCTCAATGAGTTCCACCCCCTAAGCCCTAATTAGGAAGAAAATACGCCCTAAGGGTAGCCTAAACACAAACACGAGAGAGAGGACTTACCTTTGTCTCAAATTCCTCCTACAAGTCAGTATAATTTAAATACTTACAATTCGCATCAATCAATTAACATCAAATTGAATCATCGATCAATCGGCTTAGTCGATTACATATCATTAAGACCATCCCACGGTCATTTCAATTACTCATCCCCACTATTAATTTCAGCCATACTCGGGCACAACCTACTACTAAATATTCAGTGGTGTATTACGGCCCAATGGGCAGAGCCTGCTCCAAGTGCAACAGTAGATTACGACTCAACAAGCACAACCTTGGTTAGGTGGTAAATTAGGGCCCAACAAGGCACTACCTCTATGAGGAGGATAATTATGGCCTAGTAGACACAACCTTTATGAGGTAGATAATTACGGCTCAGTGGGCACAACCGTACTTTGGCGGTTAATTACGGTCCAAAGGACACAACCTTTATGAGGTGGTTAATTATGGCTTTAAAGGCACAACCTCTACTAGGTGGATAATTACGGTCCAGTAGGCACAACCTTTAAGTGGTGGTTTTGTTAACTGAAGTCATAGCCTCACACGATTATTCATCTACGACCAAAGACATCGTACTTCTCAATCAGATTCCTCAATTACCATAATATTTTGGCCTATTTCCCTCGTGTTAAAGATATCTCATAAAGATAGTCGTATGTGGGTACACGGTCGACCTCAGCCAAAATAAAACATTTTCACTTTAAAACATCCCACCAATTCCAGCAATCTCAAAATATATTTTTGGCACTGTAGACCGACGCCCGATAATTTTCTAATCAATTACCAAAATTATCGACTTTTAGGATAATTACCCACAATCACTAATCACACTCAATCAATACAAATTTGAACTCAATTAAATAAACAGATCACACCACTACAATCAACACGAAATTTCAGTCACCGGCTATCTCGGTCTAATTTTCGAAAAATAATTAATTAATTAATTAATTACGGAAAATAATAAATAAATGCCAATAAATAGAAATTAGGCCCGAAAAGCCTAATTGGAAGCCGAGACAATCCCGGAAAATTTCCTAACCACTCTAGATAAATACTAGAGCTTGTCTAGACTCTAACTACACTACTCTAACCACCTAACATGCATTAACGGATAATTAAATTATTAATATAATCTAACTATCCACATAATCAACACTTAGCCTAAACTAAACAACCCTTAAGCATCATTAACCTACTAAGCAGGGTTTAGTGAGTTAAACTCACTTGATTTGCGATCCCCTCGAATTAAATCGACAGGAACGCTGCGGGGCTTGATAAACTCCAAAGGGGAATCGCCTTTCGAGGTTGGGAACACCTCCAAAACAGGCCAAACAGCAGCTGCAATACCCACAAACTCCGGTTCTAATCTAGGTTGAGAAAAGCTGGATCGGTGGCTACAGGTTGGCTTGGAACGGCGAGGGAAGGTCAGTGGTACGGGCTTCCAAACGGCTTTGATGATAGTGGAACGAGCTCGAGCAACTCCGGGGACTTCCTAGGATCGTGGCTGAGGTGGAACAACAGCCCAGAACAGCGGAGATGGTCGCATGGCTGGCAAGGCGTGCAACGGCAGAAACAGCGAGCGATGGCGACCCGGCGGCCTGGCGGGGCTGGTGACGGCTTGGGGGAAGCGGAGCTATGGTCTTTTGCTTGTTGGGGCATCGAACAGCAAGAAGAAAGGAGGAGGAAGGGTCTTCAACGGTGCAAGAGGGAGAGGGGGAACAAGATCGACTTGGAGGGGGCCACCATGTCTTCATCCTATCCTCTTTGGTCCCCTTGACCGGTCCTACTTGGCAGCTAGCTCCCACAGCCCAATTTCCAACCTCAAGCTTCCTCAACAAGCTAAGCAAATGGTCCAAAAAGTCATGGACCATGGGACATACGAATTTCACAAGTTTTCCCTCAATTTGGACCCAAATAATTCTTAAATCAATTCAATCCAACTTCTATAAATTCCATGGTCGAGTCAACGATCAAATTGGTATTTTTCCTCACCAATAGATCCTACTTGCATTCCATTTTCACAAACAAAAACGGTCCTCTGCATTTTCCGATCGATAACGACCCTATGACGACTTTTTCCCAAAAAGTCTCGATTTGCAGAAAAATCTTCGGAAGGTAAGTTAACGTTCCTAAAATTATTTGTGACATGACAGAACTTTCAATTTCTGAAATCGGATTCAAATTCGCAGTTAATTTCAATCTGGCGCGATTTTAACGTGACCTAAGCGATCTAATAGCTTTCAGAAATTTTTAGTGCAAATGACCCGTGATCGATTTTCTTCGAGCCACAATGAACTTATTCGACACATTGGCGATTCTCGGTTGTTGTGAAAATCTCGAGGATTCAAATATGGACACAGGATACCAAAAAGATAGAAAAATCAATCTAGTGCCGATCGACAAGAAATTTGCATTTAATGGAATCACCCACGTTTAGCCACACATCTCAGTCGAACCGACCTATCTTTGATTTCTAATCGATCTTACTGTGTTGTAGTGATATCTGCAGATGAGCACAGTCGAGTAGTCGATTCTTGATCGAATCCTCAAGTCTATTACATTGAAATCTCTTAAAGGCTTCCCTAGATCGTCTAGTTATCTCGTGAGCGATCGGCTTTGATAATAGCACTATAGGCACATTGATGAAATGCCCGATTTATTCAATTGAAAGCAGAACAAAAAATCTAGGATGTCACACTCGTCATCTTTCTCATGGTTCTTTTCTGCCCATTCTTCTTGTATTGTTTCTTCTACTAAATTTCCTTCCTTTTCTACTCAACTTTTTGAATTCTTTGATCACAAAAGCAAGTTTTTCATCGTCCATGTCATTTTCTGAGTCTATATCATCAGAATCAGCGTTATATATTAAAGCGATGGACTTCTTACCTTCGGGATCTTCATCAACGATTCGTTCCACTTCGTATGATTGAAAAGTGCCAATCAATTCATCAACGGAGAGTGGCATAATCCTCTGAGTCTCTCGAATTGAGGTCTTAACATGGTTCCAATCTTTTGAGAGACCTCATAAAAGTTTGTTGACCTTCATTGGGGCAGAAATTGGATGACCTTGATACGCCAAACCATTTACAATATATATATATATATATATATATATATATATATATATATATAGTTTTTGCATCAAGAGCTTCTCTTTTGGACATCTCTGTCCAAGACATAAGAGTAAGGGGTTTTATTTCTTTGTCTTTGCCATTCTTATTTGATGTAAATGCAGCCATGGGATTGATTCCTTTTTTCCACAACATCCCATTACAAGGGATCTCTAGATCTTAGGAATGCCTTCATTCTATTTTTTCCAAACGTTATATTTATTTCCATCGAAATAGGGTGGTCTAGTGTTGCTTTGCTCGTCAACTAACCTTGGTGCCAAGATACTAGCCATAGAAGATCTTTAGCTTAGAAATAAAAACACTTCAATAAAATAAGCACCGTGGCTCTGATACCGATTGAAACTGCTAGTACGAACACCTAGGGAAAGGTGAATAAGTGTAAATAATTTTCGCAAAGAGTAGTAAAAATATTTTGCTTTTGAAACTGAGTCTGAAAAGTAACAAATTTTGACCGAGTTCAGACTTTAGTAGTTAAATAGAATTACGAACAAAATAAAGGAGTTCAGAGAAGAGAATAAGAGCACAAAACTTATAGTGGTTCGGCTTAGATCAAGCCTATGTCCACTCTCCCATGCTAACAGCCTTCTGCTGGATTCCACTATGCAATTAACAAGAGATTACAACTTTGAGTGCAAACACTTAATAATATATCACACTATCTCACTGAGTCACTCTTTTGGTATTTTTCTCACGATCACAAACGTTTAAGCTCATAATAGACAAGTGTATGATCAAAGTTGGCTCAGACTTTGGAATTATAAATTTTACGCTCTGTCTCTTATTTGTTCATCAGTCATTGATCTCCTTAAATACTCCTCAACTTACAAACTAGCCGTTGGACAGTATCTTGAAGATCGTCTTCCGATCTACCCATTGGTATCTAGAAGATTTTATAACCGTTGAGTAATAGAAGTAGAATCTTAAATTGATTCCGATCACCCATATAAATAGAATCTTGATTTCCATAAGTAGAGCTTCTTCGTATAGAAAGTTCTTGTCTTCATGATCCAATTGCCAATCAATTAGATTTAGTCAATCAAATATATATTGATATAGAATCCAAACTAAATCACTAGTCGTTATATGTTTGGGCTTGTGTTAAGTTCTGTCAAATTGTTTTATTCTAAACATACTTCGTTCTGAATTTGCTACATTCTAAATTGGTGTCTCGTTCTGAACCTTGTCACGTTCTGGACGTGTGTCTTATTCTGGATGTAAAGTCTGAGAGTGTTCAATCTAAAGTAAAGTCTAAGTGTCTTCCGTCTGAAGTAGAGTCTTAGTGTCTTCCGTCTGAAGTAGAGTCTGAGTGCAATAGACTTTACAATCTGGACGTAAGTTTGAACATATTCTGCTTATGAACAGATTTAGCTTTAAGGTTTGGACACAGTCTAAATAAGTTCAACTTCAGCATAGAGTCTGTCTTCTGGTTCTTTCAAGTATAGACTTTGACAATATCCTTAACATGTTCTATCATCTGCATAATCTGTTATTCAACAATTAAACACATTAGTAGCCTTTGATTTATTTTGTCATCTTCAAAATATCATGAGGGATTTCCCTAACACTCTCTTTTGGTGATAACTCCAAAATTATTGTCGAAGGCAAAGGTGCAATCTTGATTCATTTGAAGAATGGTGCACGTCAATTTATTTCTAATGTTTATTATGTCTAGAAAATGTCAAGCAATATTTTGAGTTTGGGACAGCTTTTCGAGAAAGATTATACCATTCATACAAAAAATCTTAGTGAAGGTTATACTGTTCATACGAAAAATCTTAGTCTTTTGCTAAGAGATGGGAATAATAAATTGATTGCGAATGTGAAGATGTCGAAGAACATTATATTTACTCTCAATATAAAGAATGATACGTCTCAATGTCTGAAGATGTGCGTGGATGATCTTTCATGGTTGTGGCATTTGAGTTTCGGCCATCTCAATTTTGGCGGACTCAATTTGCTTTCTCGTAGGGAGATAGTTTATGGCTTACCACATATTGATCATCCTGATCAATTATGTGAAGGGTGTGTTTTCGGTAAGTATTCCGGAACTAGATTTCCGAAGGAAGTGACTTATCAAGTGAAGAAGCCACTCAAGTTGATTCATTCTGATGTGTGTGGCCCAATCACTCCTCAGTCATATGGTAATCATCAATATTTTGTTACCTTTGTTGATGATTTTGCTCGAAAAAACTTGGGCGTATTTTTTGCAAAAAAAAGATAAAAGTGTTTGTTATGTTCAAACAATTCAAGAACCTGGTTGAAAAGGAGAGCGGCTATTTTATCAAAGCTATGAAGACTAATCGTGGTGGAGAATTCACCTTGGTCATATTTAACAAATTCTGTGAAGATCATGGTATTCAGCGTTTCTTGACGGCTCCTATTCTCCTCAGCAAAATGGCATAGCTAAACGAAAAAATAGAACCATCCTTGACATGGTTCGAAGCATATTAAAGAGCTAAAATTTGCCCAAGGAGCTTTGGGTTGAAGCTGTTTCGTGTGTAGTCTATCTTCAAAATAGATGTCCCACATTCAGACTCGAAGGCGTGACTCCACGGGAAGCATGGACTGTGATGTGGACATCAAGCCATATCAAGGAGGAGGTGCTAGGGACCTATTGTCTATTCCTACTGGTTTGATTACTCGAGCACAAGCCAAGCAATTTAAGCAAGCTGTTGGCGTCATGGTTCATGATCTTCGACATAGAGATGACCTTGGATCAAATCTTGAAAAAACTTGGAAATCTTGGCGTAATCTTTGGCGTGGAGATGACATTGGATCGAATCTTGAAGAATCTTGAAAATCTTGGCACAATTTGATTATCTAGTCATCAAATATTTGACCAAGTCAATATATATCTCTTCTTGTTTAGGTATATTCTAGATATGACGCATTAGATTTCTAGGGTTGGTTCTAGGGTTTGTGTGGCGACTAGAAGACCTATATTAAGGATTGGCTGAATTTCTTTGGGGAATATACATTTTATTTTTGAAGAAAAGAATTGAGAGGTTCTCTTCTACTATTCTTTTGAGAACTTGATCTTATCAAGGTTCCCTTGTGACGGTCGATTCAACTTATCAAGCGAGATAGCGAATTCTTTCGCTCGTGGCATCTATAACGTTGGTTGGTTGACACGCGTTCGTCAACAAGTCATATTCATACCGAGATTGCCAATTACAGGTTCAATTGGAGGTCGAGGTTCGCAATTCGCACCATCCGGGCCTTCGTAGAACGATCTTTTCCCAGCGATTCACATCATTTGGTATCAAAGCCAGGTTCTACAAGGTCTATTCATCTTAAATTTTCTATTTATATTCAACAGTTTGAGATTTATTGGGCTAGGGTTTCGATTCTAGCCAATTTAGGGATCCGATTGCTTTTATGCTTCCATACGTAGTTGTTTGCTGTTAGTTTTATTTTATTTTATTTTTTTGTAATTTTAGTTGGTCCTAGCATCTTAAAATTGTAACTGAGTTCGTCCAAAAAAAAGAAAAAAGAAAGAAAGAAAACACACAAAAAAAGAGTGCGCAAAAAAAAAGATTCAATAAAAAAAAATAGCCGAACCAAAAGAAAAAAAAATCAAGAAGACGTTGCATGAGAAGACGCGCGCAAATATTGAGCGCAAGACTGAGCAATATGCAAGGCAAGCCGACAAAGGGCGCAAGAAAGTGGTGTTTGAACCTGGCGATTGGGTTTGGGTTCATATGCGCAATGAGCGATTTCCTGAGCAGCAACTTTCTAAGTTAGTACCGCGAGGGGATGGACCATTCATGGTGTTAGAAAGAATTAACAATAACGCCTACAAGCATGATCTTCCAAGTGAGTATGATGTTAGTGCTACATTTAATGTTTCTAACTTGATTCTTTTCGATGCCAGTGATGATTTGAGGACAAATCCTTTGCACGGTGGAGGGAATGATGTGGACATCGAGCCATATCGAGAAGGAGGTGCTAGGGACCCATTGTCTATTCCTACTGATTCGATTACTCGAGCGCGGACCAAGCAATTCAAGCAAGTTGTGGGCATCATGGTTTGTGATCTTCGGCGTAGAGATGACCTTGGATCAAATCTTGAAGAATCTTGGAAATCTTGGCGTAATCTTTGGCGTGGAGATGACATTGGATCGAATCTTGAAGAATCTTGGAAATCTTGGCGTAATTTGATTATCTAGTCACCAAATATTTGACCAAGTCAAATATATATATATATTCTTGTTTAGGTATATTCTAGAATATGACGCATTAGATTTCTAGGATTGGTTTTAGGGTTTGTGTGGCAGCTAGAAGGCCTATATTAGGACTGGCCGAATTTCTTTGGGGAATATATATTTTATTTTTGAGGAAAAGAATTGAGAGGTTCTCTTTTACTATTCTTTTTGAGGACTTGACCTTATCGAGGTTCCCTTATGATGATCGATTCGACTTATTGAGCGAGATAGCGAATTCTTTCGCTCGTGACGTCTATAACATTGGTTGGTTGACACGTGTTCATCAACAGGTTACGTTCATACCGAGATTGCCAATCACAGGTTTGATTGGAGGTCGAGATTCGCAATTCGCTCCATCCGGGCCTTCGTAGAACGATTTTTCCGCAACAATTCACATTAGATCGGGAGAACACCAAGTGTTTCACACTTGAGAATTTTCAGGAGCATTGCGTATGCTCATGTGCTGAACCAGAAAAGATTGAAACTAGAAGACAAGAGCAAAAAGCTCATCTTTATTGGGTATGACTTCCCATCCAAAGCCTATCGATTATTTTGATTCTAACACTTTCAAAGTGTATATAAGAAGAGATGTCAAGTTCGATGAAGATGGCATGTAGGAAGACAACCCAAAAAATGAAGTGAATACTCATAGTGATACCCATCAAATGTAGTCGGAGGATCATTGTCCACCTTCTTCTCTAGTATTTTCTTCAAGTTCATCATCACCAACCTCTTCAAACGGTGTCGATGAACTATTAGTGCCAAGATCAAAGAGATTGTCTGACATTTATGAAGTTACCGATGAGGTTCACCTTGTATGTCTTCTTACAGATTATGAACTACTTGTCTATAATGATGCGGCCAAAGAAGAAAAATGGAGAAAAGCCATGAATGAAGAAATTGATGCCATTAAGAAGAATCAAACATGGGAGCTTGCTAATCTACCAAATAATAAGAAATCGATTGGAGTTAAATGGGTGTACAAGGCCAAGAACAACAAGAAAGGAAAAGTGACAAGATACAAGGCTAGATTAGTCGCAAAGGGGTACAAACAAAATGCTGGAATCGACTATAATGAAGTTTTTTGTCCTGTCATCCGCATGAAAATGATTAGATTAATTATTTCTATCATTGTTCAAAGTAATTGGCGAATTTATCAAATGGATGTCAAATCAGCATTTTTGAATGGCATTCTTGAAGAAGACATTTATGTTGAACAACATGAGGGGTTTGTTGTGAAAGGTCATGAAGATAAAGTGTTGGAGTTAAAGAAAGCTCTATATGGGCTTAAACAAGCACCAAGAGCATGGAATTCTAGAATTGATGCATATTTCAAAGCGGATAGATTCTCTTAATGTCCATACGAGCATGCACTCTACTTGAAGCAAGAAGAATGTGATGTTCTATTCGTTTGTTTATATGTCGATGACCTTGTTTTATAGGATATAATCTAGTGATAATTAATACTTTTAAGGCATCGATGGTGAAAGAATTTGAGATGACCGATAATGGTCTCATGAATTATTTTCTTGGGATCGAAGTGAAGCAAAGTGCCAATGGGATTTTTATTTTCCAAAAAGGATATGCATAAAATATCCTTGAAAAATTCAACATGAAGAATTGTACTCCGGTCAATACACCAATGAAGTGTGTAACCAATCTTTCAAAGTTTGATGATGGTGCTGATGTGATTCAACATATTATAGAAGCTTGATTGGGAGTTTGAGATATTTGCCATGCATGAGACTGGATATTACGTATAGTGTTGGAATTGTAAGTTGATATATGGAGAAGCCGAAGTCATCTCATCTTTAAGCTGCAAAGAGGATACTTCGGTACATCAAAGGTTCTACTTCTCATGCCATATACTACTATTATTCTGAATCCTTCCAACTTAGAGCTTATTCGGATAGTGATTATGATGGAGATATCGACAATCGAAAGAGCACTACAGGCTTTGTATTTTTCCTATGTAACATTGCTTTCACGTGGTCATCAATTACACCTTGATGTATCTACAAAAACTTTTAACTTGAAACGAATGACTAATAATTTGCACCTTGCTTGATGGTGTTGGCTGACATGACCATCTATGTTTGGGGAAGACATAGAACTGCGCAAGGTCTTCCATCTGGCGAGCATACCCTTGGCTTTGGAAAGGTATGTTTAAGCAAGCGAGGAGTGAAGTTTTTGGTCCTCAATTTATTTTTATAGAATAACTTACAATGAAAGCGCTTACAACTCATACTATTCAAGGAAGAGAATGAGACGAGTAGATTTTTTCTTTTCCTCTTTTTATTTCGCCTTGTTCAAAATGATCTTATCTAGCATTTCAAGGAGATATATCCCTGAGAACTTACAAAACATTAAGATTGCATACAAACTCTTGAAAGTAACACTATAATAAAGATTCTTAAATCCGTGCACCAATCTTGGGAGTCGAACAAACATTGACATTAAACTTATAAATCGACAACCATGAAATTGACAACTTGCCCTCTACATCCATAACTTTTCCGCATAATCGGCAACTCCAATTCATTAAATTATAGACAAAATGAATTTGGTTCAATTATTAACACTCCCTATTATACCAAATTCTCTTCCATTAATCATTCCAAGCAAACTCTTGAACTTCCAAAAAGCATCAATCTTAAAAAGTTGATTAAAAATATCTACTACTTGATCTCTTGTCTCCACATGTGAAATTTAAATTTCATTCTCTCTCACTTGCTCTCGAATGAAGTGATATCAAATATCGATATGTTTGCTTCGTTCATGAAAAACTAGATTTTTCGCCAAAGCAATAGCAAAAATGTTACTGACAAAAATTTATATTGCTTTTGTCTGCTCCTAATAAAAGTGTATGGATGAAGCATGAAAGATAATAGCTATTATTTATAATATGCTCTAACGCTCCACCTAATCTGGAGCTTCCAGCTTGCATATCACATGTGTAACTTTCTTCCTAAGATTTACCAAAGCACCATGGTAAATAAACCTTACACTAGCTGAGAGATGCCCCATAAGCCGGACTTACACAACAAAATTAAATGTGGTCCACATCATACCAGATCTTACAAGTGTTGAAGTAGTACGTGATCATAAACTTGACACCACATTCTCACAGAATCTTGATAAAACCATGTGCAAACCTAATTTGAATTGTGCAAACTAAACTATATCACTCCATCACACTGAACTTTGGCTGCTTCTTGAATGTATGCTTGACTACGGTGGTCATAGTTTCCGGGACAATTGACGGCAACCTTGATCGTCACTCAACGCTGACTCTCGCAATTGAAAAGGAGTTCCATAATAAATAACGTCTCCGTAGGCTTTTTTTAAGTGTTAATTTAAATTTCTTGAGATGAGGTGCTGCAGATTGGAGCACTAAGGGCACCGATCGGGGATTGTGACAGGCGGAGGAGGATGATGCTGTCCATGAAGACAACTCGTTTTGGCTGCTCTCAATGGCGAAGACCGGTGGTCTCAGTGTCAGAGTAGAAATGATATGGTAGAAACATAGGGCTGTGGTTTTTAAGACCAACCACACGAAGAAAGATAAAAGATAGTATTTCGATTTGGGTCCCTCTCTCAGTCTTTCTTAGTGGCTTTGATACCATCTAAATATTTTAGTATACTTAATAGAGGAGAAAAAGTGTCAAAAAAGTCTTATATCTATTGAATTTGTGTCAATTTAATCATAAATCTTTCATTTGTGCTAATTTAGTTTTAAACTTTTTTTTATTTTCTGCCAATTAAATCCTATACCCTTTGATCTAGTGTCAACTCAATTACTTCGATTAATTTTAATAGAATTTTGCTAATGTTGATGTCAGTTTGCTTACGTGGCTTGGTCAACGCTAATGTGGATAAATTTTAATAATATTTTATTTTTCATTCCATTTTTCCTTTTTTCTTTTTTATTTTCTTTTTCTTTTGCTTTCCCCTTTCCTTCCTTCTTCCTCAATCGGTAGCCGATCAACGACTAGTTAAAGGCGAGGGCCCACAAGGTCGACCATGACCTCAGCAGCCACTAGCGAGCTCACCAGGGGCTGTGAGGACAGCCTCACCCTTGGGCTATGAGGGTCGAGCCTCGCTAGCCATGGGCGAGGCCGGACCTCACTAGTGGCCAGGCGAGGCTCGACCCTCGCTAGCCTTGCACAAGGCCGCTCTCGTGGCCTCTGGCAAGCTCACCGGCCCTCACATTGGCCGGTCACTAACCAATGACTAGCTCGAGGAAAAAGGAAGGGAAGGGGAAAAACAAAGGAAAGAGGGAGACAAAATAGGAAATAAAAAAATATTAAAATATTAAAATATTATTAAAAGTTATCTACGTCGCACCGATGTACCACGTTAGCCCACCGACATCCAGTAAAATGTAGCCAAAATTAGTCAGAATAATTGTATTGGCACCAAATCAAAACGTTTATCACTAAATTGGTATCAATGGAATAAATTTATGATTTTTTTGACATTTTTCTCCCAAAGAGAATATACTAAAACCTTACATCTTTACTATCGATAATAGAATATAGAGATTAATGTATTCATAAAGTATGACACCATGTTGAGGGGAAAATTGTCGTGTATTTCCATTAAGCTTAGATGGGTGTAAATTGTAGAAGATATACTTGCAAGAAAAGAAATACATATAATAAATTTTCCAAACTTCTAACATAGGGTTCCAAAACTTCCAAAACCAATAGCCGTATATTTAGATAATAATTATCACCTACTAACTCTAACTAATATCCATAAATACATTGCGACACTTTGTACCGTAAACAAAATGACACGATTTCTTTTTTTGGGCCAAAAAAAGGACACCGTTACTCAGGAGGAGTATACAAATCCCAGCCTGTCAACTCAGAAAAGACTACCGACCAAAAAAAAAACACAGAAAAGACTAGACAACTATTGGGGCCACGGAATTAGGGTAATAAAGGTGATAATGAGCGAAAGGTTAGGTTCCTTATATCTGTGATTGGTGAGTACCGCCCTAAACATGCGCCTCTGCTTGGGACGTGATACTAGTAATGATTTATTTGCCACTCAAGTGATTTGATTGTACAGGCGTGAAACATATTCTATCTGCTCATACGGAATATTAATTCAGTATCCCTTATGTGAGTCGCGATGGTCCGAAGGAGAATGCAAGGGTAAAGCAGGGTGGTTTACATCAGCACTTGTGGAGAGGCGCCAGAGATTACCAATCAATGTATGACTGCAGAGGTTTACTGATCTGTACCGGTCTGTCTATAATTATTTTTTACCCGTCAATGGCCATGTAACAGTTGCTGTTCATGTTTTTTGTCTGTCAACAACGACACCTCAATGCAATCTGCTAATGAATTCGTTGCAGTTCTTCTCTTGAATATGCTCGCATTTCCTCAACAGCACAACTCTCAAACGCAAAGGGGACTCGGACTACTGACTAGTATTGTTTCAAGCCTTGAGTTTCTCATATATTGACAAGTCAAGCGCGCGAGAATTGGTATCCTAGGATTCTCTGTGTGGCCCTTGTAAGTTTCATATTATCCAGGACCAGAGCAATCTAGTCCTGCAACAGCTGCAACAGCTGCATTCAATTTGCCAAAAGATTTAACTGTACAAAAACGTGTTTTCATCTTTTTGAAGTGTGGTCTCAGGAAGATTCTTATAAGAGTATTGTCTACGACAAGAAAAGAATTGAAGGTTTTCTCATTTAATTATCCTTGGCTGTGAATAGATAGGCTTCGTACTGCATCCTAAAGCCCTGCCACCGTTTCTTGATCCCGTCTTCACTTTGAAGCACTCGCATGAAGTGCCACCAACGACGCATAAGCACCATCAGTTATCTTCATCAGAACGTCGTGCCTACCCTGCTCAGCAATGACTCCATTCTTTACAACTGCAATAATATCAGCATTCTTTATCGTCGTAAGGCGGTGAGCGACAACTACAGTTGTCTGATTTACCATAACCCTGTCCAGTGCCTCTTGCACAATCCTCTCCGATTCCGCATCCAACGCACTCGTAGCTTCATCGAGCAGAAGTATCTTAGGATTCTTCAAAATAGCCCTAGCAATAGCTATCCTCTGTTTCTGCCCACCAGATAATTGCACTCCTCGCTCACCAACTGATGTATCATAACCTTGAGGCAGGGAAGATATAAAGTTGTGTGCATTTGATGACTTTGCAGCGGCAATGATCTCGTCCTCAGTGGCGCCACCTTGCTTACCATAAGCAATGTTGTCGCGGATTGTTTCGTTGAAGAGTATAGGCTCTTGGCCTACCAAACCTAGCTGTTGCCTCAGCCAACTAAGCTTGAACTTTTGGAGCCGCACATGATCTAAAAATACACGGCCGGAATCAGGATCATAAAATCTCTCTATGAGACTAATCACTGTTGATTTCCCACTGCCGCTTTCTCCAACTAAAGCAACAGTCTGCAAGGAAAAGTTTCATAGTTCAGTTTTCTTCAATAACTTCAAATCATACTAAATATTTAGTGTCAACCATTTTCACATACGCAATCAGTAACCTGTTGAACGTCAAACCAAACACAGTCTTCTAGTTTTAATGTCATCTGGATTGTTAAGTTGTATTTGAACTTTTTACACGCGCAAAACTGCTCAAGTGTTCAAGATATTAACTTTAAATTCCAAATCTAAACATAATCATAATGTTCTATAGCATTGAAGTAAATAATCTTCTTTGTCAGTGAAATCTACAGTTTCTGATAAATTAGCCAAGACCAGAGAGAGACAGAGAGAAAGAGAGATGGTTGATGCTGTTACCTTGCCGGCGGGGATGGTCAGGGACAAGTCCTTGAAGATTTGGACATCTGGTCTTGTTGGATATTTGAAACTGACATGTTCCAACTCTATGTTTCCAGTTACACTCTCCAATGTAATTCCTTCATCGTTGCTCGAGTCTATCTGAGGCTTGCTATCCAAAATGGAAAAGATTGAAGCAGCCGAATCTTTGGCCTTGTTAGTATCTGGGGCCAAGGCGCTGCTCTGGGAAACCCCGACTGCCGAAATTGTTAAAGCAAAGAACACCTGCAGATCTCAATGGTCAGTAGTATATCATCTTGAGAAGGATTATTACATAGAAGAGAGAGGCCCCAAAAGAAGAATAAAACTCCCAAACTTTTTACCTTGAAAACTTCTGAAAAGTTTGCTTTCCCGTGTTGCACCAGTATAGCCCCAATGTAGAACAGGAAGGCATTTACACAGTAGAGGGCAAAGAAGGAGAAGCCAAATCCAATCCCGCTCACAACCCCAAGCCGGACTCCCTGCTCCTTTGGGCCTTGACATTTTTCTTCATACAAGTCCATTACCTTGCTCTCAGCACAAAAGGACGCCACCGTCCGGATGCCACCAACTGCATCATTCGCCACTTGACTAGCTTCCTCGTACTTCTCCTGTAACATGGGAATACAGAAGGTGTCATGTGAAATCATGTGCGAAGCGTAAACAATAGGGAACAGTTAGAACTGGCAGACAGACCTTGGCATCAGCACTGAAACCCTTCAGGAATTTGGCTTGGATAAATCCTTGAGCGAGTATCAAAGGTGACACTGCAAGAACTATGAGAGCCAGCATCCAGTTTGCTATGAATGCTATGAGCAATCCAGCTATAATTGTTGCGATATTTTGGACGATCAGAGCTAATGCGTCGCCAACTAAACTCCGCACTGTTGATGCATCAGTGGACAATCTTGCACCAACTGCACCACTGCAGATTTTAAGAGAAAACAAGATTATTAGGACGTCATGATGGTGCACAACCTTTGACTTTATCAAGCACACTAGCATTAAACATGCTAATACTTTGAAAGGGCAGAAGTATGAAGATGAATGTAGCACACCTTGAGTTAGCAGGATCATCGAACCAACTAATTTGTTGGTGCACAACCTTCTGAAAACTCATATATCGTATCCTTCTAATTAACTTGCCCCCAGCAACTCCAAAGAAATAGTTCTGAAGTGGTATGGCTAAAAAGGTGAGGCATCCCATACCGATGTAAATAAGCGCCCAGAAATTGGCATCTTTCTTTAGTTGGTCCGCAGGTTCGTAGAACATTTTGATAGCAGTAGACAGCAAGAGTCCAAATATCGGAAACACCACTCCGTGTACCAAGGCTGCAAGGGATGCAACAACCAGAACCGGCAACTCTGGCCTGTTCAAATATGCAAGACGTCTCATGGATACACTCTGACGCTTCTCGTTGTCCAGTTCAGTTCTCTCATATTGTTCCTCCTCTCCACCCATCTCGACAAGATCAAATGGACCAGGAACACCATAGCCGAGAGCAAAAGACTGGCGGCGTCCTGATGAACCTCTGCTTGTAGATTTCCTCATGGATGGTCTACCGGATGAGTTTTTGCTAATGGTTCTAACCAGTAGCTTGTCGGCTTCAAAACTTGGCCCGAATTTAGTATCTACCTGGCCGAGTTTTTCTTCGGTGGCTTTGTTTCCTTCTTGCAAACGGACAAGCTGCAAGTAACCCCCCTCAGGGTCTCGGATCAGCTCCTCATGAGTTCCTAAATGTTGGATTCGAGCATCTCAAGGTGAATTAGTAGCACAAAAGAGATGATAAGAATATGTCAGATGAGGTTGAAGCATTAGTTTACCTTGCTCCACTATCTTGCCACGGTGCACAACTGCAATGATGTCTGCAGTTCTGATAGTTGTCAAGCGATGTGCAACTATAACAGTAGTTCGGTTCGTCATGACATTCTCCAAGGCATCTTGAACAACTCGTTCAGACTCCGCATCAAGCGCACTTGTTGCTTCATCAAGGAGGAGAATTCTCGGGTTCTTTAGAATGGCCCTTGCTATGGCAATTCGCTGCTTTTGTCCACCGGATAATTGCGCCCCGTGCTCTCCAACCATTGTATCAAGGCCCTACAGACGCATTCCACTCTCAAGATTATTCCCTCGAAACATCTCATCAGAAGTTAACATACAAGTAAATAAAGCTTTCTCTTCATCTGATTGATGGCTTTTCTGATTATGCTTGTGATTAGAGATAACTTAGACAAAACATCAGATGAGAAATTTCAATAATGAGCGGTATACTATGATAAATCTCTCTTTAATTTTGTCTCTGTATGGATGAATGAGCATATTGTAAGCATAACTTCTTTTCCGTATCAAGTCAAGCTCCTTTTTGTAGGGTTCTTTTCATAACCTAAGAATGGATACTTGTGCAAAGTTCAGATCAAATGAAAAAGGTACCTTCGGCAGCTTGTCAATAAATTTTGCAGCGTTGGCAAGTTCAATCGCTTTTCTGATTTCCTCATCAGTTGCATTTTCCTTTCCATAGGCTATGTTCTCTCTTATAGTTGTTAAAAACAAGACTGGTTCCTGACCCACTAATCCAATTTTCTCCCTGATCCATTTAAGCTGGAGCTCCTTCAAATTGACACCATCGATCAGTACTTCACCAGAATCAGGATCATAGAATCTCTCAAGCAAGCTGATGACTGTGGATTTCCCACTGCCACTTTGACCGACTAGAGCCGCAGTTTTGCCACTCCGTACTGTCAAAGAAAATCCAGCAAAGATTTGCACGTCTGGCCTCGCAGGGTACCTAAAATGAACATCCCTAAGCTCAATGTCGCCTTTTATATCTTCCAATATCCTTCCAGAGGTGTCATAGGAGTCGATAAGTGGTTTTCTATTAATGGCCTCAAACATCTTGTAGGCTGCGGCTTTTCCTGATGCAAATGCATTTATGCAAGGAGATGTCTGGCCCAAGGACCTACAGACCAAGAAATGTCCATTCGAGAAAGATGAGAGTTTCTTCTGTAAATTGGCAAACTGATAAAAAAGGAGATAGAAGAAAGAGAAAGCACAGCGCTCACATTCCGCCGACCATAATGGCCATAATGACATTGATGATTTGCCCGCCATTGTATCCTTTCTCTATGATCAATTTGGATCCGTACCACACAGCAAGTCCGTAAGTGCAGAACACAATTAACATCATAACTCCAAGTCCCATGCCTGAGACAAACCCTTGGTTTACGGTAGATTTATATGCAACTTCCAGCTTGCTGTCATATTTTTCTATCGCTCTCTTTTCACCAGTGAAGGATGCAACCTAGTGGTGAAAAAGAAAGAAGATTAAAACTGGGACAAAAAGATATACATAATTGCATATAAGTTTTACAGGTTCATAAATCTCCCTACTACTGACCGTTCTAATGGCCCCGACTGTCTGCTCCACGACATTTCCAGCTGCTGCATAGGCAATCTGCCCTTGACTCGACATTTTGGACATGATCAACGACATAGCCCCTCCAGCAATCACGATGAGAGGAATGCAAGAGAGGAGAACCAAGGAAAGAAGCCATCCTTTTGTAAAAGCGACCACAAAACCTCCTATGAATGTTGCCAGTAGTTGTACAAACTTACCAACCTACAAGTTACGATGAAATTTCATGAGTCAGTTGTGCGCATATGACAATACTTTCCCAATCATCATGTTTTTACTGGTACAATCATGAAGAAAGAGCAAGTGCTAGCCCTTTCTCTACCTTTTCTCCCATTGCGTCCTGAATGAGAATGGTGTCTCCCGACATCCTCCCAATGACCTCTCCAGTCGTTGTTTCGGTGTCGAAGAAGGCAATGTCCTGTCTTAGTATTGTTTTCAAGTACAAACCTCGAATCCGCGTCGCTTGCCTCTCTCCAGTGACCATCCAACAAGCTACCTCTGCAACACATGCAGCAATTAAGCCTTTAATTGCTGATCTTACGGAGAAGCTAATAAGATGCGGCCATCAAAACAGAAAGAATATGACCATAGAACCTGAAACTAATTAAGCATTACAGAGAGCTTTCGGTGTCATGCTACATTCTATGTTATTGTCAGTAAATATGATTCTGCCTAGACCTGAACAACATGGATAGATACTGAAACCACATCAAACAGAACATAACTTTCTTTTGACTCCCCATTTGTGCAACTAAGAGACAAATCTAGTGACTTGACCATGTATAGACATACTCAAGCACAGGAATGTTAAAGAAATGTTGTGAAGACAGAATCCAGTTGCACTTACGGAGAAAAGAAACGACTCCGGTACCGAGAGCCAAGTACAAAAACAAGACGGCCACCTGAAAGTCAAAAAGGTATAATCATTGACCATTCGCAAACATACATAAACATATATAGGAAAGAAGGACTTTTCTGGTATCTCCATTGCGGCATCCTGCTCAGGATGGTGCATAGAGTTAGGAAATGTGGATATTACTGGATTCATCGCAACTGAAAAATCAATGTCTTTCCTTCTCAGCCATAAGATTAATCCAGTGGTGAAATTAACTCTTGAAATAAAATATGACAGAAGGGCACATGCGCAAGTGAAATCTAAACACAAAATCGGTACCTTCGTGAGGAAAAAAAAAAGTGTTTTTCAAAAGAAAATAGGTACCGATTATACCTAATTAATAAATGCGTGCTACTATGCTAATCAACCAAAACATGTGACTAAGTTAAAGTCAAGCCAGAACAGAACTTGCAAAGCATAAGCTTCCCTAAATGAGATGTTTTCCTCCATTAATTCCTTCTGTTTCCTTTTCTTGAAAAACCCCAACAAAATACAGAACATAAAAAGAGTCACACGGTTCTCCTCACGTTCATACACGTGACAGCTAGAGCATTTCACAGGGAAAATGAGATCTTGCAAGGTTCACCTCGAAACCCAGAAAAGTATGGATCCCGATTTCGAGCGCTTTCTTGATAATTGAACATAATCACCCATCGAAGCTTCAGACAAGCAATGCCCGATTTCCGGGTGGCAAAAGAAATCCGACCGGTTCAAAAAGAATAAGAGCTAAGCACGATAGACATATATATATATACCTTGGAGACTTCCTTAACGACGTGGTCGCGGTCGGAGGAGCCGAAGGAGTTGATGAGCTTCCCGAATATGAGCGTCATGAGGGGCTGGGCGAGGCCGTTGGCGCTGGCGGCGATGGTGCCGACGACCATGTAGAGGACGTCGAGGCGGTCCGCGAAGGCGAACAGCTTGAAGAAGGACACCTTCTGGTCCATCCCTTTGTTCCCGCCGCCCTCCGGCTGCTCCGACGCATTGCCTTCGTTCATGGTTCCGCCGCACTCTCTTCCTCTAGAAAACAAATGAAAGGCCCTCTAATAAAGATCGACGAAGGAGGAGGAGGAGGACGAGGAAAAGAAAGCCACCGCCAATGCGGCAAAATGCAACGAGAACGGGCGACTCCGGGACAGCAGGAAAACCGGAGCCACGCGGAACAAGCCGAGAGCGAGGGCAGACAAGAAAAGCCGCGCACGTATATTTCGTATACCAGCAACATAAACAAGGAAACGCCGGATTCACCGGCGGCTGACGTGTTGAAAATGTGGTCTGGAGAGAGAGAGAGACGTACCCGAATTCACAAGCGGACGGTGCAGAGAGAGAGAGAGAGGGAGAGAGAGAGGGAGGGTTGGTTCTTGGTTTGTGTTTCTGAGAGACCAGGAAAGAGGTTGATGCAGATGGAATGGTGAAAGCTCGCATGTAATGCATATATATAAGCAAAGCGATTTTCTTGATGTCGAGGGGGCTGTTCCGTTGTCTATTTTTAAGCGGCCGACGACGTCGACGGTCACGTGGCCGAGGAGGGGGGGTTTCCAAGAAACGAAGCCCGACACGACACCCAAAAGGGGCCGCGCACTTCAGCTTCTAGAAGGTTGGTTTGACTTTTTTCGCCCCCCCGGTGAAAGTGCTCCTGTAGTGTTGACCCCCACCTTTTGTTTCGTCTGTTTTTGTTCCTGTTAACCTATAGATGAGAAGCCCTAAAATAGAGCGCTGAAGCTTTTCCGCCTCTGTTTCGGGCGTATTTTCGCACGCGCCTCGTGCGCGGGGTCCCCGGATGTGGGGCGCAGATATTTTGCGGTTGGAGATGAGCGGAGACAGGATGTTTCCGACTGATTGAACAGATGTCGAAAGGCGGATGATGATCCAGCCTTTCTTTCTTTTTTTTTAGTGAGATTTTTGTGGAGTTTGATTTGGCTTCTAGAAGCCTGCCTTACTGGTGACGACAACGTATCCACCGGCGCAGTTACATTTCCCCTGATTCATTTGCGAAATTCAATTTCATTTTTTCCTTATTTAGTGAAATGATTATGCCCTACAGGTCATAAATCAGGAAATCCAAACCTCCTATTTATGCAGAAGATCCTAATTCAAAACAGTTTGGCAACAATTGATAGGATGAATATGAAATCCCTTGATATTCCCGACCAATTTCGACGAGCCCAAGTTTCAAAATAGGATATGCGTGTGTATGGTTTTTCTTAGTCACAAACACACATCTTTTTTCCATGTAACATTTAAAGTTACAGTACCATATAATTGTCTTTTTGCATTCCCCACGCAATCTATTATTTATATATATTGGAAGATTAAAGAGAACATAGAACCTTGTGGGGTTTAAAGGAAGTAATTGCTCATGTTTTATATCTAGCCATTAATTTATTCCAAATAATTAAATGTGCACTGTCGAGTTCATCACATAAATGTAAACAAAGACTCTATTTATTTAGCAGAAAATAAAAAAAAAATGATAAATATTTTTCTTACAAATAATTGGTCATATTGTTTATAAAAATGAATAAACAAAAAAAAATCATTATTCATGAAAATGTTTAGACATAATCTACCAATTATTTTCAGAAATAATATTTTTCTATTCATTTATTTTCTACGAAATAAACGCACCGGAAAGTATTACCTTGACTCTCTCAATTCTGGTGCTAAGTTCAATTTAAGGTCTTAAATTCAATTGTGAAACCTCAAATATTATTAAAATGAGGATTGATGCAAGGTCCACAATACTCAGCACAATATGATTATGTTATATAATCATCTTAATCATCTTGTGCACCTCCTTCCTTAACATTTTTCGAGCCTTAATTGATAAGAAAACCCAGAAAAGTGAAGAAAAAAGAAAGAATTTTTCTATATAGTACGACACTAATCGGGCTAGAATTCGATCAAGGTGCAGTTCGCAAGTCCTCAAGGATTCAATCTTTGGGGAACATAAAATGGTTGGACCACCAAAGAATAAGTTTGGATCGCTCAAATATACATGCAATACACGCAACACATCTGTGCAATCGTTTCATAATAATCCTGTAAAATTTTCACATAATTCCATTCAAATTGAGCCGACATAAGTGTCCCTTCCAAAACCATATACGAGATTTTCACCTCATACAATCCCTCCTTCACATGGAAAAAGATCTTTTAGAACATCAAACGGGTCGGATGGGGAGGATCGGTCACTCGAGAGAGACCACAAATCGTACCGGCCAAGCATTAAAAAATTAATTTAAAAAAAAAAAAAAAGGCAAAGTTGGAAACAAAGAAAGCCAAAGGGCTCATCCGATCTTATCTTCTCCGCAAAGCGTGTGGCCCACCGCTGTCGCCACCCTTCGATAGCAAGTGACCCTACGAACCCTGTCCTGCCGTTTGGCGCGTTGAGAACCAGGGCAGAAAAAACACGAGAAACGTCTTGCCGTTTCTCCTGGTGAAAGGATGCAATGTAGGAAGAGCGGTGACGCCACTGAGGGCGTCACCCGCTCTCTCCACGGCGATTTATTGGATGCAACGATGAGTGACGACGAACCTGGAGGAACAGAGCTTGTGGTCAACGGGTTCTGTCAAACTCTCGTCGACGCGTGGATTGCGAGCAATCCTCGAGCGTCATTGATGACCTCTTGCGAAGGGCTTCTCGAATCCAAGGATGACGTTGGCAGGTTTGCACTCTCTTAAATGATGCTTTTAATTAGCTACAAGACATGCCCCCATTTGCGTGTTATATTAAATTGAAATGCATATTTAAGTTACGGTTTTATTACCCTTATGATATGTCATTTTGTGTCGTGATACATCTTATTAATGGTATGAGCATCTCATGAAATTCCGAGGCAAAATGTTCGATATCGAAATCTATCAAAGGATTGGCTTTATGTAGCCTCTATCAAACAATGTGCCGGAGCAGATTTGGATCGGATCAATGATGTTCCGACCTAAATTAACTCACTAATCCGCGTTGATCCATTTTCTTGCAATACAAACATATATTTGACTCAACTCATATTTGACATGACCCATTTTGCTTAAATATTTTCATATTTTACTTACGTTATGAAAACGTGTACTCAAACTAAGATAAGAGTGTGAAGTGAGCGAGATCGACTAAAGAAAAGAGAAAATAAAAAGAGAGATATGGAAATGGGTTGGATCTAAGTTATAAACTCATTTAATACTCATATTATATGAGACTTTATCATCCTAAACCCATTCATGACCCACAACTAAATATAAATATCTCATACAAAAACTTAGCCTATCAGCAAATGTATCTAAGCACTTTATTTAACTATTCATTATTTAATTATTTACTCATCATTTTTTTTTTTGTTCTGGAGGAACCGGCCTGGAGTCACACTTAAGACACATAGCGCCTCCCTTAGGTTTTGAACCCTTCACCTTTAGGCTAAGAATTAGCAGAGCCTTATCCAGCGGAGCCACCGCGGCCGGCGGTATTATTTACTCATCATTATTCAATGAAGAATTCGACAAATCATGTTAAAAAGCACCACCCTTGTGTCACGGGCCGATCGATCACGCCGGTGCCATGGAAACCTCTTGGACATGCTAACTTTCGGGCCATGACACTTGCATCAAAGTCCTTGACCACAAGAGCTTTAGATGATCGGTCGAGCTACATTCTCCCTGGTCATGTTTAAGAAAGAAATGTTACCCAAAAAAAATCATCTCAAAATTTGCATTCATATGTCAAAAATCATTCTCGCTTTATAAAAATTTTGAATTTGCATCTCCTCAAAATTGAAAAGCTCCATTATTGACACGTGAAGTGAGAGAGAGAGATTCTGACGCTGTCGTCGATGCCCCTCACCGTCAACATCACCCCCGCTTCCTCACGGAGCTCGAGCTCCACGACAAAGCTCGCCCGCAAACAAGATCTAGTAGACGAAACCGAAAGAGCAGTTTGAACAGGAGACTGTGGATTGTTCCTAGGGCAAAGGTAATTTGGGCAAGAAAAAAGCATGGTGTTTGTGAACGAGTGGGAATGCCAGGATGCTGGTGGGTACGAAAAGACGAAACTCGAGATAAACGGTATCGGTTTAAAAGCGACGGATCGCATTCGATATGTAGATCCAAATCTCGGGTGGCATATTGCAATTATCCAAAAAGAAGAAGGAAAAAAGAAAAAAATCTCTCTTTGCCTTTTCTTTTCCTTGTTCTTTTCTGTCCTCGTAGAGAGGATCAATCCCGTGAACCATCCTCAGCCGCTTCACCAGACTGGCTTCGGAATTTTTAGGTTTTCACTCAAAAGTCGTGTGTTGAGGTGAGAACGTGAAGGATGGGGTCCGAGCAAAATCTTGATGACCCCAAAAACGTCATCCGTGACCTTTTTGCGTAGAGGTTTCCCCGATCTAGGACGGTGTTGTATAGCTGGTCGGCATCTTCTTAATTTCTTCCTTCGGCTAAGGTGGAACTAGAGAGCATGTTTACTCCTGTGGCTAGCAAAAGGACACTAGAAATGTAGGTGGAACGAGAGAAAAATGTTTGAAAGATCCAAATTGGTTTTTGATGAGGGGCATTTGAATTCCAATTCAGGAAAGCAGTACGTTAGGATGAGTTGGGGATCGACTCGACATGCCCATCCGCAACCAGGTGAAAAGCGTCGAAAATGTCCTAAATCTTTTGCATTCATATCAATTTAGTTTTACTATATTGGTATCAATAAAAGGTTTAGAACTAAATTTACACAAATATAATAGGTTTAGGACTATTCTAACACTTTTCTGTTGTGCCCATCTTCTCTCTGCCTTGCGCCCTCTCTTTGCCCCTAACTACTCTCTCTCTCTCTCTCTCTCTCTCTCTCTCTCTCTCTCTCTCTCTCTCTCTCTATGTGTATTATATCGCCAAGGTCTCCATAAAGATAAATAAAAAATAGGGAAGATGAGATGACGACGCCCAGCACATCGGTTCCAAAAATGGCCAGCAATAGCATTTTGATAAAATAATATTGACAATTAGGCTCCATTTGTTTCACAGGAAAAAAAAAACTTTCAAGAAAATGTTTTCTAGATTTTTTTACGTTCATTTCACGGATAATGAATTGGCTAGGGAAAACATTTTCCTTGAAGGGAAAAAAAGCCCTCTAAGATAAGGGAAAATGATTTCCACTTTTGAGAAAGAGTCAAATACATTTTCCTTTGATTTTTTATCTTTTAAAAAATCGATATTTTAATTATTTATTTCTTTTTCATTTCTTTCTTTTTCTTTTTTCTTTTTTTCATGTTCTTTCTCTTTCTTTTTCTTCTTCATTGACCAATCATCGGCCACGGCAATGGCTGGTGACCACCCACAAGCGAGCTAGAGCCTCGCCATAGACCAGTTAGGCTCGAGCTCACCATATTCTAGTGAGGTCAAGTCCAACCCAAATTGCGTCGTAACACAATCTAAGTTACGGTATATGTCTCGTGTCGCAGTACATCTAACTAATGATCCGAGCATCTCATGAAATTCCAAAGTAAAAAGTTAGATATTGGAATCTATCGGAGGATTGGCTTTATGTAGCCTCCATCAAACAATGAGCGGGAGTAGGTTTAGATCGGATCAATAATGGTCCGATCTAAATTGACTCACTAATCTGTGTTAATTCATTTACATGCAATACAAACTTGGTTATATATGTTTGACCTAACTCATACTTGACGGGGCCCATTTTGCTCAAACATTAAACCGATGTAAGAGTGCGAAGTGAGCGATCTCGGTGAGAGAAAGTGAAAAGAGAGATATGAAAATGGGTTGACTTTGAGTAATAAGTTATAAACTCGTTTAATATTCATATTATTTTGGATTTTATTATCCTAAATTCATTTATAACTCACAACTAAATATAACTATCTCATATAAAAACTCAGCCTATCGATTACGTAACCATCCCTATACACATTTATAAATTCGAATTGTTTGAGGTGTTTCTAAAATGTTGAAAAGGCACATAGGAGATGAGGCCAGCAGGCGCTATCTAAGCACTTTATTTAACCATTCGTTATTTAATTATTTATTCATCATTAGTCAAT
Source organism: Eucalyptus brandiana (assembly GCA_014182725.1). Taxonomy (NCBI): domain Eukaryota; kingdom Viridiplantae; phylum Streptophyta; class Magnoliopsida; order Myrtales; family Myrtaceae; genus Eucalyptus; species Eucalyptus brandiana. The sequence goes on from CM024671.1 coordinate 7,774,762, forward strand.
GAAGATTTCGAGAGATCATGTTAAAAAGCACCACCCTTGCATCGACGTCCTTGAACTCGAGAGCTTTAGATGATCAATCGAGCTACATGAAAACCATATTCTACCTGGTCATCAATCGAGCTGTAGATCCCAATCTCAGGTGGCATATTGCAATTATCCAGAAAGAAGAAGGACAAAAAAAAAAATCAAAATCACTCTTTGCTTTATCTTTTCCTTGTTCTTTTCTGTCCTTGTACTTGTAGAGAGGATTAATCCCGTGAATCATCCTCAACTACTTCACCGGACTGGCTTCGGAATTTGAAGGTTTTCACTCAAAAGTCGTGTGTTGAGCTGTGAACGTGAAGGATGGGGTCCGACCGAATCTTGATGACCCCAAAAACGTCATCCCTGACCTTTTCGCGAGAGGTTTCCCCGATCTTCTCAGGACTAGGACGGTGTTGTACAGCTGGCCGGCATCTTCTTAATTTTAGCTAGATATCAATTTAGTCCAAAATTTTTATCCTAATGCCAATTCAGTCATTTCAGCTAATTTTAGCTAGATATTGCCAATGTAAACGCCGGTCGGCTAATATGGCACGGCCAGCCGGCGTGAACGCCAGCAATATATAGCCAAAATTAGTCAAAATGACTAAATTGATATTAAATTACAATGTTTAGGATTATTTAGTACCAATAAAAAGTTTAGGATTGACTTTGCACAAATATCATAGGTTGAGGACTAGTCTCACACTTTTTTGCCACTCCCCATTTTTTCTCCGCCTTGTGCCCTCTCTTTGCCCCTAACTACTCTCTTTCTTTCCATCTCTCTCTATATATATTATATCGCCAAGGTCTCCTTGAAGATAAATAAAACATAGAGAAGATGAGAAGACGAAGCCCAGCACATTGGTTCTAAAAATCGCTAGCAATAGCATTTTGATAAAATAATATTAATAATTAGTCTCCATTCGTTTCACAAAAAATAACTTTTAAGAAAATGTTTTTTGAATTTTCTAACATTCGTTTAACGGAAAATGAATTGGCTAGGGAAAACATTTTTCTTGAAGGGAAAAAAGCTCTCTAAGATAAGGAAAAATAATTTCCACTTTTGAGAAAGAGTCAAATACCTTTTCCTTTTATCTTTTTCTTTTATTTTTTATCTTTCGATTTTTTAATTATTTTTCTTTTTTTTTCTTTTTTTTTCCTTTTCTTTCCCTTTCTTTTTCTTCTTCATTGATCAGTTGCAGGCCACTGCGACGGTAGCTAGCGACCAACCACAAGCAAGCTAGAGCCTTGCCACAAGTCGACAAGGCTCGAGCCAAATTCTAGCAAGGTCAAGTCCAGCCTTGCTAACCTATGCGAGCTTGAGCCCTACAAATTCAGCCACTTAGGCTTGGCTCGAGCCTCACCGAGAGTCACCATACATTGGCAAGGCTCTAGCAACCTCCGGCAAGGCTCTAGCAACCTCCGGCAAGGCTCAAGCCATGCCTAGCTTGCCAAATCTGCTGAGGCCCCAGTTTGCCCAACGACCTTGAGCGAGCTTCGGCCTTGCCAAATTTGACTACCTAAGTGGGGCTTGAACCTCGCTCGAGGTCGTCAGATGTCTCAAGGTTGCTAGACGTCATTGAGGCCTTGGTGACCTCCACCAAGGGTTGACTCTCACCCAAGTGGTCGGATTGGCAAGCTCAAACTCGCCTGCATTAGGTGAGCTCAGCCTCATTGGAATCTAGCAAGTTCGAGCCTTGCTGATCTATGGCAAGGCTGTAGCTCACCTGTGATTGGTCGCTAGCCACCATCGTGGCTGGTGACTAGCCAATGAAGAAGAAAAAGAAAGAAATGAAGAAAAAAAAAGCGAATAAAAATAATTTAAAATGTGATTTTTTAAAAATATATATAATAAAAAATTATTGAAAGGGGTGCATGGAGGAAAATATTTTTCTTACCAAATAGTGAAAAATATATTTTAGTTTATTTTGCAAGTTTCAGCTGAACAACAAAAAATATAATTATTTTTCTGGAAAATGGCCTCCTAAGAAAATTTTGCAAAAATGCCATATTTCTCATGAAATGAATAGAGCCTTAATATGTGAATTATCATTGCGTCGTTGATGCTAATGTGAAAATATATATTCATCATTGGATATGTGATATGCGAATGGATATCCAATGATGAATATACATTTATATACTTGAGTGTCTTCATATGTTTATTTAATGTATAAAATGCCCACTATGAGGGAAGGTCTTCGCTAGTTATTTAAGCACTTTATTCACCTATTCATTATTTATATTTTCATTCTTTAATCAATTAAGGATTTGAGATATCAAAAAAAAAAAAAATCAGCCATGCATTGAAGTCCTTGTGCTTAGAGCTTTAGACGATGGATCAAGTTTAGTGAAAACCGTATTCTCCATTTTACTATTTTAAAAAGGGTAAACTGCAAAAACCATCTTAAGATTCGTTCCTATTTATCAAAAATCATTTTTCACTCTTGAAAACTTTCAATTTAGATCTCTTTAAAACTGAAAAGAGCAATTATCATGATGTGTCGGTGCCTGCCTGACCTCAACTTGGACCAGATTTTAGGGTTGGCAATAGTTGGGGACTGCGCGGGGCCAGTCTTGGGAATCCCGGCTGACCAATATTGGGATAGGAGAGAGATAGATGGTAGATAAGTGAGAAGTTTGAGTTAGGGCCTATGGAGGGTTGTCCTTAGGGGCAAGGGTGATTTGAGAAAGAAAAGTGATGATTTTTTGTAAACGGTGAGAATGTCACGATGCAAGTTGATATGAAATTGCAAAAACTCACGATGCAAACCATAGATTTCGAAAACGGTAATGGTATTCTATATGCCAGTAGCTCCTTTTTTTTCTTCTCTATAGATCCCGAGGCCAATCTATGCCCCTGTCAACCATCCTCAGCCTCTTTAGCACCTAACAAATAGTAGAACAGTCCAGAATTTGAAGGCTCACTCGAAAAATTAAGAAGCCATTAAGTTATGAAGTAGATTATTATCAATAACTATGGTTGATTAGGATTTTTTTTTTCAACTAAATAACATCTATATATCTCTTGCTTGTCAAAATTCAGATTTTGTACCTCAACTCCACCAAAAGAACTCAGCCAAACCCCCCCGAAAGAAAAACTAGAGCGTAAGAGCATGAATGATAACAATTTAGTTTCTGGACATAATTTCTGGCCGAATTTTTCTATTTGTACTTCCTGGATAAATTTCTAAACAAAAATATGCATTTGATATTCGACACAAACTTTCTATTTAAGGAACAAAAATTCGTTTGATAACAACATAAAATTTCCTCTTCCCAAGTAGGTGGCAGGAGACAGCAGCGGAGGACAGCGGGTGGGCAACCGGATAGTAGTAAGGGCAAGTAATAAGAAGAGTTTGTATTTCTTATTTATATTCCGGAAATAGAAAAGCAAAAAAAAAAGTTACTTCTCATTTATGCTCTAAACCTATTTCTAAACTAAAAATTTGTTTTTGAAATAGAAAAATGAAATTGCATTATTAAACAGATTTTTTTTCAAACCAATTCCCAAGAAAAGAAAAATATATCTGGCCAGAAATGGAATAGTTATCATGCACGCTCTAAGGGTGCGTTTGGAATCAGCTTTGCAAGGGACTTTGGGCTTCTAAAGATACTTGGGCTAAAGCTGGGGTGTTTGGAAACAACTTTAGAATTTCCATTAGGCCAAAGCTGGCCTTCCCAAGGCTAAAAGCCCAAGGCAGGTGAAGGGGTGCCTTGGGCTTTCAGCTTTCTCGGCATACAAGTAAGACTGTTCACTTTTTTTTTATTTTCTTCCAAAAATATCCTCAGCTACTCTCGATTTTTCCGGTTTTGCCCTCGTTGTTGTATTGTTCATCTTCTTCTCCGTTGAAGGCCTACGACGTGTTCCTCGAAGCTGTGAGTGAGTGGCCGCCGACGGCTCGGCATGGTTGCGGTGGCCCAGGTGACCGTCGCCGGGGAGTGGTGCGACCGCCGCCCTGTCTGGGTCGCGGCGATCGCTGTGGGTCGCGGCGAGGTTTGGGTCGCCGACCTTGCCGTGACCCAGATCCGTGGGCGGCGAGGTCGCGCGACCCAGATCCGGGGGCGGCGCGGTCGCGTGACCCCGCCGCGACCCGGATCGGGGCCGCAAGGTCGCGGGGACCTCGCCGCCCCAGATCTAGGTCGCGGCGGGGTCGCCCGACGTCCGGAGACCCTCGCCGATGGTTTTCAATGGTCGCCTGACGTCCGGCGACCCTCTGTGATGGTCTTCAGTGGTCGCCCGACGTCCGGCGACCCTCACCGGTGGTCTTCAATGGTCGCCCGACGTCCGGCGACCCTCGCCGGTGGTCTTCAGTGGACGTCCGGCGGCCACTTGCCCTTCCCGGCCATCTGCCCTTCCGGTCAATTTTTTATTTATTTTTCTTTTGATAATTTTTTTTATCACCAAAGCACTTTGCAAATATAATTCCTCCAAACACCATTTTGCTCAAAGATACTTCAAATGGACTTTCAAACTACAATTTTACCAAACACACTTTGCATTTTGGAAAATACATTAAACTCAAAGGTCTTTGCATTTTACTAAGGACTTTTCCCAAAAGCGTTCCCAAACGCACCCTAACCACCCGTAAATGCCAACTATGCCCCTCCGACCCTACTCCCTTCTTCCTTGAGTCAAGCCTTCACCGATTGAACGCCTCGAGCTCTAGAATCCACTAGCATGAACCCAAATTGCGTCGTAACACAACCTAGATCAAGCAGCCATGTTCACGAACTCAAAGCTGGAACGATTATGGGGGCAAGCGAGAGAGAGAGAGAGAGATGAAAACCATAGCTACTAGTTCGATGCCTAATGGCTATGACTAAGAGCAAATTCAAAGCTCAAAGCCACGAGGGTAAGTATGCATTTTTCAAAAATAAACAAAAAACAAAAATGACCCCTTGTTTTGGCGAATTTTGATCAAACCTCGTACAGAATAAGTATAAAATCCCAAAAAAAAATTAAATTAAATTAATCAAACCTCTCTCTCTCTCTCTCTCTTCACAACGGAAAGTTTGCCAGTTGTACGCAAGTCTTTACCGTCACTTCAACTGTTTGGAGAAGGAGAGCGCGAGAAGCCAGTCTTTTTACCAGACTGGCTTCGGAATTTCAGGGCAAAACGTCATGCATGACCATTTTGCGTGGAGGTTTCCCCGATCTAGGACGGTGTTATGGCTGGTCGGCATCTTCTTAATTGTTCCTTCGGCTGGCAAAAGAGCACTAAGAATGTAGGGTGGCACTAGAGAACATGTTTGAAAGACCCGGATTGGTTTTTTATGAAGTATCTGAATTCAAATTCGGTAAAGGTACGTTCGGATGGGTCGAGGATCATCCGAACACGCCCACCTGTGACCAGGAGAAAAGCATCAGAAAATGCCTCAAACTTATTATATTTATGCTAATTTAGTCAAAAAAAATCTTTTGACCTAATGCCAATTCAGTATTTTCGGCTAATTTTGGCCGAATATTACCAACGTAGATGCCGGTCGGCTTACATGACAATTAATATGGGGATTATTATTTTAGTGTATTTTGACAGAGAGAATAACATTGGCAATTAATATGTGGATTATTATTGTGTCCGCTGCTAGTGTAATTTTAAACATTCATTCTTCAATCAATTAAGGATTTGAGATATCAAATAAAAAGACGTGACCCATGCATGGAAGTCCTTGTACTTAGAGCTTTAGATGATGGATCAAGCTTAGTAAAAGCCACATTCTCCATGTTCTTATTTAAAAAAGGGTAAATTGCAAAAACCATCTCGAGATTCGTACCTATGTATCAAAAACCATTTTTCACTCTTAGAAACTTCCAATTTGGATATCCTCAAAGCTGATAAGACCGATTATAATGATGTGTCGATGTCCACCTGACCTCGATTTGGACCAGATTTTGAGGTCGACAGCGGTTGGGGACCAGGGGGACTAGTCCTGGGGGTCGCAGCTGATCGATAACGGAATAGGAGAGAGAGAGATGATGGATGACAGAGAAGTTTGAGTTAGGGCCTATGCTGGTTTGTCCTTTGGGGCAAGCCTGCTTTGGGAAAGAAACGTGTTTTTTTTTTTTTTTTAAATAGTGGTAATGTGGTAATGCGAGTTAATATGAAATTGCATAAAGAGAGAGATTCCGACGCCGTCGTCGATGCCTCTCACCATCGACATCGGCCCCGAGCTCCGCGACAAAGTCTCACGCGCAAACAAGATCCGGTGGACGAAACCGAAAGAGCAGTTCGAATTGGAGACCGTGGATTGTTCCCAGGGCAAAGGTAATTTGGGCACGAAAAAAGCATGGTGTTTGTGAACGAGTGGGAATGCCAGGATGCGAGTGGTTACGAAAGGGCGAGACTCGAGATGCACGGTACAGGATTAAAAGCGACGGATCGCATTCGATATGTAGATCCAAATCTCGGGTGGCATATTGCAATCATCCAAAAAGAAGAAGGAAAAAAGAAGAAAAAATCCCTCTTTGCCTTTTCTTTTCCTTGTTCTTTTCTGTCCTTGTAGAGAGGATCAATCCCGTGAACCATCCTCAGCCGCTTCACCAGACTGGCTTCGGAATTTTTAGGTTTTCACTCAAAAGTCGTGTGTTGCGGTGAGAACGTGAAGGATGGGGTCCGAGCAAAATCTTGATGACCCCAAAAACGTCATCCGTGACCTTTTTGCGTAGAGGTTTCCCCGATCTAGGACGGTGTTGTACAGCTGGTCGGCATCTTCTTAATTGTTCCTTCGGCTAAGGTGGAACTAGAGAACGCGTTTACGCCTTTGGCTAGCAAAAGGACACTAGAAATGTAGGTGGAACGAGAGAAAAACGTTTGAAAAATCCAGATTGGTTTTTGATGAGGCATTTGAATTCCAATTCGGGGAAGCAGTACGTTAGGATGAGTTGAGGATCGACCCAACATGCCCATCTGTGACTAGAGGAAAAGCATCGAAAATGTCTTAAACATATTATATTTTGTGTCAATTTAGTTCTAAACATTTTATTAATACTAATTTAATATAAAATCTTTTAACCTAATGCCAATTTAGTCATTTCAGCTAATTTTGACTAGATATTGCCAATGTGAATGCCGGTCGGCTTACGTGGCACAGCTAGCCGGCGTCCATGCTAGCAATATTAGGCCAAAATTAGCCAAAATAACTTAGTTGGCTTAGATCAAAAGGTTTAGGACTATATTAGTACTAATGAAAGGTTTATGACTAAATTTGCATAAAATTATAAGTTTATGACTATTCTGATACTTTTTTGCTATGCCCCATCTTCTCTCCGCCTTGTGCCCTCTCTCTCTCTCTCTCTCTCTCTCTCTCTCTCTCTCTCTCTCTCTCTCTCCAAAGATGGCTAGCAATAGCATTTTGATAAAATAATTTTGACAATTAAGCTCCATTTGTTTCTTAGAAAATAACTTTTAATAAAAAAAGATCTCCGAATTTTTTGACGTTTGTTTCACGGAAAACGAATTGGTTAGGGAAAACATTTTCCTTGAAGGGATAAAAGCCCTCTAAGATAAGGGAAAATGATTTCCACTTTCAAGAAATAGTCAAATACCTTTTCCTTTTATTTTTTCTTTAATTTTTTTGTCTTTTTTAAAAAATCGATTTTCAATTTTATTTTTCTTTTTCTTTTTCTTTTTTCAATTCTTTATCTTTCCTTTTCTTCTTCATTGACCGATCGCCAGCCACTGCAATGGCTGGCAACCTACCATAGGCAATTGGAGCCTCGCCATAGGCCGGCAAGGCTTGAGATTGCCATATTCCAACGAGGTCGAGTCCAGCCTTATCAACCTATGCGAGCTCGAGCCCTCCAGATTCTACCACTTGGGAGAGACTCAAGCTTCAACAAAGATCATCATACGTCGGCAAGGCTTTGGTGACCTTTGACAAGGCTTGAGCCTCGCCTCACTTGCTAGATCTAGTGAGGCCCCAACTTGCCCAACCGACCTTGAGCAAGCTTGGGTCTTACTAGATCTAGCTACCTGGGCAGGGCTCAAGCCTTGCTCAAGGTTGCCAAACGTCTTGAGGTCACCAAACTTCACTAAGGCCTTGGCAACCTCTAGCAACGCTCGAGCCTCGCCCTGGTGGCCAAATATGGTGAGCTCAAACTCGCTTGTGTTAGGCGAGCTTGGCTTCATCGGAATCTAGCGAGCTTAAGCCTCGCTGGCCTGTGGCAAGGCTCTAGCTCACCTATAACCATTTGTTGGCCACAGCGCAACCGACCAATGAAGAAGAAAAAGAAAGAAAAGAAAATGAATAAAAATTATTGAAATTGGTGCATGGAGGAAAATATTTTTCTTACTAAACAACGAAAAATATTTTCTAGTTTATTTTTAGGTTTCAGGTGAACAGCAGATAATATGATTATTTTCTAGAAAATGACTTCCTAAAAAATATTTTCTAGAAACGCCATATTTTTCATGAAATAACCGGAGTCCTAATATGTGAATTATTATTGCATCCATGCTAATGTGAATATATATATATATATATATATATGTATGTATGTATGTATGTATGTATATACATTCATCATTGGATATGTCATATGTGAATGGATGTAGACTGTAGTTGCAAAATTATCTGCAAGCATATACATTTATGTACTTGAGTTGTTTCATATGTTCATTTAATGTATAAAATGCCCACTATGAGGGAAGATCTTCGCTAGCTATGCAAGCACTTTATTCACCTATTCATTATTTATATTTTCATTCTTTAATCAATTAAGGATTTGAGATATCAAAAAATAACAAAAAACAAAAATCAGCCATGAATCGAAGTCCTTGTACTTAGAGCTTTAGACGATGGATCAAGTTTAGTGAAAGCCATATTCTCCATGTTCTTATTTTAAAAAGGGTTAATACCCTCAAAAACCCCAAATTGGTACACTTGTGACAAATTTACCCCAAACTATTTTTTTGACCACCAAAAACCCCAAACTGGTATACATTTGACAAATTTACCCCAAACCGGTACACTTGTAACAAATTTACCTTCTGTTAGTTTTCATTAAATTTTATTCTCAAATTATTAAATTAAATGACACGTGACAGTTGACCGGTATATCAATTTAGGATTTTACGCTCCGTTTGTCACTGTTTACAATTTTTGTGATTTTTTTTGTGTTATTAATCCAATTTAGCATAGGATATATTTGTCATAAATTTACCATTTTTGGGTTTTTTGCAGTCAAATAATTTAGTTTGGGGTAAATTTGTCATAAATGTACCAGTTTAAGGTTTTTTATAGTCAGTCGGGGTAAATTTGTCACGGGTATACCAGTTTGGGGTTTTTTATGGTCAAAAAAATAATTTGGGGTAAATTTGTCACAAGTGTACCAGTTTGGGGTTTTCCAGGGTATTAACCCTTTAAAAAAAGGTAAATTGCAAAAACCATCTTGAGACTCGTACCTATATATTAAAAATCATATTTCACTCTTAAAAACTTCCAATTTGGATCTATTTAAAACTGAAAAGACCAATTATCATGATGTGTCGGTGCCTGCTTGACCTCAACTCGGACTAGATTTTGAGGTGGGCAATGGCTGGAGACTGCGAGGGGCTAGTCTTGGGGGTCTGACCAATAATGGGATGGGAGAGAGATAGATGGTAGATAAGTGAGAAGTTTTGAGTTAGGGCCTATGGAGGGTTGTCCTTAGGGGCAAGGGTGATTTGAGAAAGAAAAGTGATGATTTTTTGTAAATAGTGAGGATGTCACAATGCAAGTTGATATGAAATTGCAAAAACTCAAGATGTAAACCATAGATTTCAAAAACAATAATGGTATTCCATATGTCGGTAGCTCCTTCTTCTTTTTTTCCTTCTCCATAGATCCCGGGAACAATCTATTATACCCCTGTCAACCATCCTCAGCCTCTTTGGCACTTAACAAATAGTAGAACAGTCCAGAATTTAAAGGCTCACTCGAAAAATAGGGGGCCATTAAGTTAAGAAATAGATTATTATCAATAACTATGCTTAATTAGGATTTTTTTTTTCCAAGTAAATAACATTTACATTTCTCTTACTTCTTAAAATTCAGATTTTGTACCTCAACTCAACCAAAAGAACTCAGCCAAACCCCCCTGGAAGAAAAACTAGAGTCTAATTTCTAACCAAATTTTTTATTTATATTTTCTGAGCGAATTTTTGGGCAAAAATACGCATTTGATATTCGATACAAAATTTCTATTCACGGAACAAAAATTCGTTTGATAACAATATAAAATTTCTTCTTCCCAAGCAGGTAGTAGGAGGTGGTAGTGGAGGATAATGGGTGGGCAACCATATAGTAGCAAGGGCAAGTAATGAGAAGAGTTTATATTCTTAATTTTATTTCAAAAATAGAAAAGTACAAAAAAAAATTACTTTCATTTATGCTCTAAATCTATTTGTGAACTAAAAATTTGTTCCATAAATAGAAAAATGAAATTCCATTATTAAACGGATTTCTTTTCAAACCAATTTCCAGGAAAAGAAAAATATATCTGGCCAGAAGTATAATAGTTATCATGCACACCCAACTACCCATGAATGTCGACTATGCTGCTTGCCCCCATACCTCAGCACCTGCGACCCCACTCTCTTCTTCCCTGAGTCAAGCCTTCGTTGACTGAACGAGTCGAACTCGAGAATCCATTGGCAGAGCCCAAATTTTGTCGTAATACAACCTAGATTGAGCAGCCATGTTTACGAGCTCAAAGCTGGAACGGTTATGGGGGTAGGCGAGAGAGAGAGAGAGAGAGAGATGGCAACCATGGCTACTAGTTCAATGCCTAACGGTTATGGCTAAGAACAAACTCAGAGCTCGAGGCCACGAGTGTAAGTATGCATTTTTCAAAAATAAAAATCGAGTATATTCTTTTTTTAAATAATTTCCCCTCATCACCATCATTTTGCTGGTTATAAAAATTTTATAAGAAAACAAAAACAAAAATGACCCCTTGTTTTGGCGAATTTTGATCAAACCTCGTACAGAATAAGTATAAAATCCCAAAAAAATAAAATAAAATTAGTCAAACTCTCTCTCTCTCTCTCTCTCTCTCTCTCTCTCTCTCTCTCTCTCTCTCTCTGCCTCTCTTCACAACGGAAAGTTTGACCAGTAGTACGCAAGTCGTTACCGTACCGCCACTTCAACTGTTTGGAGAAAGAGAGCGCGAGAAGCCAGTCTTTCACCAGACTGGCTTCGGAATTTCAGGGCAAAACGTCATGCCTGACCATTTTGCGTGGAGGTTTCTTCGATCTAGGACGGTGTCATGGCTGGTCGGCATCTTCTTAATCGTTCCTTCGGCTGGCAAAAGAGCACTAAAAATGTAGGGTGGAACAAGAGAACATGTTTGAAAGACCCGGATTCGTTTTTGATGAAGTGTCTGAATTCAACTTCAGGAAAGCCATACGTTCTGTTGATTCGAGGATCATCCGAACACGCCCATCCGTGATCAAGAGAAAAGCATCAGAAAATGCCTTAAACTTATTGTATTTATGCTAATTTAGTCAAAAAAAAAATCTTTTAACCTAATGCCAATTCAGTCTTTTTGGGTAATTTTGACCAAATATTACCAACGTAGATGTTGGTTAGCTTATGTGACAATTAATATGGGAATTATTATTTTAGTGTATTTTGACAGAGAGAATAACGTTGGTGATTAATATGTGGATTATTATTGCGTCTGCCGCTAGTTTAATTAAAAACATTTTAAACATTCATTCTTCAATCAATTAAGGATTTGAGATATCAAATAAAAGGACGTCACCCATGCATCGAAGTCCTTGTACTTAGAGCTTTAGATGATGGATCGAGCTTAGCAAAAGCCACATTCTCCATGTTCTTATATAAAAAAAGGTCAATTGCAAAAACCATCTTGAGAGTCGTTCCTATATATCAAAAACCATCTTGGATATCCTCAAAACTGATAAGACCGATTGTAATGATGTGTCGATGTCCACCTGACCTCGATTTGGACCAGATTTTACCGATAATGGAATAGGAGGGAGAGATGATGGATGAGAAAGAAGTTTGAATTAGGGCCCATGCTAGTTTGTCCTTTGGGCAAGCGTGATTTGGGAAAGAAAAGTGATCTTCTTTTTTTTCTTTTGTAAATAGTGGGAATGTGGTAATGCAAGTTGATATAAATTTGCAAAAACTTGACATGCAGATTATAGATTTCAAAAACAATAATGGTATTCGATATGTCGGTGCAAAATGAGACTTTACTTCTTCTCTTTTTTTTTTAATCTTCTCTACAGATCCCAAGACCAATCTACCCAAAAAAAATAATAATAATAAGGAGCCATTCAGTCATGCAAAGAGGTTATTAACAACATACACTTCATCCACTTGACTAGGATTTTTTTTTCCCTAAATAAACATTTGCGTTTCTCTACCTCTCAAAATACAGATTTAGTACCTCAATTCCATCAAATTTACTCGGCCAAACACAACTTTGGCTAAAAACAAATTCAGAGCTCTAGACCACAAGTGTAAATATGCATTTTTCAAAAATAATTTTTTTTTGGGTAAAGGAAAAATAAAAATAAATAAATAAATAAAAGTTGATGAGTGGTATATCAAGAAAAAAAGAAAACTCGAGTACGTCCTCTCTTTTTTTTAATATTTTCCTCTCTTCATCATTTTGCTGGTTACAAAAAGAGGGGGGGGACCCTTCTTTTGGCTAATCTTGATCAAACCTCGTACAGAATAAGTATAAAATCCCAGAAAATAAAATAAAATTAGTCAAAATCCCCCTTCTCTCTCTCTCTCTCCCTTCATAACGGAAAGTTTGACCGGTAGTACGCAAGTCGTTACTGCCACTTCAAGTCTTCAACCGTTCGGAAAAAGAGCGCGAGAAACCGAGAGAGAAACAGAGTCCTCTGCAGAGGAAAGCCAGAATCGGCGGGAGAGGAGAAGAATGTCGATCGGAGACGCCGCGACGTCTCGGCCGGCGGCGCACGAGGATCGCCCTCCTCCGATGAACGCGGACTCCGATCCCCGGCGGTTCTTGCGCGGCGGTGGGGATCGCTCGGGACGAACCGAGCTGGAGATCGCGCGCGAAGCGAGGAGTCCGTCGAAGCGGACGCTGGACGAGGGGGCAACGGCAGGCCGGCCTCATCCGCTCGGGCACTCGTGGACTTTCTGGTTCGATAGTCCCGCCGCCAAGTCGAGCCAAGCTGCCTGGGGAAGCTCGATACGCCCGATCTACACTTTCGCCACCGTTGAAGAGTTCTGGAGGTAGAGCGATTTGTCTGTCTTTCTTTTCGCTTTCGTCGGCCTCGTTTTCGGCTGATCTTGCTCGATGTTCTGTTTCAATCCGGAGAAATTTCGAGCACGATCTGAAAGGGAGAGATTTTGTGTTGAAGCCATTATTCGCGTATGGATTCGGAGACTTGAAGTTCTGTTTGCTAATTTTGATTCGTGATCGGCGAATATCGACTAGCGATGTCATATCTGATCCAATTTTTCGGTGTTTTTCTCGGTTCTTTGTGTTCTGATCTCGTGTTGGTTTGTGTTTATGATTTTGAAGTAGCTTTCTTGTCTTTCCAATCTATCAAACGTGGTAGGATAAATCGAAAAATCCATTAAAGATATCTCGTTTCTCTTCGGTTGAATTGAATCTTTAGTGGTAACCATGAAATCGAAAAATCCATCTGGTCTTTTTGCTTTGCTATCGACTGATGGTGTGTCATTTAACTTGGCTTTGTCGATCGCTGAAAGGGCAGCCAAGTTAAGAATTGAGAGCGCCGCCCCGCACAGCGGAACTTGAAAATCAAGTGTTCTTTAGGGGTTGGAACTTTTTTGAGTTTAGTATTTGGCATTGAGAAACCGAAAATAAAAGACTGGCTGATCTTGGATTCTGCATTTGGTGTAATATATGATTTACTTTTCTAAGCCATGTTTTCTTCTGAAGCCAGTTTGTGCTAAATTGTCAGGTACTGCATATTACTTCATCATACGGTAATAACCATTTCCCTCTTCGAATTGCATGCTCTGGTCTTGACAGTGTTGATGTTGTCAAGAGTCTGATAGGGGTTGTGACAATCAGATGGGAAACTGCAATTTGGCTGAGTCCATAATGGCGTTTCTAATTAGACCAGCAGTATAGAGACTGATGAATTGTATAAGATGGAAAGTCATTTCGATTGCTGTGGCACTCAGGCATTTGGATTCTAGTGGATTCCTTTAGGAAAGGAATTAGAGTAGATGGCATAAATGGATTCATATCCTGTTAGTGAGGTCAGATATTCTCTGGGTAATATCTGTTTTTGTTGTTGTTTGTAGCATTGTACTATGGCATATGCTAAACTGGATGGAATTATTTGGTAACTTCTATTCACAGAATGGGGTTCTTTATATGAAGAACCGCTCGCACGATGGTCGATTCAATGAAATCTGCTCTTTTAGGCATGCATTGATAAGAAAGATGATTTCAGTGGAAGACACTCGATCCACCGTATCTTCCCTTTTTCAGATTCCTTTAACGGAAGCATCTCATTGACCCACGGGAAGCTGATAATTTCACGGAGCAATTAGTGAATGACTAATTAAGAACAGCAGTGAGAGCAAAAGAGAAAAAGCAGAAAGGGTGTTCAGTGCAATACCCTCTATATGCTGATCAAAAGAGCTGGGAGAACAGTTCCGTTGTACATACGTTGTGTTGCTTCTCAAGATGCCAAGCTGATGCCATCTTGGGTGGATTATTGAAGGAAAGAACGAGCCTTTTTCCCCTTTTGATCCTATTCTTTATTTTCTTTTTTTTATCCTGTCGTTACTTTTCTTCTTTTCCGTAGGTGCTTCCTTGTGAAGCTCTTTAAGAGATCCTCGCGATCCTAGAATTCCTTTTGTCAAGAAAAAGTGTTCAATAGTACCTTTATTTTCTCAAAAGAGAAGCTTCAGTGTCGTCCATCACTATGCTATCTCTGATCTAAGAAGAGAATTTTATCTCTTCTTCTATAAAATTGTAGAAGATTTTGAGCCTCTTGCTTTATGCAATTAACTCATCCTTTTCCCTCCCTTCCTCTTCTTTATTCTAGCTGAAGCCATTCACTCATTCCAGGTGCTGTATTTATGGCAATGTCTGCTTCAGTAGTGTAAGAAAGGTCTTGCTATCATTCCTCAGGTGCAGTGCCAGCTGCCAGCATGAAGGACATGTACTAAACGGGAATGCGGTGTGGTTGTATAACCTGCAATCCTGATGCTTTGAATTTGTTAGTAGCCTGATATTATTGTAATGTGATGTTCGTATTCAGATTCTATGCCGAGCAATTGCACGATGCCATGATGATTAGAGTGCATTTTTCAATGTTCTGTGAGAAATAAGGCTTGCTGTACAGTTTTCCGAGATCTTACGAATTCATGATGTTTGGGATTTCAGTGTCTACAACAACCTGCATCAGCCAAGTAAGCTGGTGGTGGGAGCTGACCTCCACTGTTTCAAGAATAAAGTGGAGCCAAAGTGGGAGGACCCTGTCTGCGCAAACGGAGGGAAGTGGACAGTAACTTTCTCCAGAGGGAAGTCAGATACGTCCTGGCTATACACGGTGTGCCTGATGGCCCAAATGACTGAAGCTCTTTAGAATTTCCTATAGGTGTGTGGGCTTGGTTTGACGCATGTTTATGATCTTTGTTATAGTTGCTTGCAATGGTTGGTGAACAGTTTGACCATGGAGATGAGATTTGTGGAGCAGTCGTCAGTGTCAGAGCCAAGCAAGAAAAGATAGCTTTATGGACTAGAGATGCCTCTGATGAGGCTGCTCAGGTAACTCTTCTTCGAGCCAGTTCTAGTTCCGGTCATTTAATCGTGCGAATATCCTTGGCCCGCCACTCGGACATTACTCACGTTAGCCCGACCTTTGCAGATGAGCATTGGGAAGCAGTGGAAGGAGTTTCTCAACTACAGCCAGAAGGCAGGGTTCATATTTCACGTGAGTTTTGAAGATAGGAGCAACTTGTGTCTTTCTTAACTTCTAGTTGTTTCTTTTTCCAGTCGTATCATGATATATGCGCGACCGAATGTCTTGGATACTATTGCAGGAGGATGCCAAGACGCTTGACAGAGCCGCTAGGAATCGCTACACAGTATGAACAGGGTATGATCATGGATGGCGCAAAATATCTGTTTTAGATGCAGCTTCAGGTGTAATGCCTTCCTCGTTCCTCGCCTTACCAATCATCTGCACAGTTTTAAGGATTTTGTTCCATCATGATCAAACAGCACATATGCACTTCTGTGACTCCATATTGATCAAAACTTCCGATGAAGATTCAACATGAATTGCTAAGTGACATAGGTGACTAGCTTCTTAACAAGTACATCTCGTAATGGGACAACTCTATTCATACATCAGGGCTTTATTGTGAAATATCCCAAAAACTTTAGATACATGAAATGAGAAGCACTTCTTGAACTGAACACACGGTAGAAGGAAACGATGACTCAATATACATCTTATTTACATTTCAGCTCATTCCAGGTTCTTATCAGGCTGCCTTTCTGGCCTTCTAGGGGCCAAATCTTCCTTTCCTTGGTCATAGCTCTAGGACTGAATCACCAGCAGCCACCACATGCTCTGCAAGTAGTTTACTACCTCCTCTCTATGGTCATTCAAACAATATAAAGGGCAGTCAAATGCTGATACTCATGAATGGAACTCCTTCAGAGGGCCAATACATCATCTTGCATTACCGCACGCCAAGGTCTCCATTTTTACACCGCACAAATGCTTTTTTCAAATCAGCCACGACGCGAGACATCAAACAAATAAAGCTCATTCACATGTAGCATTTTGCTAAATGGACACTCACCAAACCACTACCTCTGTATTTCCACCAGACAAGGAATTGATTTACAGCAATGTTTAGCTCTGTTGTACGTCAAAAGAGCCATAGCAATTGAGAGGAAACACAAGATCAACTGCAACCCCATTGGAACTATAAATGTAAACTATGAAAGAATCTCACCCTCCTCCCCAATCAAAATTTTCTCATCATCGTCGTCTTCCAAAAACTCATCCTTCATAAACAAGCCTAAGCGCTCCAGTGGATTCCTATAGTGAGCCCCGTCAAACACTCCTGATAACACTTCAGATCCATCATCAACGTCACCGAGACAAGGTGATGAACCAGAACACCCACTCAACATCTCAAGTTCCTTCAAAATCTCAAGATTTTCCTCAAAATCAACAGTCTTTTCCATCTGGACGCAGAATTAAGCAATTTCACAGTCATCAGTATTGAATACAAATACTTTCTGAGTTTTGACCACACATGAAGAAACAAGTCGAAGAGTAAAACCTTTTGAAGTGCGATCCGAGCAGCTTCCCTGTCTCTCTCCCTTTGCTTTCTGGCCTCAACCTCTGCTCTCATTTTCTCAGCAGCTTCTGCTGCTCTGATCTGAGCTTCAATCCTTGCTTTCTCTGCATTGTAACAACACAACATTGTTAATCACCACAATATGAGTTGTTGGGACAGCAATGAAATTCCAATATCTGTAATGAACTGCGAAAACAACTACAACATTAAATGCAAAAAACCAAAAGCAACATATTTGGGGATTACATTCATACAATCATATCTGAAGTCTATGGAAAATGGACTGACAAAATTTCAGATGTTTTATCTACCAAAATAAAGTCCAGACCTATCATGGCAGCACAATAGTCTTGTGGAAAGAATGTCAAGGAAAGAAGGGTTTCCACAAGACCAGGGATGTCATGGGAAATTGAGTTGTCCAGCTACCCATTGAATTAGCTTAATCAATAAGTGGTCTCATATCATACTTTGACAGCCACACTTATCTGGAATTTGATGACCCATTTGATCACTTGATCAATCAGGATTTCGCATCAGTATTATTACGCCAACAAATTACTTGGCCAACAAAAATTACCAATCACTATTCATGCAAAACAGGAAAGACCTCAGCAAACAATGTGATCAACCACCACTGAAGATGATGAGCAAATCAGCTCATTGTTTGCACTTCGCTATTGGCTTCTTGGACAAGAGAGTGTCTATGCATAGTACTTCCTTCGGTAAAGCGGGTTTGCAGAGAAACCTTAATCTTGGGGTAATTGCAGCAAGCCAGCAGAAACCTAAACAACTTCAACTTTTCATTCCGAACCTAGATAGATATTAAAGAGCTTAGAGGTAAAAATTTCTTGTTAAGGACAGATGGTTTCAAACTTTGAACTTTAAGTCTTCATTTGAAAACTATTCTGTTTTCCAAGAACAATTATCTAATCACATATTACTTATTTCCCCACATATTTACCTCTTAAAGAAAGATTTGTACGATCATTAAGCTGAAACTATCCTCCACTAATGAAAGAAAAGCACAGTAACAAGAATTTGTCCATTTGACCTAGGCAAAGGAAAATCCATGATAACTAATGGAAAGCACACCCCGTAAAGTAGCCCCCTCTCATTGGATAACTCTACCAAAGCTCATATAACCCATAAAGACTAATCTCATTTCAAGTACATTAAAAGGTCTTTGAAGCCTTCAGGGTGCAAGCAAACCAAAGAAGTCCTAGACCAAAGATATTATTGATCAGAAAAACCTCTTATTTAAGGAATTTCAGCATCGGACCAGACCTTCCTGGCTCCGTCACCAACTGCCTCTGCTCCACACAAACTACTCATAGCAGTCAACATCTAGCCGGTATTAACTCATTGATCCCATCAGAATCCAAGGAGCAAGGCCAGAGATGCAATTACAAATCATACAGCATGCAGTCAGCTCCCTTGGGTCAAAACTTAAGGTCAATACAGGGCTCTTAAAATGCTTGCCAAATTGGCTTCCATGGCAATGGCCACAAAGACTGACTTAACTGAATCCTTTTAAGAGATACAACACTCGTGAACTTTAGGGACTACAAAGGACCATAGTAAGAAAATATACAAAGCTGGGCTCGTGTATCCATTCATATATCCAGTTTTGAGTCTGGGTTATCACACTCAATCTGAAGAGGGTAAAATCAACCCAGCTTCTATAAGCGCTTCTGCTGAAAGCACTAAACCAACAACTACAGACAAGAAAAATGCAAACAATAACCCAAACTCTGCTGCTCACCAGAGAAAGTGTTCACAAAAAACAATATAAAACACAATGCTGCCCAACAACTCAAATTGAACTAGCCAACTGCTTTTCATCTTTTGCTTCAACACTATTGAATCATAATAGAGGAACTCAGAACCAAAAGTGAGACAAGTTTAAAGAGTAAATCTAGTTCCCTGCTCATGTGAGAGTACTTGCAAAAGCTTTGCACATACGTGTTAGGGAACAAATATAACAAAAGGTTAACTTTTCTATCACCTTCCCGCTGCCTTCTCTCTAATCTTTCCTTCTCTTGTTGCATCTTCACAGGATCAGCCTTATCGCACTGTAATTACAAAAGGCACATATTAACCAACTGTTATGATACACTTCATAGCATCATCTACTACCAATAAAATGCATACATTATCTAGTAGTGTCTTCTGTTGTGCCTTTAAGATAGTGTCCGCAAAGCGACTCTTTAACATCGCAGCGCGCAGAGCCTTTTTAGGTGATAGCTGTATGTCAAGGAGAGAAGCACTCCACGCTGATACAATATCACTATGGATTATTCTCCTGCTTTCTTGAATGGCCAAAATATATCTCAACCAACAATTCACCACATACTAACCTTCCCCACATGTGGCATCCGTAGATGGAGTTGCAAGGTGGGAACTAGGACAGACAGTTCCATCGTCCACAGCACTCACAGCCCCTTTTGAGTATTTCCAGAACCAAATTGAATGATCGTTGTAACATTGAACTACTTCAAACATCACAAATCCAAAAGATGCACTTACCATCAGAATCTGGATCAGATTTATTGGTCTGCATAGACGAGCTCCTAGCCTAAAATTGCAAGTTGAGGTAGCCACTTTCAGCACCAAATCAAATGGCATATGAACATAACTGTTCAACTTATCAAAAAAAAAAAAAAAAAAAAAAAAAACTCTAAAATCTAAATATACCAGTCTTGGAGCATCAATAGCACATTCATGATCTCGGCCCTTCTCTGAAGGTAAATCCAAAAGGCCAACAAACATATAATCAATAATCCATAGATACCAAAATAACAGTTCCTAAAATAAACACAAAAGATAAGATATTTACCCATTGAAGATGCACAACGGCATGTTGTATTGCCACATGCATTACACTTGGAGCGACAAGCATGTCCACTAGCACCATCAGTGCCTATACGACACAGTGGCAATTAGCTCAGAAGAGAGCTACAAAAGCAGAAATTATACTCTGCCAATTCATTACCTTTGTCGTTATTTCCTAATGACTTGGTTGTGCAGCTCTGTGCAACTTTAGAAACCTTGACCTGGACAAGAACCATTTCACCACATATCAATATATTTCTGATACAATAAATGCAAACCTCAGTCAGCAAAATCTAAACAACAAATACAATCTGCCAGTAAGAATACAGGCTAATATTTCCCAATTAAATTAAATTTAGGAAAATAATAACATTCCAAACATCTATTCCTGCAGTGAACAATGCTAACCTTTAATAAAGTAGCATCACTGTTCTTCTTTACCGTCTCTACACTTTGCATCCTATTTTGAGGTAAGCTGGTGCACTGAGGAGGTGTCTTGGGATCGCTTTGTCCCACAGCACTGCTTTCTCGACTCTGTTTACTCAATGCAGACCCCTTCACTATTTTAGTGTCTCCATTGCTCCACTTTGCCTCAAGAGCCTTCCATCCCGTCTCAAAATACTCATTCAACCTATCTGCCATTATACGTACTTGATTGCCGGGTGGATTGTAGCGCATGGCATTAGCAAAGGTCAACCTGATATCAGCAGCAAATTCTTCTGTTCCATGATACATATTTTTCTCGAGCTTAGATTTTATGGTCCCTAAATCCATTGGCTCTGATATGATAGTGAAGTAATCCGGTATGTTCAGCTTTACTGGATCGACTGGTTGCTTGAAAGGCCAACCACATTTATGATGCATTAGTTTCTTTAAAATGCCAGAACATTGTTGCGTGACAGCTCGATCCAACCTCTGTCTCTTCTTCACAACTTCAAAATCTACTTGGGGACTGCGCTTATTAGCACCAGAGACAGAACTTCCCAACTTCATACAACCGCCACCATCAGCCTCGCTTTTAGAAGGCAAATTGCCATTCTTCTCCTTTCCATTCACAGCACCAGAAGTCCAATTATCAATAAGCAGCTTCTGCTGCCCATATCCACAAGATCTGGATTGGGGCTCTGCTTCAATTCTCCTTCCGGAAAACTTTATCTTCACCTTCTTTACAACTACACTTTCGGTCGCAATCATCATGACACGCTAGAAAACCAACAAGTGCTGCTCAGAATAACTGGCTCTTCATGACAATCAGCCTTCTCAACAAACAGTTACGTTGTTGGACATACCTATGATTGCTGACGCTGTGACCGAGAATTGACATGAACGAGAGCCAGACAAGGGAAAGAGGAAAGAAGCAAAATCAGCACAGACAGAAGCATAAAAACTATGAGACTGGAAAACAACGTGAAAACCCTAACGTAATTCCCAAAAAAAAAAAAAATTGCAATCCCTGAAGGCAGAGTCAAAACACGCTGAACTAAAGAACAAGAGCACAACCCCGAAAGCCGAAACTGATGATTCCGGAAAGGAAAAAAAAAAACAGCGACAACCCAAGAGTCCAATCACCCAAAAGAAGAGCCCGAACCCAAAACAACAGAATCGAAGCCGAGTTCAGCTCGCACCCACACGAGAACTTTGCCCTAATTCCTTCACCAGGAGGAGGAAAACGCAGACGAGAGAGAAGAAAATTAAAAAAAAAAAATCCCCCCGACCCATCAAATTCCCGCGTAAGAACAAAGCGAAATCGAAACCCACTTCCCCTTTTCCCCAAAATCCTCGCCCCCTCCCTCGGCGACGAACCGCACGACCGAGACACTCGACACAAAAAGGAGGAGGAAGAAGAAGAAGCAGCAGCAGAAGACGACCCAGAAAAAAGCAACCCGCGAAGATCAAACCGCGAGATCTAGGGTTCGCGGAGGACAGAGAGAACTTACCGAATCGGAAACGAATCTGCGCCCGCCAGGCTCGGATCTGACGATCGCGGCCGCCGGCTCCCGACCCCGCGCCCGCCGAGGACGTGGAGAGAGAGAGAGAGTGAGGGAGAGGCTGGCCGGCCGGCGAGCCTCCTCCGCCCTGCGTCTCCGGCGGCGTCGCGAGGGGGCGGGGCGGGGGAGAGGAAGAGGGTTTAGGGCAGTGAGGGTTTTCAGTGGGGGAAGGAAGAGAGAAGGAGAGAGATTTGTCTGCTCTCTCTCTTCGGATTTTTGCTTTTTTAGGGTTTCTTGTCGTGCTCTCTTTCTCTGTATACGGTGACGATATTTCTCGGGGACGGCGCTGACGTCATTAATCCACCTTCGCTTCTGCTCTTTTTTTAAATTATTCTTATTTTGTTTCCTCTTTTTTATGTTATTATTATTATTATTTTGTTTCCTGTTTTGTCGTGGGCGCTGCGCCGACGATGGCGGACGGACAAGTCAAAGGGCGGTTTCGGCGCGTGAAGTTACGTGGATGCCCTCCGGCGCGCGGGCCTTCGACGACGGCGGATGCGTAAATTCGGGGAGGGGGCGGGGGCGATCCCGCGTCACGCGTGGGGGTTGGTTGGCGGTGCTTATCCCACTTGGGCACTCAACGTGCGAGCTACGCAGTCTAAGATACTAGAAGGAGCTGTACGTCAGTATTTAATTTTTTTTTATTCATTTGGCTATATTTCCAAGAGAAATTTTTTTTATATGTAAGAAGTAATGTTCTCTCGATTTCATTCATAAATTTTTAATTTATTAAATGTGACCTGTAAATGTGGTCCATAAAATTATAATTTATTCGCTAAAATCATATTTAATTGAGTTCATGAGTTATATGAAAATATTTGATATTATCATTGCATTAATTCGAATTTGGAGACAACATCGACTGTTTTCACATAGTCATGGGATTAAAATTGAGTCTACACTAAATGCCTAGAAAATTACATTGAATAATTTAAAATTTGGGAATAACATTATAGATTAAGGTAAAGTTTAAAAATCGTTTGTGTCGTTTGATATATATTTAGTGAGAAATAGTTAAAATTTTCTAAATATTAATTATAAAAGTTTTTCCGATTCATGGACACTCACAAAACCATCCCCAATGTTTTTTTTTTTTTTTTCTCTAAAAGGAGATGCATTAAGTTGAAAAACTAAGTTTTTACATATATAACATAACAAGGGAAGCAAGTTTCTAAAAGGTCTGTATGATAAAAATAACAACGAGAAACGAGGAATAGTAACGAAAACGACCTCTTTACTAGTTCTATGTGACAGGGCTTCATTAGAGTATCGCGGCACTGATTCCCTTCTAGAAGAAAGCGCGTAAGCTTGGTCTCCCGAAACAACTTTAGCAGTGGCCTACAATCTTTATTGATGCCGCGTGAGGATGGATGCCAAAGGAAAATGTTTGGATAAAGTAATAACAAGCGTGGCATAAATTCGATCTCGAGTTCCTTGACTCATCTATCTTTGATCAATTTTGAATGCACATCCGAGTTTAATTATACATGTACTTATTTAGTCATAAACCTTTTAATTATGCCAATTAAGTCTTAAATCATTTGATAATTTGTCAATGTAGTTCATTCCATCAATTTTAGTTGAAAATCGTAAGTACGGATGTTGGGTGGCGCTAATGTAGATAATTTTTATAATTTCTCAATTTCCTAAATTTTTTGTTATTTTATTACTTATTTTCTTTTGTTTTCCCAACTACTTGCTAGCCACAAGCAAAGTCTAGATATGGGGCTCGGGCCTTGCCTGCGGGCAACAACAAAATCGTAGAAAAAATGAACAAAGATAAGAAAAAGGAAAAATGTTACAAAGTAAAAAAAAAATTACAAAATTACAAAATTATCAACATTAGTATCGATCATACCACGTAAAACGATCAGCATCCATATCAGTGATTTTTTTATCAAAATTGGCCCAATATATTATATTGATAACTCATCAAAATATTTAAAGTTGAATTGGCGCAAATACAATAAATTAAAAAAAATTGATAATTTTATCGTTACTAAACAGAATCCCCGCAAGGCATCCGTGACCACGATTTGTTCTAATCCATTATTTTTAAAAACATATTGTTACTATTTTTTTCCAGACAAAGAAAACATATATAAATATATGGTATTTAGAGATCATACCTACGTATTTTGCTGAATGATAATACACCATTGAAATTGGAAATTGGGATTCTATAAATATTTACATGGGAAAAAGATACCAAAAACTCAAAGTATGCTCACTATGGCATAATTTCCTGAACTTTTTTTCTGACACAAAAAACATCAAACTATATCATTATGATAAATTTATCTTCAATTTTTTTTATTATGACTTAAAAAACCTCAAATTTGTATTATGCAATATATTTAACCTCCATGAAAATTTCATTAGATAATTTTTCATATCAACTTTGCTTTCCAGCATTCAGATAGGTAAATTTTTAATGGTACTCATTAGCGAAACCTTGATCAAAGGTAAATTTATCACACCCATACGGATTTGGGATTTATTATAGAAAAAAAGCTTAAGATAACTATGTCGCAGAAGATATAATTTAGTGTTTTTAGTAACTTTATTTTATATATAAGATATGATGAAAAGAGGATTTTCGAAAACCTCCGTGGGGAGAGCACGGCGCATTCCGTGCGGACCCACTCTGACCCGCCGTCAGACTTTTTTTTTGGGGGTAAACACTTTATTTTATTTTTATTGTCTTCCCCCTTTTTAAAACTTTTTTGCTCCACCAACTCTGACTTAAATCCTCGTTTTCAACGACAGAATAAATACTGACCAAAAAAAAAAACGACAGAATAAATGGAGGATTTAAGGTGGGGCATGTTTTGCTCCCTTAAACCCTTGCTTTCAATGTTTTTGTTTTATTTTATATTTGCCAACTCATCTAACTCTTTTTTTTCCTTCTACTTAGTTTGTTACTTAAAATTGGCAAGATTAACTTTACACATTTTATCACCATCTTGAATAGCAACGAGTTTAATTTCTCTTCAACTTAAGCACAAAGTTTTCTTGCAACTACATTTAAAGTAATATGAATTTCTACATTTCATATAGCTTTCTAATATATTCATACATTGTAATCGTTGCAGTGCCATACTAAAAGTCTTAATTTATTATATGGATGTCAATTTAATTTTAAAATTTTCAATTTGATAAATTTAATCCTAGACTTTTTAACAATTTACCAATATAAATTTTTTTTATTAATTTTGGTCGGAAATTGTTGGGTGGACACCGAAAGTCTTACATGACACAGCTAATATTGATGTAGATAATTTTTTGCAAATTTCAAAAAAGCTTATGAATTTTTCCTTGTTTCCATTTTTTTTCTTTTTAAAGAAGGGACATAAAAGGAATTGCAAAAATTATCCACATTAACATCAATCATGTCATAAAGAACTGTCGACATCCATGTAAGTGATTTCCATAAAAAAAAATAGCTAGAATGTTTATTGATAAATTGGTAAAAGATTTAGAATTAAATTGGTCAAATAAAAAAAATTGATGACTGAAATAGTATATGCACAATAGGTTCATGATTTTATTTTGGTAATTACCCCTTTTAAAGGTCAAAATTTAAAATTTTTAAGAAGAAATAAATTTAAAAAAAGGCCAAATCAGAAAGGGCCACGTTATTTCTACCCCTAAATAACTACATCCACCCCCATTTACTCTAAAAAGACAAAGCTATCATTAATCTTTCAATTTTATTTTATTTTATTTTCTATTTTTCTTTTTAATTTATGATAATTACCATAATTAAGCATTTCACATTTTTTTAGTATATTAAAGAAAAATGCATTCTCAAATATTTCTATTGTGATTTCCATTATCTGTATAGAATCATCTTGCTAGTAGTAAGGAGAAAAGACATTCTTTGATATAGTATAAAACTAAAAAGTCTCTTTTTCATTATTGATCTTATAACAATTTATTTATTTATTTATTTTTTGGTAAGAACAATTTATTTATTTTTTATCCCTCTTATCTCAAAAGCTCACTTTTTTGGTGAACTTTTTATAAATTTATTAGTCTACAATATATATCAAGTTTATTTATTTGCTATATCAAAAAAAAATATATATCTTTTTCCCTTATTATACTAGCGAGTTACTATTCTATAGAGCACATAAAACATCAAAGGAATATGTAGGAATACACTTAAAAAAATTTACACAATAAGGTGTCTTGATATTTCTTTATAAACAATTTGCAAAAGATATTAGTTTTTGTCAATTCAAACTAATGATATTTCACTGGTATTTCCAAAAGAAAAATCTTACTTTATGTAATATTTTGATTTTATTAAATTTCATCCACTTGACAATTTATTCATAAATATGATTGACGACGTGGAAAAGAACTAGATTTTTGGAAATTTATTTTTTCAATGAAACAAATTTTTATGTAGTAATGCTAACAATAAAAAAGAATAGTACCTTTAATATATGTTAAAAATCTACAATAAACAAAAACTGAACAATGAAATTATTAATTATGGTAAGTAGCTCTTACATAGATATAGAAAAACAAAAGAAAAAGGAAAGTAAATAATTTGAGACCACAAATCTAAATCGTAATTGAATGAAAGAGGGCAATTTTATCTTTTTGATGAATATTGGATGGATTTAGTCATAATATAAGGAGTAAAGATAGAATTATCTATTAAAAAAC
Organism: Eucalyptus brandiana; assembly: GCA_014182725.1. NCBI lineage: Eukaryota > Viridiplantae > Streptophyta > Magnoliopsida > Myrtales > Myrtaceae > Eucalyptus > Eucalyptus brandiana. Next base: position 7,801,587 of record CM024671.1, read on the forward strand.
TGGAAAACCCAAGAAATCATGAGAGAGAGGGAGAGAGCGCACCGTGGGTGGAGAATCCCACATCCCAGGAACAAAGGGAGGGCTGTTGATGAGGGTCGGCGCTCCAATGAGGTGTTATGGAAATCGACCAAATTCAATAAAAAAAAAAATTATGACTTGATTGCAGAAATTGAAATATTTAGGATTTGATTACATGTTGGCCACACAATCTAAGTTTTGGTGCAAATTCTCCAAGTCGAGTTTCAATTTGGAGGCTAAGACCCAAGAGTTTCATTTTTTAGTTTTCATTCGGCTTTTTGCTTTCCATTAATTAACTCAACAATCAGGAAAGTACAATTAGGACATCTCGATGATATCGTTTCACTTGATTTACCAAACCATTGACATGGCAAAGAATTTGAGTGTGCGACGCCAAAATCTACACCTCCAATCAATTCAAGTCTCTAATCAATCGAGCGCATAGTAATACTGAGAAACAAAACTCGAGCATGAGGAGGAAACGAAAGTTGAACTAGAGAAAGGTGTCGGGCTAACTAGAGAGAGAGAGAGAGAGAGGATGGATTTATCCTTAGTTTCATTCATTAATTGAAGATTTTACGCAGCTTGTAGTTGCAACAGATGCTAAGACGGGTCTGCTTAGCATACATGAGCAATCGGCTCCACGTTGGTCTATCTTTGATCTACGCATATTCATCAGCTTCTCCAGCAAATCCCCTTTTTTAAAGGCGTCGGTTCTACGCTTGGATCCGACAAACACGTCTCGAGATGCTGAATCGCTTCCTGAAATGCTATAGACCATCAATAGAACATTGAACCCCACGAGATAGATCGATGCAGATTTCGGATTTGGATGACTTTGGCCACGCTACTATTCCAGCTTCTATTCTCACCCGGCACAAGAGAACGGAAACCGATACAAAGATCAGTCCCTCGTCGTGTATGTGATCTTATCAGGCGCACGAGTTTATTAAGGGCTCTCTCAAGTGCACTGTAGATACATTCTTGTAGTAGAAGTACAACGCCAGTTGAATTATTCCCAGAATCGTCCCGATTCCGTTCGGAAACTGTAGAGAATACCGGAAATGTTAGATCCTTTTCCCGATCATGGCGACTGAATATGCAGGATAACGCGGAGATAACATAAATGGGAACTTACGTAGATGAATGGATCGGCTTTGAACAATCCGCACGCGAGGAAAGATAGGCTCGTCAAAAAGGTCGAGAAAGAGAGATAGAAAGGCATGTACTCGACGCTCCTCGTCTTGATCACCAGCTTCTGCGACAGAAAGCGGAGTACCAGTATTAGGAAATGTGCCGTTCAATGTCAGTCTGCAGAACTATTCAGATGGACTTACGATGATGAAGAGGGGCGACGCGAACATGGAAATAAGGGAAGCGACGCTCAGGTACCCAACGAAAATCTGCCGCGAGCGCGAATCGAAGAATTGCAAGCTTATGATCACCATGACTAGGAAGAGCACGAGAACGGATACGCTCAGTCCTAACATCTTCAGCTGTAGCAAGGTCACTGTGAAATCAGAAGAGACCGTACAGAAGCAGCAGAACCTACATCAACCAAGCAATGGCTCGGCGAAAATCTTTTTGACAGATCGCCATGGAACGAATACAACAGATTCAATCAATCAGAACCCGCAAAAACACGTGAAGGAGTTTTCCGAGGTATGATTGGTCGAATCTATAAGGCTTGATTTCGGGGATTAATCTTTTTTGGTTAAGCAAGTTACCTTCCTGGCTTTACTGGCGTAGACAATGAAGATGGTTATGTAGACGGCCTGAAAAACGACCCCAACCCCATTGACGGTCGCGACCATTATCACACCGGGCGACACAAGTGGCAAGCCGTACCACAGACATATCAAGGAGTTCAAGAGCGTGTATATGTAAGGCGATCCTGAGAACTGCTCGGTGGACTGATTCCGAACAATCCTTCGGAATGTCGGTCTGCAAGTACATCGAAACCCATTTGCAGTGAATCAAAATTATCGGAATCGTATGCTTAAGTGTAGTGCGTATGGTAACAACTTACATTGGGGACATGAACAGTACGAGGGCGAAGACATTTCCTGCAATTCAGGCCGAGAGAAATTAGAGACGATGAATTCGCATTCACATTAGTGTCAATCAAAATGGCGTCTCAGCGAGGGGAGGGATGGTTTTGAGTACAAATCATTCAGTTGCAGATACACGGAATGCCCATAAGTTAGCAGAAAGCAAAATGTTTTCCAATTCAAACTATTTAAAACAAGTAGGAACCTGAGATTTCTCTACTGTTCATCCTGGAATCAGAATGAACCAATCGATCTAAACGAGGATGACCTCCTGGAACTCTCTGCAATCGCATTTGCATCGATCAATTCGGGAAGAGGAAGAATCTAAGCCGAAACCTCTTTGCAATTCAATTTTACACGAGGCGTTTTCGCGAAATCATTTCAGCTCTATCAGCGTTGGCCAACTCATTACTAGTAGTACCAAAACAAGTTTTATGGAGTAACAGATGAAGTGAAACCTCATGCATATGTACCTGCAACTCCTGCTGCAGCACTGCATATGGAATTTGCGGAGAGACACGAATTGGGCAGCATCTACGCAAATATCTCTCTCTCTCTCTCTCTCTCTCTCTTGTACGTTTGCACATAAATTGCAAAAGGAAAAGCATTTATATACAAAGTTGTTATGCTTCCTCAGGCAACGAGAGTCACAATAATGATTCTTGGATATTTGTGGGCACTTGTTATTATGGCTGCAGGTTTGTAATCACTCCGCGTGGACGTGAGGCAACTGTTCCATGACATATATACACCACAAATTAGAAGCTGCTACCATGAAAAACCATCTTCATCTTGAATTATATATGTTTGAGAATTCTTTTTCTCATGTGTTTCTCTTTTGGTTAGTCAATGATAACTTACTATTGCATTAAGGAACGAGCGATGCTCAATATTGCAAGACCAATTGACAAAATTGATTTATTAAATGGTATGACAGGCAATAATAGTGTTTTGAATAAGTGGGTTACAAATTCAACAACCAAGAGAAGGCGGACACATTACCAAGAAATCTGTTTGGTATGTAGCCTTGGCTGACTAATACCATGACATATTGTCTTATTGTAATGTGAAGCATTGGACTTATATGTTTGGTAATACATATTCCAAAATTGCAAAAACCTTATAGTTTGTTAAGATAGCTTCTTAAGAACGGTTGATAAATTGTCGCTGTTTGGGCAAACACCTAATACAAATTGCAAAACCCATTTCCATGGTCGAAGCTACTGTGGGGTGATTGTACCGAATAACATTTTAGTAGACTATTCTTAAAATAATTACATCTTACTGAAATTCACCATTGCTTCTGTGGAAAATTTTGTCATTGGGGGAAATTTGGTGAAAACCATGGAGGAGATACTTCAAATTTGAGCCCAATTTGGATAGGCACAAAGCTCAAGGGCAGGTCACCCACCACAAAACCATGTCGGGTAGGACCCCCTTGCAAAAGCGGTGGGATTCAATTCCACATCAATTAGCCATTTATTTCACGTGCTTCTCCGACAATTGCTTCTCAACCACTTGAATAATTGTGTCGCCATGCAATAGATATTCATGCCTATTGACGTCCGATGCGACGACGTAGCACGTCGAAGATGGAGAAGAAGAAGACAGACGTGGGGGCAACGTCTTCGTTTGAATCACATCAGCAAACATTTTCAATATATTACTTATTATACGTTATGCAATGACAGAAATGGTCCCTGCTCCATGAATTTTTGTTTAATATGTAATAAGGTCTTCAAACTTTTGAATTATTCAATGTAATCTCTAAACTTTTAATATAAGATTAATTTAATCCCTAGATTATATAAAATATTCAATATTGCCCCTAAACTTAAATTAACGGAAAGATAGTATCAAATATTTTCGTATAATTCAGAGACTAAATTAAACATATGTAAAAAATTCATAGACCATATTATATATTAGACAAAAGTTTAAGGATCAATTTGAATAAATTAAAGTTTCAGGGACCGTATTGCATATTAGGTCACAGTTAATAGACCATTTGTGTAATTATTTCATATAAATATATGGAAAGATAAACTACCGGTCGTGGTGGCTCTGTTGGGTAGGCTCCTGACCTTTGAGGGGAAGGTCAGAAGTTCAAAGCCCCTGCAACTTGCGTTGCAGGGAGGCTGGTAGGCCATTAGGTGCGTAAGTTGCAGGGAGGCTGGTAGGCCATTAGGTGCGTAAGTTGCAGGGAGGCTGGCAGGCTATTAGGTGATTTACGCGTGACGCCTTGGCGATTGTTAGCCAAAACGGTTCCTCCAGCATCAAAATATATATAATAATAACTATATCCATCTTATAATAAGTATGGTGATTTCGATAATTATATTCGTTTTGTTCAAATTTCAAAGTATAACTTTTCTTTCTGAATCTATTTGTATAAAAAAATGTGTTATTATAATCACGTATATATCAATCCCTTGTGAGAATTGGACTTGAAAATTTGACGTCCATTCTGCAGACGTTGTTTTCCGGATCACGTTACAAACTATGCTTTTGGGTCACTGTTGTCGGCTTCAGTGCTGCAATTGGACGACAATAAATTGCGAAATTTTTAAATATGGTTTCGATTATATTACGAGCTCAGTTTTATGTTGACATCGATATTTTTACGGTTTGTATGAAATGGATTCTCAATTATATATTGAGAGAGGACACAACATTGTGGTTTTTTTCTTCTTTTTTTTTTGGCTAAAACAAATCTTCCATTGCATCAAAATAGTTCGAATGTTACAAGGAAAAACTAAAGCTTACATTGAGGTGATAAATTAAAGAAGATTCCACAACACTAAATTTTTAACTCTAAAAGGGAGATCAATAAAAAGGAAAAAAGATGCATTTCCTAATTGATGAAAAAACCCATTTCGAAAGCTCATGAGTAAGTTCATGAAAAAGCCTATTTTGCAAGCTCTTGAGTAATATCATTACAAGTTCTATCGGTCCATTTCAAATTGCATCCGTAATTATTGCTAAATAGTAAACGGGAGTCCGAGACGAAATGACGAATACATCAAGGGTAAAGGCCATTTTGTTGAATAGCACCAATTAAAGGGCACAATATTGTGTTATAATGAAGAAAACAAAAGCAACCCTATGAAAGGAAAAATTCACATTCCATGACATATTTTGTATTTAGTTACATCAAAATGTCGCAATCCTGTGTAGAATATTCACAACCAAAGACATTTCACTTTGGGTTGCCATGAAATCACTTAAGCCTTCTATAATATCTTAAAATAAACAGAAATATGTTTTACGAAATTTTACCCTTTGAATTTCATGAAAAGGCTTGAGTTTTTCAAAACGTCACAAAACTTATATTTATTTGTAATCAAGCGAAATCGTTGCTCATTCTAATTCTTTTTTTTCTTTTTGGAATTTTAAAACATTACACGATGATCAACAAGTTAATAATAGATGTAACAAAATAGTTTTTTTTATATCAAATTTCACGATATTAATATTCTCCGTTTCACGTAATCATTCGCAAAAGAACATTAAAATAAAAAATCAAGCCCAAAAAAAACATATCACGAAGGAGGGAAAAAGAAAGGATTACCATAGAATTTTGGAAAAATCCCCATTTTACCATCCGCCCGCCAAAAGCTCAGGAATTTTCCCGCCTTCCTTTCTTCTTCCCCGTCGCGGCGCCCTGAACTGGCCATGGAATAGAGCATTCTCTCTCTCTCTCTCTGGAAGAGAGAGAAGCTGAGCAGAGAAACAGAGAGATGGGGATACAGGGTCTTTTGCCGCTGCTGAAGTCGATCATGACGCCGATCCACGCGAAGGAGCTGGAGGGCTGCGCCGTCGCCGTCGACACCTACTCCTGGCTCCACAAAGGCGCCCTCTCCTGCAGCAAGGAGCTCTGCAAAGGCGTGCCCACCACCAGGTCGGTCTCTCGCGTTTCCTCCCACGAGTTTCTTGCTCGTAATCGGAAATGGGGCAGTTGGGTTTTCGTTTTCTCGGCCTGATGTACGCTGCGTAACACGAAAGCAAGGACCTTTGAGTCCTGCTCAATCTGTTTGGAGTTCGCCCTGGAAAAAAGAACCTCTTTTGGATAAGTGGGTTCTTGTGAAATTTGAGGGTAGGGGGAAATGGAGGAAATTTGGTGCTGCCCATTTGATCCGAGTGATTGGTTTTGATCGGTCTTAGCTGTTTGTAGCGAAGTGGTATGAGTTGGGTCTTCTCAAAATTCGATGGTGACTTGTCCCATCGGCTTTTTTCTGCCTGGTGAGTTTGATGGTCCGTGTCGATGAAGTTGGTAAAAGGTGTTGGCAGAAAGTGAAAGTTTTGAATACGAAATGAGAAGACTTCTAATTGGCGACTTTATTGTTGAGAGCAAGAATGTTCAGGGCATCAGGGAATCGGTTGCAAGAATTATGGTTGAGTTGGGAAGTGTTTGTATTAAGTAATGCTCACAATAAAGACATTAAGTGCAATAATGCCAAAATGGTTTTGTCGTTCTGTTATGAGATGTCTAATTTAGGTTCATTCATGCTTTTGTGGTGTTTAATTTTTCAGGCACATTGAATACTGCATGCACAGAGTGAATTTGCTCCGGCATTATGGGGTTAAACCAGTTCTTGTTTTCGATGGAGGTCTCTTGCCAATGAAGATTGAACAGGAGAACAAGCGTGCAAGGTATTTTTTTTTTCAGCTCTGCAGTAGAATCTCTATCCTTTGAGCTCGAACCCAAGATATTCTACTATTTTTGGAATCTGTAGTGGGTTCATTTGTCTACTTATCTTATTGGTTTATGTCAAATCATGAAACAATAAAGATTGTGCATCTTTCTCTATGTGCATGATAGGAGCCTTTTCCTCCCACAAGAGTTAGAGCTTGCCTAAAAGGAATTAAAGTTCTGCTGGTCTGGACATTCCTCTTCACTTTTTTAATGTGTCCTAAGTTCCTAAATGTCCAAAATGGAAGGGCTCAGTTGATTCTATGAGACTTTGTTGGTCCAGCCCTTTCAAAATTTTGCAATCATATGTAGAGTCATTAAAGAACTAAAACTACCTTGCTTATGTAGGTCCCGGAAGGAAAATCTCGCTCGTGCTATTGAGCATGAGTCAAATGGAAATGGTGCTGCTGCTTATGAGTGCTATCAGAAAGCAGTAGACATCACACCTTCCATGGCACATGAGCTAATCCAGGTATGCTTCCTGTCATGTATGTGTTGTTAAAGAAAATTGGGTCGCCATTACTGATGAAGTTATCTCTTCTTGATTGGCATGGAAGGTCTTAAAGCAGGAGAACATTTCTTATGTTGTGGCCCCTTATGAGGCGGATGCTCAAATGACTTTCTTGGCAGTTAGTAAACAGGTCGGTGCTGTAATTACAGAGGACTCGGATCTTATACCGTTTGGCTGTCCCAGAGTGAGTTATTCAGCAGCTGCTTCTAGCTATTGCTTCTCCGTTACAACACATCCACTAAGCAAACCATAGCCTTTTTGACTGACGAGTGTTTTCTGTGATTGTATAAATTTGATTTTCCAGATAATCTTCAAAATGGACAACTTCGGGCAAGGTGTTGAGTTCCAATACTCCAAGCTACAACAGAACAGGGAACTCAGTTTTGCTGGATTTACTAAGCAGATGGTTCTTGAGATGTGCATCTTGAGCGGTTGTGACTACTTGCAATCACTCCGGGGCATTGGTCTGAAAACAGCACATGCCCTCATTAAAAAGTTCAAAACATATGATAAGGTGAGTATACATTTGGTTATATAGGTCACATAACTGTTCATATCGTGAACCCTTAAAAGAATATGTTTCAATCATCAGATCAGATATTTTGTTTCTTTCTTTGTAACTGCACATTCACTGGATATAGGTAATTAAGCACTTGAAATATACCAGCTCGGTTCCTCCAACTTATGAACAATTATTCCGAAAGGCCATTTGGACTTTTCAGCATCAAAGGGTCTATGATCCAATTAGCAAAGCCATTGTACATCTATTGGATATATCAAATGTTGCTGATGATGAGCTCGAGTACTTAGGACCATATCCTTTTTATGGAATCAATTTGGATGTTGAAATTATTATATTAGCTTGTTAAGGATGCTCTGCAATTTGAACAAAACCTTAACTAAAAATACACCGATACCGCAACATGTGGCCAGAGGTATTGCAGAAGGTGATCTTGATCCAGTTACCAAAGTTCCATTTCAGGTATAATATTTATTCATTGTCTATCTTGGTTGTGCACTTTTTTTTTTCGTCATCTTCAGATTTCTACTGAAGTGAGTGAAACCACTGTTTTCCTTTACATTTAGGGAATGTAATCACCATTTTTGCCGTAAATACCATTGCCTAGATTCCGAATGCTAGCTGATTGAGGAAATATTATAATTTAGAAAGAAGTTCTGTGAGCGGATACAGCATTCAAAGTGATCTTCCGAAAGCTAACGAAAACTGAAGCTTGAATAAGAGATATTTGATAAGTTGGATAATTCAAGGTGACATCTTCCTAATAAAACATAGAACAATAGAAAGGATAGATAGAACATAAGATTTTCTGAACATCTTCTCAACCTTGCTGACTAGAAAGTAATCCATTGGTGTCATTTACTTCACTTTCTTTTTTCAGTTTATTCTTGAATGCTTATGGTTGTGTAACAAAAAGCATCGACAGTACAAACATTTGTTTTACTGAGGTAAAAGACCTTTCCTTAACATATTTGACATGATCTTTTTGGCTGCGAGATTGTTATTAGAAAGACCCAAGAATCGCAGCTGAACTTCTTAGGAATTGAGAGGGTCTGATGTAATGGTGTAAAATTCAATGCATGAACTTCTGTTCACATAAAGGATAGCAACAATTAGAGCTTCCGGTTCTGGAACAATTCTATAGTAAAACTTTTAGAGAATGGTTTCTTGACACGAGATAGTAAGGTTTGTGTAGTCCTCTGTGATAACATGCACTCTCTTCATTCCACACACACTAGTATAAACTATAAAGGTGACTATGGTGAAATACGAAAAGTACATGTTGACAGATTAAGCAAGGCACTTATTATTACTATGTTTTCAATTGAAGTGTTGAGTACCTGGTAGAATTATCTCACACCTAGATCAAGATAACTGCGTAGTATAGTTGATGGACATTTGCCCTGCATACTTCCATGTGTTGACGGATGCATTTAAAAATGGTTTTGACTTTTTATACCATATGTGAGATGATCAATGGTGCGTACTCAATAATGCTTGAATGAATCCGCATTTTCTGATTTTGACAGGGCAGGGATGTTAGTGCCACTGTGATTGACAAAACACATTATATGAAACTTTTCAAGCCAAAAGATGAAAAGAAGAAGCTAGACTTACCTGCACAGAAGAATGTCCTGACGAAATATTTTTGTATCCTTTGAAAACCCCATTTTCTGATAATCTTTTCTTCCATACCATGTGCATTTATTTTTTGTATTGTATAGTATAATGCTTTGCAAAACCTTATTGTGAATGCTTTGTGCAGTTAGATAGTGCTTTGCAATATCTTGTCTGAACAGAAGTCACAGAAAAATTATGCTGACTGTTGGAAGCGAGTGAGCTTAGTCTAGTTGAAATGACAAGCTCTATCACTTAGTCTGATTGCCACCTAGACTTGCCTTTCGTTTACTTGACAGGGATTGCCAAAATCCTAATCCCTGTGGAAAATAATTAAGAATTTGGTGTCTCCTTTTTCTCCAACCAATCAATCCTGTTGTGCCAACCAAAAGGAAACTATCAGAGATCAAGTGTTTCTTAGCTGCTAAGAACTTAAGACTAGTCGCAAGCTACACTTTCCACAATTAGGGCCTCTTGCAAACTTGTGTGGCCCTAGATTTTAGATAAAGCATGAACAGCCCCTCTGCACCTGCAATTAATGGATAAGATACACAGCCCTCTGATTGCGGTGGATTTTGAATCTATATCTTGCTTGATGTTCTGGCTGTAACATGAGTGGATGAGATAAGCGTAGCTTAGAGATTGAATATCTGTGACTGAAACTGTCTAAACTTCTTTTAGTAAGTGTATACAGGGCCTACATCAGGTGTACAAATATCTAATTAAAGAGGTACTTAAAATTGTAAGTGGGAATCTATATGGATCGAATCTGTAATAGGTTTCTAAAGATAGCTGAATCGCAGCATCAGGAAATTAGGTCAAGCTCAAAGAGATATTTCTTTTATTCTTCCACACTTTGACAATATGGACCACTTTAGACAGATTTGCACAAGATCTTTAAAATGTCATCCTCATTAGGCTTTGGTACCAAAGGTTTCCTTGATCTATTAAGGCTCTGCATCTCTCGAATCGAAGAGAGATTTCAAGGCTCCTCGGACTACCTCCAACCAGTCAAGTCCAGTGGATGACCTTTCTCAGAGTTCCAGTGGACACAACTCCGAGGAGGCTGTGGCTGATATGAACCATTGTCATTGGTCTCAGCTACATGAAGTAAGCAGATGCTCTGTCCTTGGCACTACATATATATATTTGCCTGAATGACACCATAAATTTTGTGAATAATATTGATTGCATACTTAGTCTAAACATACACATTCGAAGATAGTTGATGTCCCCAAACTTTGTTCAATTAGGAAGAAGATGGTTTCACACAAGAAGTTCCAGACTCATCAGAATTGATGGAAAGTGGTAAGCCCGAGCTAATTGCGGACTTAGGGTTCTGATATGTGCAGATATGTTGTCATGAATTGGCTTCCATTATATACTTAATGAGTTAAAAAGTGCAGGTGCATTGGATGAGGTTGGAAGACAAGGGCCCTCATTACTACAACAATCCAGGCTTCCAATTCATAAACCTTGTGTGTCAGTCAAGGAGCATCAACCCAAAAGCCCTGTAAACAGAGTTGATGAAAAAACAAGAAGAGAGTGCAAAAAGCCCATTGTAAGGAGTTCCTACTTTAAGCATCAGTTTTTGAATGAAACTGATACAGACAAGGAGAAAGAAACTACCCTGGTTGGAAGTGACCCAACAAGTATAGGTGAGATCGTATGTGTGAAAGGAATGATCATAAAAAATAAGACCTATGCTGATGATGCAGTCGAAAATGTAGGTGTAAACAGCATTGAGGAAAAAACAAGAAGAGAAAACAGAGAGGTTATTGTAAGGAGCTCTTATTTCAAGCATCATGCTGCGAAGGAAACTAATAGAGATGATGGAAAGGAAAATACCCTGGTTAAAGATGATCATCCAATCAGTCTAGGTGAGACTGACTTTATGAAGCGAGTGATCATGAAGGGGAAAACCTCTATTGATGACATGTCGGAGAAAGGTGTAAACAGAATTGAGGATGAAACCAGAAGAGAGAACAGGAAGTTTATTATAAGGAGTTCCTATTTCAAGCATCAGTCTGCAAATAATACTGACAAAGATGACGAAAAAGAAAACATCCCTGTTGAAAGTGATCATCCGATCAGTCTAGGCGAGAATGGCTTTCTGGAAGGAAGGATCATCAAGAGGAAAGCCTCCCTTGATGGCACAGTGGAAAAAGTAGGTGCAATCGGCTTTTTACGAAAATTCTAGCAATGCAAGATCCCTTTATCATGGTTTGTTACCTTAAGTTAGTTTTCTTAACTCTTTTGCCCTGTGTTTTCCTTGTCTCAGGAGAGCTCAAAACAAAAGCATATGCATGTGGATGATTCTCTTGTCAATCATGGTATGTTGTCAACTGAAACTGCGTTATTAATACCAGTACTTGTTTAGCAATTTTCTTGGTTCTTATTCTTAACATACTATCATGTTTGGCATAAATCTAGATTGATGTTGGTAGATATTGTACAAGATACTACCTTCAAAGAATTAAGGATAAAATTGCGAAAGCCATTTATTATCTAATTAATGAAGATGCATGCATTAACATGACAAAGCCAAACTGCATTTTCTTTGTAGAGCTAAGCTGAGCTTCTAATTGGTTTGCAACATTCAAGCCTGAGCATGCATTTCATGTTTAGCGCATAATTTGACATTTTAAAACAGGAAATCTTTTGCATCATTTGGTATTTGAGTGTACATGAAATAAAGTCGACATTTCTGGGAAGCCAGAAAATCTTGGGGTTATGCCATGTATCAAACGGAACCTTAATGGTTTGACTCTACATGTTACAATGCATTTTAGCTCTGAAAAAAGTCTCCTGCTTTAGCAGTGAGTTACAGTCCATTTCTAGGCTCATACTCTGATGAATTGAATTCTAAATCCACGACTCATCTGCATGTACTTCGATTTTGAAAGTGAAGGCTCTTCATCAGAGTGTTATCTTAATTGCTTACCATTATTGGGGAGTCCACCATTTCTTTTGGGTTCTGTGGTGGCCTCTTTGGCATTTTGAGGACTACTTATTTTAAGAGTTCCCTCTGGATGAAGTTTGAAATCTGATATATCTCTTGGCTTCAGGTACCTGTGCCCCTGGATTAGACAAGTCATTCACTGGTTCTGAAGGAAAATTTGGAGCTGACATCTCCCATTTAGGCCGCTATTCTGAAATAGCAGAAAGTTCATTAGAGAGATTCGTCTCAGTAATATCGTCATTTAGATTCACTGGTTCTGGTTCTCGTGCCAGTGGTCTCCGTGCTCCTTTGAAGGATGTGCACAACGCATGTATGAATAGGTAGGAGGATGACAGCAAAGAGGTTCTCTACTTTTCCGAGCTCTTATTTGGTTATCCCTCATTGATTTCGTTCAATGGTAGGTCAACTACTACCCCGGATTTCAGTCAATTTGCATATGTGGCCAAGAGCGGGAAGCCCGTGATTCCAACCCGCAGGAGTTGATTGTGTGCAGTATATTTCGATGTAGATAGATGCATCTGCTGAACTCCTAGTCAAAACAATGGTTGCCACCTTTATGGTTCCCAGGCATGGCCAATTAAAGTGAACATTTGCTTGTGTTTTATGATAATGTGGGAACAGTACTTTTTCTGATGCTTTGCCATCCAACTGTTATGAGCAGGGTCGATCCAGTAACATGTTCTGCATGAGTCGAAATCATCAATGACGTTGCTATCCTTGCGACTCATGTCCATCATCTTTGATGCTGTTGATCAAGATGTTACTCCCTCATTTCAAGGCGGTGGAGGGGCCACATCAAGGTTGATTTTTTGTTTTTTCCCGATATGTTGGTTGATTGATTTTGGGGGAAGGAGATCCATTTCATCAGGTCGAACTAGCATGCTAAAATTGCTAGAGACCTCTTGTTTATATTTTTGATTTCTGGATCACTTTGATTGGAATTATCTTTGGATTTCATTCCGGAAAGGCTCGAATACAGAGTTCTGATGGACTGGGTTACATTTTGCTTTCCTGGTTGCAAGAGGCAACGTGGGATTCACAATCACATAGTATTATGTAATGCAATTTTGCAGGGAGTTGTTTTGTGGAATGTGTAAATGATCCGGACGACAAGAATTTGCTATTCATTCTCTTTTCCAATTCATCTGTATGCCTTGAGGTTTGTTTTCTTCTTTTCAATTTTTATTTTTGCTGAAAACACTTGAAAGTCATTTATTAATAAAGAATGTCATTACAAGCTCAAATAGGTTTCTCCCCCAATTTTGCGACAACTAAATTGCAAAAAGTTAGACCATCAAGTTGATCCTTCGCGCTCACTGCTTGACTCAACAAAAAAGCCATAACATCAGATCTCCTCAATCCAGGCTGAGGAGTAAACTGCCATCCCCTATTTACAGTATCATTAGATCTAGACTAGTGCTCCACCTTCTTATCCATCAAGAAATCCCTTTTAGCTTCCCTTATCTATCCTACATCCATCTCATGTATTGGTCTTTTGCCTTGAAAAAACTGCTGCATTCTACCCTTCCAAATAAACCAACAGGTCTAGGTAATCAATCTAAGCAGGCATTTCTTCTCAACGGAGCTTATTGCCTGCTTTCAGCTTGTTGCAAGAGTCGTCTGTCAAAAGACATCGTCTGTGTCTTCTCAATCTTGATCCGGCTTGCCCCAAACCATACTTACTCTTCAATACTCACAGCAGAAACTAAGGTGTTCAGCTAATTCAGCAAGACTGTAAATCAACCACTCAGACGATTGCTTAATTCTCCTCCTATTCGCACTCTCTTCTGCAGCTAATGCCCAAGTGCAGAGTCCCCAAATGAAATGCTTACCTTTTGGAATATAGTCAATACCCCAAATAATCTTCTAGACCTTGCTGTCCTGTCCACCCCAATAGAGCATGAAGCCTGGATTCGTCTACCTTCAAGGCTTTGGAAACAGGGTCACTTGGCAAGCTGATTTGACCGAGGAGCTGCCGTTCTTACAGAAGGCCATAGTAGTTTGTTCAATTGCACTTGGTTTCAAAGCATTTAACCCTTGATAAATCAAACTACCCACTCAACTGCTCATCAACCTCCTGGAAACATTGCAGGCTAGTTTGCACGTAGCTTCTGCATAGATTTTTTTTGTAACGCATTTCCTTTTTCGTGCTTTTAGGATTTGGAATTATGCACACTATGGATAGAAGAGTAAATAATGAAAATTTAACTAGAAACGAGAGCAATTAACATTGGAGTCAAGGCGCTCCAAAGAAAGGTGGTATAAGTGCCAACGCCGCCTAGCCAAGAACGGTTCAAGTCAAAACTCTCACGTGGGATCAGCCATCAGTTTTCCCTCTTTTAATAATGGTACGGAACATCTGCTCACTCTTTTTTTTTTTTTACTAATTTTTAACAAAAAAGTTTAACAAGCAATGATTAATTAATTAAACATGCTGCAAATTTGAGTCTAACCTTCCATAAAAATCGTAATCAAGTTGAATTTACCATAAATCTCTTGTTCTTATTCTTAGTAACTTTTTTTTTATTGATAATCATAGATTCATAGCTTTCTTTCACAATTCATAAACTTAAAAGACCATATTGGTGACTAATGGTCGTCATATGTTGTAATTTTCCTTAATCAATAGGTGACAATGACAATGTTACCGTCAATTGTTATGCTTAAATGCTTTTAATTACTACCTTTTAAAGATTATCTAGGAAAATTATCTAAAATGTTTTAAACTTATCGTATAGCGACTAATTTAATCCTAAAATTTTTAATTTGTCCAATTTAATCATAATATTTTTGATGATTATCAATGTAATTCTTCTAACCAATTTTGCCAGAAATTGCTAGTATATACACCGGCTAACTAATGTGGCATATATATATATATATATATATTTAATTTCTCTCTTTTGGTTTGCCGCCACAATGGTGGGTGGTGGAGGTATCCGGTCACGGGCAAGGGCATTAGTCATTCTGGCTTTCACTGGGATGATGGACCACTGAGGATGGACCACTGAGGGAATTAGAGAAAAAAGAAAAAAGAAAAAGGAAATAAAAGAAAAGGAAAAAAGAGAAAAGTGAAATAAAAAAAAAATTGTAAAATTTGGGTTGGTCGTGTCGCGAAAAATGATCATTAATTATTTATGGTAAAATTGGCCAAAAGGAATTGCCGGAGCCTTGCTCCACTCGACCCTACGAACCAGGTAACGTCCGATCTCTTGAGTTGTCCTGTTTTAGTTAAAGCTAAGTCTAGATTTAGTGTCCTTCGTTAGCACACGTTGCGGGCTGGACTGAGATGTCTTTCACCAATTCTGTGCTTTATTTGTTATCCCATTTTGATATCGAGTCATGAATCTGATTCTTAGAGAGCCGTCCTTCTCCCTAATCTACACTCGTAATCTGTTCGACAGGTTCAGTCTCATTTTTGTCCAAACCGAGAGCATATTGGTCCAGATTAAGTCATGTTAATTGGTTTTCAAAGTCTTTTCAATGATCGAGAGTGCTTTTTCTGCATCCTCGTTTTCTTTGTCTTAAGCCCCGGGGTTACTAATGGCGGTCGTCGGTGAGATGACGATCCTAGATCCAGGGCCTAAATGATGCTTGTTGCAGGCATCGGCTTTGGATTGCCGGTCGTGTTTCTCCCCTCTATTTGTTTTACTTGTGTTGTGGCTAAAGGAGAGGTGCTGGCCGATGAGGGAGGTCAACACTGGTTATTGGTGCGGGTCTTGCGATGAACGTGGGCTTTTCAGCGAGTAGAGACGTTCGGGGTGGTGACCGGTATTGATGGTCGAGTATGGTGGCCGACAGCGGGGGTCTGATGAACGAAACTGTACTGGCTGACCGAGAAATGTGAAGTTCTTGGCTGGAATTTCTGGTGATCTGGCGTGCTTGAATAGAAGACAATAGGAAGGGGATGATGATGGGCCAGAAAGAAGGAGGTGATAGTATGAAAATGGCCTTAGTACAGGCTTGTGTGCTGAAGTGTTGAGATGGATATTCATATTGGTAGGCTGGGGCTTGATTTGATTTCAGTGAGTTTGGGCCTAAGGTAGACTTGGTGTGATTCAAAGGTAAAATGGGCTTGATGGGTTTTCTTTTGGAAATGGTTTGTCTAAAATAAGCCCAACCGCGTCCATGGCCCAAGCCTGAAAGTCCAGGTTTAGCCCGGGTCCTTATTTTCAATTAAATAAAAATAAACAAAAATTTCCAGAAAATTAGAAAATTTGGTTGGGAAAATGTTAGGTTTTGTCCTCTCAGTGGAGTTCATGCCATTGATCGTTTGTTGATTCTTGTGCCCAATTGCATGCTTACTTGTGAGTGTTTTGATAGATTACACTTAATTTTGTTTAGAGATGAGACGGGGGACTAGAATTTAATAAGGGGTTGATGACATTAGCCTACTACTTTGTGAATGCAAGTGAGGGTTGATAATAATTGGTTTTAATTATTAGTTTGATTAGGAGGTGGTTGGGGAATCAAATTGCATGGGCGAAATCAAATTCTCAAGCCAGATTGCTTGATCGTTTGTTGATCGATGAACTTGCTGATTGACTGTTTTGATTGAGTGCATGATGGGAATGTTGGATGAAATGGATGTTAGAAACAATTAAGGATGACGGTGATCATGAGCTTCTCGAATACCGAAGGGTGAGAGTGGAGGTCTCTAGTGGTCCAAGGCGACACTTAGTTTAGCTTGGTGTAATTTAGTTAATTTCCAATTAGGCTAGTTATCTCGGTTTTCACTCAATAAAACCAAATTAAACCTAAAATCATTTTTCTAAATAAGCAATTAGAATAGCTTAGATTAGCTTCAACATCATAACATAGCTAAATAACAAAGCCATGTATATTCTTTATCCGACTAGTATCGAGTTTTCTTTTCCGAATTTACTTTAAAGTCATTCAATATTGGAGCCCGCATTTCAATAAATTGTTGTTAATTTCCTTCCTAAAATTGTTAGGTACAGTTTATAATCAAATGAAAAATCACAAAAACATTTCCTTGATCACCTAGCGCCTTTGATGCCTTTATGATCATAATTGATAATTAAGATTGCATGACCACTTAGATAACAATC
Source organism: Eucalyptus brandiana (assembly GCA_014182725.1). Taxonomy (NCBI): domain Eukaryota; kingdom Viridiplantae; phylum Streptophyta; class Magnoliopsida; order Myrtales; family Myrtaceae; genus Eucalyptus; species Eucalyptus brandiana. The sequence continues at coordinate 7,819,031 of CM024671.1, forward strand.
TTCTAAGTTAGAGATACCGAAATTGCACTAATAAAAGTTAGTGTAATAGACAAACCTCCTTGTCTTATTTGGTTCTTAATTGACCCCAAATGGCTAGTGGCTACCCTTAAGGTTACATAGAATATTAAAAGAACTTTTAAATGAAAAAAACCAAAGTCATGTGAGATATGGGCATGGGAAAGTCCACTTTCCAAATCAATGGACCCCTTGGATCCTTATAATCATTTGATTCGATGCACCATTTGGACTTTTTTTTTTAATAGCAATACCTCTAAATCTATTCTTGAGGTTCTTAGACCCCTCGAGAGGGTTTGTCACAAGTACGACTGTATTAGACACATTGAGATAGATCGACATTTCATCAAACAAAATCTTGATTCCAAGATAGTTTGATTTTCATTTATTAAATCTGTAGACCAACCATTCTTTTCAAGTGTTTTGAAGCCAACTCCTCTCGACATGCAGAGTTCCTTCCTCTCAACATGCAGAGTTCTTTTACCCATGGCTACTCATGGCTCTAACCCCAAATTACATTCCGACTTTTCTCCGCACCCTATAATTTTCCTCTAATCTTCATCCATGGCGGTCTTATTCTGTTTCTTTGCCGAATTACGGTGTTTGTGACAGCTATGATTGTATCCAACAGTGTTGGTGGTCCGCACTTGAAGAAGATGTTCCCCTTCGTGCCTCCGCCTTCAATCTCACTTGGTTTGTTTCACTGTACAGTTATCTTCCCCTGTTTTCTTGTCAAATCTTGAGAATTCCAATTGAAATTTATTTTGCATGTGGGGTCTTCGCATCTCCGAGACTTTACCTGACTGTACATCACAGTGCGATTCCAGTTAGTTTGCCCCTAATTTCTTTAAATGCTGTTCTCTCTGCGTCATGGACTTCGAAGAACATAGTGACTCTGATCGCCTCACTGCTCTCTGTTCAAGATTGGGGAGACTTACAATAGAGAAGAATATAGATTGCTGGAACGAACAACCATCACCTGCAAAATTGGTGGAATGTAGCTTAATTTTGGTGTGTCGAATTTTGTCAAACCCTCTTGTAAATTTCCTTGCATTCCAGAGTACACTTAAGAAAGCATGGAGGACTGACCGAGTTGATATTACACAATGTGAAGAGGGCCTATACGTAGCTAAATTCCACTCTCTTGCCAATAAACAACATGTTCTTGATGGTGGTCCTTGGCTCTTTTTGGTTCATCTAGTAATTGTAAAGTCATGGCAGTCTACTACTCCCTTGCATTGTTATGATTTTTCCAGTTGTGCTTTCTGGGTACAAATATTTGGTTTGCCTTTGGAATGGACTACTAAACAGACGATTATTAAGGCCGTGCAAGATCTTGGGAGGGTGATTGAAGTGTGAGTTGATACTAAAGAGGGCATGATTTCTAGGACTACTAGGGCAAGGGTTGTACTGAAACTACAGGATCCTTTAAGGACAAGTAAACTAATTCGTATAGAGGGCAAAGTCTTCTGGCTTGACTTTCACTATGAGAGACTTTCTCTTTTCTGTTACTCCTGTGGAAGGTTGGGTCATTATGCTATGTCTTGCAAAGAGATCCCCTATGATGAGTCAAAATTTGAAGGACGGGATACTATGGTCTATGGTCCATGGCTTAAAGCTGAAGTTAAACAAGCTAGTCCTTACTGGCAAACATTTTATAACCCTCTACACTCCATGGATTAGTCAGAAGATAGTATACCTGAGATGCCTCCTTCCCAAATCCTGCTCTTGCCCCCACCACTCGTTACTGATGCTGCAACAGAGACTACCTCAGCACTTCCTTTAGACCAGCGAGCTACAGCACCTCCACATCAGGAAAATCAAGCAATCATGAAAGGGACCCATCATCATGCAGCACTCATCCCAGCAACAGCTAAATTGAAGGGGATTTCTCCCCTACTTGGTGCTGTACCTAGTTGTCCTATCCCATTTGCTCTCATACCTGACATAGCAAAATTAACAGGCCTTCAGGCTCAGGAATCTCCGTCTCTTCAGGTTAAGAAGTCCAAGGTTTCTCGTCCTGCTCCAAAGATAGGACCTGCAAAGAAGCTAAGGCGTTATAACCCTTATGACCTAAAGGGTGCCGTTCCTCCTGATTTTGATGAATCTGTGCTTCTTGATACTCCTATTTTGGAAGCACCTCAAATTGATCTATGGGCGAAGGTGGCTGGCCCTCAACAGCCACCACCTCATCGATGAAAATTCTGAGTTGGAACTGTTAGGGGTTGGGCAATCCCCTGATAGTTCAAGCGCTTAAAGCCCTAGTGGCTAAAGAAAAGCCTAACCTTCTTTTTTGATGGAGACTAAACAGAGTGAGGTCTTTCTCCGACGTCTAAACCGCAGCCTCCATTTTAGAAATCTTCGGGTGGTCAGTTCGGTGGGTTCAGCTGGGGGTTTGGCTTTTTTTTAGAATGACAGCCTCTGTTTGAATTCGATTCAGTCGACCCCTTCTTTTTTTTAAAACTTATTCTGTCATGATACTGAGGATGACAGCACCTGCCATATTACTTGTCTTCATGCTCCGACGGTATATCCCCTTCGGAGGCTATTATGACAAGAGCTGCGCATTATCAGCTGTGAGAATCATGCTCCATGGGTTTGCCTAGGTGACTTCAACGACATCCTTTACCCATGGGAGAAGGTGGGCAAAAGACCAACAGATTTCTCCCGTATGTCTTCATTTCGTGTTGTCTTAATTGACTACGCTCTCGTGGACATTGAATCGAAAGGCTGCACCTTCACTTGGCAGAACAATCGAGATGGGGATGAACTTGTTAGAGAACGCCTGGACAGGGTTCTTTGTACTTTGGAATGGCGTTTAAACTTTCCTTCAGCAAAAGCTTATGCTCTCCCTGTTGTTGCCTCTGATCACAGTCCTCTTCTATTATCTACTATCGCTTCTAAAAAGAAAAGTCAACAGTTTTTTAGATATGAAGCCTTTTGGAACGAGGACAGTGACTGCCGCTAGATCATCGACTTTTCATGGCATTCGGGTTCGCTGGTGAATTCGAGCCTCTCTACCAAATTACGCCATGTTGCCAATGCTTTGCTTAGGTGGAGTTGTCTCAAATTCGAGAATAACCATACTCGCATAGCTGAAATTCAGCAGCAGCTTCTACAAATCACTAACCACTCTATGCCTACTTATGACAAATCCAAAGTTATGGCTTTGAAAATGAAATTACATAATGCATGGCAGTGCAAAGAACAGTTTTGGGCCATGAGATCTAGAATACATTGGCTGAAATGGAGGGATTGCAATACACGCTTTTTTCACGCAACTACAATCCAGAGGCGACAGCGGAATAAGGTTACTATGCTCAGGGATGAAACAGGGGATTGGGTCAGGGATCCTCGCAAGCTTCAGGAGATGACAACTTCTTTCTTCTCATCATTATATACCATAATGGGAGCTCGCGACTTTGGACTTATTTTAGATCAGTGTCCTACTGTGGTGACACCAGACATAAACAACGCTTTAACATCATTGTTGACCTTGGAAGAGTTGAGGCTAGCTACTTTTCAACTAGGAGCAACCAAAGCTCCTGGTCCCGATGGCCTCACTAGTCTCTTTTATAGGACTCATTGGGATATTATCAAGGACGATCTCTTCAAAGAGGTTCAGAATTTCTTTATCTCAGGCCCCTTTAGCCTTAAATAAAACAGTTATTGCTTTGATCCCAAAACTCCATCACCCTGAGAGTCTTGATTAGTTTCGCCCTATTAGTTTATGCAATTATGCCTATAAGGTTATCTCTAAGGTGCTTGCAAATAGACCAAAACCTCTACTACCAACTCTAATTTTTGAGGAACAATTTGCTTTTGTGGGTGGGCGCCAAATACAAGATAACATCTTATTAGTTCAGGAGGTTCTACATCAACTTAGATCCAAAAGGAGGAAGCGCAAATTTCATGCTGTTATCAAGTTGGGTATGCGGAAGGCCTACGATAGAGTTGAATGGGATTTTTTACATGCTTATCTACTTAAGTTAGGCTTTCATCCATTATGGAGTAATTTGGTCATGCAGTGTATCACCACTACATCTTTTTGTATCAACATGAATGGCGATCAGCTTAGGCCCTTCCATCCTACCAGGGGCCTTCGCCAAGGAGATCCTCTATCCCCATACCTTTTTATCCTCTTATCCAATCTATTATCATCTCTTATTCATAATGCACTCGATATGGACACACTAAAAGGTATAAAACTCAACAGATGGTGCCCAACTCTTTCACACCTTCTCTTTGCAGACGATGCTATTTTCTTTGTAGAAGGATCGGTTCGGGAATGTCAAAATTTATCAAATCTATTGAATCAGTATTGCCTTGCCATGAGTCAAGAGGTGAACCGTAACAAATTTGGTATTTTTTATAGTAAATCTTGCCCTACTTCTCTACGGGAAAATATGGCTAATGCAATTAGAGTACCTATACTGCAACATTGTGGGAAATATCTTGGTATACCATCTGATTGGGGTAGGTCGAAAAGGGATATGTTCTCATGGATACTAGCTCGAGTGAATACCAGATTGGAAGGTTGGAAGGAAAATCTTTTCTCAAAGGCGGGGAAAGAGGTTATGTTGAAGGCTGTAGTCCAATCCATACCACATTACGCCATGTCAATATTTTGACTACCTGTTTCTCTAGGTACATCTATTGAATAGAGAATCGCAAGATTTTGGTGGCAGAATGATAGACAACGAACAGGTATCCATTGGCGAAATTGGGAGGTACTCAAATAGAGAAAGGCAGCTGGTGGTTTAGAGTTTCGGGATCTACTCAGTTTTAACTTAGCCATGCTTGGTAAGCAAGCATGGCGCCTACTTCTTCAACCGTCCACCTTGTGGGGTAAAGTCTTTAAGGGATTATATTTTCCAACTACACGGTTTGATGAGGTAGAAAAAGGCTCTCACTCGTCATGGGGCTGGTAGAGCCTTTCGAGTGGACGTGATGCTATTTTTCCATATGTTTGCTGGTCAGTAAGAGATGGGAGTTCCATTAGAATCAAGGAAGATAGGTGGTTACCTATTGGCAGATTAATTGGACCTCCTCAACGAGAAGAGCCCACTTTAGTGGCTGATCTTATTGATCACACCACTAGCACATGGAAGTACTCTCTACTCCACAGATTTTTTGACTCCTAGGTGGTTCACCAGATTGCATCTATTTCAGTATGACCCAGATTTGCCATGGATAAACTTATTTGGACTGCTTCAACTCATGGTGACTATACATTGAAATCAGCATATCACAACATCAAACATTCAGCAGAGAATAAACTCAACAGCGCACCCTCAACCTCACATCAACACCCAACTTTGCTATGACAAAAATTGTGGAAAATGCACACTGCTCCTAAGGTATGACATGTTTTGTGGTTACTGTGCCAAAATAGTTTAGCGACAAGAGTGAATCTGCATCATAGACATATCATTGAGAATCCACAATGTCCTATTTGCGATCAAGACACCCCGGAAACCTTGGAACATTTGTTCCTGTTCTGTCCATGGGTTTTGCGTGTTTGGAGTCATCCCCAGATTAACCTCCCCATTCAAACTCAGCATATACAGCATATCACAGACTGGATCGTAGAGCATGCCTGTGAACAGAAACCCTTACTTGGTTTGCCAGTGATTGCCACTGTCCTTTGGCACATCTGGAAGGCTCGAAATGCGTTTATTTTTGGACGAAAAAATCCTGATCCGCATCATGTGGCTGAAGAAGCACTACTTCAATCTCATGTGGCTACTACTGTTGCTCATTCTTCCACCTGCAAAGCCACTTTGTTTTAGAATCATGGAGCTTTATGGAGACCCCCAGATCCGGGGGTTTTAAAGGTCAATATTGATGGATCTTATCAACTGGGAAGCAGGGAAGGGACTATGGCTTGTGTGTGTTGTGATTCGCAGGGACAACTTACTGGTGGCTTCTCAGATAGCTTTGTTGCATTCTCGGCTCTACAGGCGAAGATCCACGCTTGCTCGCTTGCTCTCCGGCATTCGCTCGATCAAGGCCTCTCTCATGCTGCGCTGACTCTTGAATCGGATTGCCAGACCCTCATTGAGACACTGAAGGGTTAGTGCCCGCCGCCATGGGCAGAACGAAGCCTCTTCTCTGAAGCTGCCTTCCTGCTTTCGTTTTTTCCCAATCTTTCCCTTGCCTTCTGTCGTCGTGAGGTGAATGTTGCTGCTGACTGGGCTGCGAAGGCCCATAGGGTAAATTCCAAGCAAAGTAATTGGGCTATCTTTCCCCCTCCCCCTCTGTTAGAACTTGTTTACGCTGATGCGATAGCTGCTGGTTGTAATCGATTTGGTCCCTCTATATAAAAATTACTATTTGACAAAAAAAAAAATCTGTAGACCAACCGGCGAATCACTCAAGAAGGTTATTTCTAGCAAGATCTTCTACAACTCACTTGGCAAGTTAAGCATTAGTGATATCTATGCAACAACTTGAAGGGGAGTGTTGGTGTGATTTGTCAATTAAGACTAATTGGAGAAATTGTAGGGTTGATTAGTTGTTAAATTTTTACTATTAATGTCCTTATTTTGAGGATCAACCATATTCTTAGCCTCAGATAGTGCATAGTGGTAGTTATTTCTCTATACAAATATATATGCTATCGTATTCATTCAGAGAGAGATAATGAAAAGGGACTAATTCCTTAAAATTATCCAACTTGAGGTCCAATCCATATTTTTCTCCCAAGTTTTATTGTCTTGAAGAATATCCTAAACTTTAGATCCAGTCCAAATCCACCCCAAACTTTTCTTTGTTTAGAAGAAACCCCCAACTTTAAATTTAGCCCCAAATTTACTCTAGTCCTAAATCATCCTTTGTTAACCCTTTGTCCAAAACTTGCCGTTAGTCGTCTCTAATTTTCATATCCTAGAATAATTTCATTTTAGAAATAATTTTTCATGTCACCTCGTTGATGTGGAAATGCCACGTGAAGTTTGGATTGGAACGCAAGGGTAGATTTAAGAACATATTGAAAATTCTGGTGTTCTTTTTTAGAAAAACAAAATTTGGGGTAGATTTGAGATTGAATATAAAGTTTTGGTTATTTACGAGATAAAAAAAAGTTGTGGACAAAATTGAGATTGAACTAAAGTTGAGGGCTTTTTAGAGAATTAGACATGATGGCAAGAGAAAAACGTATTTGTTCATCATTAACATCCTATATTCACAAACTAATTCAAAAATCAACTATTTGTCTAATAAATCAGCTACAAGTCTCGACATTATCTTTAATGGACTTCGATGTCGTACACCGTCAGTTGGGAACAAACCTCGACCTCGAGTTTTAAAATGTTCGATTATCCTATCGCACAAACATCTGTCAATCTACATAGGCTTTGGATCAACGCCTTCGAAGGCAGCGGCTTTTCATAGCTTTAGAAAGCATTTTACCGAAACTCAGCAAGTGAATACTCAACTGAATCTTCATATTTTATTAGTATGACAAATGCTTGCTTCTCTTCTGCAACTTCTAACAGAATATCAAAGTCCTTAAATTCGAAACCATCTATCTTTCCGAGTGGAGATTCGAGGCCCTCGACTTTTTGCTGTCAAGGCTCGTGAACAACACTTTAAAGGGACGAAGTTTAAAACCATCGGCTTTCCACGAAGTTATTGTCGAGAAAATCTGGCCCGTGCATGGACATGCTTGATCCTCGAATTTGTCGTGAAATATTACAGTCCCCAAGGCTCGTATGCCCAAATGCTATTTTGCCGCCGTAAACACGTTTGATTGTATAGTCCCAACGCCAAATATGGTCTCCTTAACAGCCTTCGCTTGTTTTCCCAAAGCCATTGGCAGAGACTCTTCATCTCGGTGACGATCTTCTAACAAACGCTCCTACGAGGCCAAAGTACCACAATTTCATCCTTCCGTTCTTGAGAATCTGTGTACACGAGAAATCTAGGATGAGCATTGGGTCCAGTTTGATTCTAGCACCTGCCTGGTCGATTCGATCCCCAGCTGATTCTCGGGAGAACTGGACAACGACCAATTTGATTTCCATACTAGGGCCAGAACAGCCAGCTCCGGAAATTGGTTTTAAAGCTGTTAATACTTTTGCAACCATCAATATTTGAATCATGATTTCAGTTTGATCAACTAACCACAAAACCAGGAATCTCCTTGTAATGAAATAATGCAACTTTTTTTTTTTTTTTTTATCGTAAAAGTTCGAATTTTTACCCAAAACATAGTGATAAGTTGGTTTCCGGGGTACCCAAGAACCGGACTAGAACCCAATTGTTTTTGGAACTGAGGGTCTACGTGGCTACGACTCTCGCTCAAATTTCTTCACCGCGCTACTTTCAAGGAAGTACTGTGCGGCCATTGAATCACCGTCTCACTGCGTGGCTACGACTCTCGCTCGAGGAGCCCACTTGCGGCCGGACTTGAAAGAGAAAGGGACGACCTGGGGTTTGAGCCAGAAAGAACTTTGCTTTTGGGGCTGTTTTTGGTTCGGCGCCAAAAGCCCTGGGAAAAATTTCAACCGTTTGGTTCAAAGATTTGGAGCCATACTTGGGGAATGCTAGTATTTGGAATGCTCGGAATGCTGAGGGGGGTTTAATGAATTTTTTTCTTCCAATATTGCCCTCACCGATAATTGAGTTTTCTTGTTTTACCCTAAAAAATAACTGTTCATCATCTTCCTTGTCTTCCTTGTTTCTTCAAGACCAAAGCTTAGCCGGCGGAGCTCAACCGGCCGGAGCGGGTTGCCCACGCACGGCCGTCGCCACACATCGCCGTGGCCACGCACCACTGTTGCCACACACCGCCGTGGCCACACACCACCGTCGCGTGGGTCGCGACCTCGCGGCGTTGCTTGGGTCACGCGACCCACGCGACGGGCCGAGCGGTGCTCGCCGACTAGATCCGGTCGCCACGCACCGCTGTTGCGTGGGTCGCGGCCTCAGGTGGCGTCGCGCAACCCACGCCGCTCAGCCCCCAGATTCGGTCGCCACGCACCGCCGTCGCGTGGGTCGCGGCCTTAGGCGGCGTCGCGCGACCCACACGACAGGCTAAGCGGTGCTCAGCCGGCTAGATCCGGTCGCCCTGAGGCTGCGCGACCCACAGGACGGCGGTGCGTGGGTTGAGCGACCCGACGCCTCCCCACCACCACAGCCACCAGCTGCCTCCCCCACCACAGCCACCGGCCGCCTCCCCCACTAGCTCCGATTGCCTCCCACTCGCTCCCCTCCTCTGTGTCAACATCTCCTCATCCTTTTTCCTTTTCTTTTTTTCCTTTTTCTTTTCACCTCAAAGCTATTTTGCAAAATGCTACATCAAAATAAAAGTTCCCAAACACTTCAGCATTCACCAAATGCCCATTCTTATGAAGATACTTGGGGAAATGCAAAGCCATTTCCTCAAAGTTGAACCAAACAGCCCCAATTGTCTTCTCTCATAAAGACCTTTTCACAACCCCCCCCCCCTCCTCCCTTTTGTCTTGTTGTGGCGGAGGACCTCTTTCCTCTCTTTCGTCCAACCTTTAGCAAAGGTGAGTACAACTCCTGAATTTCATTGTGCTGTTAAACTTGACATTTATCCAACAGAATCGAGTTTCAACCGTTCAAATTTGAAATATAATTTAACATAAAATACAATTTATTATTGACGCAATCTAGTTATTGTATGTGTGAACTGAGTGTAGTATACTAATTCTTAATATCCTAAAACACCTAGTATGAACGAATTGAAATCCTTTGATCATAGAAATGACACAATAAGAATAACAAAAGAAATCTGAAAACATAAGGAAAAGAAATAGTAATGAATCTTTAGTTCTAGCATTTAGTACCACTATGAGGCTGAAAATGTAATTCATGGTTTTAAATGTAGCTTCCTATTCAAGCGACCGTAGAAAGATATAAGTCTTGGAAAAGTAGCTTCCTATTCAGGCGACCGTAGAAAATTATGAGTCCTGGAAAAGTAGATTCCTATTCAGGCGACCGTAGAAAGGTACGAATCTCGAAAAAGCAATTTTCCATTCAGGCGACTGTAGAAAGGTACGGGTTTTTGAAAAAACAAATTTTCTATCAAGGTGACTGAACAAAGGTTCGGGTTCTAGACAACCGAATATTATCATACTAGGCAACCGTAGAAAGGTACAGATTCTTAGGAAAGCAACTCTCCTTTACAAAACCCTGTTACTAGTTTGGGCGATCGTATAAAGGTACGGGTCGTGGATGTATATTACCAACTATCTTGAATTACTCTACCCTCCATAAAGGTAAGTCATTCTAGATAAGTTCCTTTATTGTTTGCATTAGCATTTTCATGCATCATATAAATTGCATTTTAAAAGGATTCATTTTCTAACAAAGAATCATTTATTGCATGTGCATAGTCAAAATATCTATCTCAATTTGTCTTTGAAGGCAACCTCTACTAGCTCACTTTTAAAAAAGGGTAGCTATTGACACATAAATTTTGACAACCCGATTAGTTGTTTATTACATTAATTTTTAACCCTTAAACAAAAATATTAGAATTAAATTGCGTAACATATAATTTTAGTAGCATTTTAATTGCATTTACATTGGACCGACGGCGGATGGACTTAACTAATTGGCCTTGAATTTTATTGAGCCCATGAATTCAACCAAGTCCATGGATGAGAATCACATTATGCCTTTCACATGATGGCTGAAGCTCATATGATATGAGGAGGATATTGCATCATCAAGAGAATATTGCACTGACTTCAAAAAGGAAAAGATGTGATTGCAAGTGAGGTAATATTCGGCCAAGCAAAAGGGAAGGAAGAGATATATTTGTCCAAAGAAGAATAAGCTTTCTCACATGTAAAAGTGGACTTGATATATATTAAGGGAGATATTCTTGGTCAAAAGGAAATCATTCATGAAGATTAGCAGCACGTTAAGCGTGGAAGAGAACAAAATAGCAAATCAAGATTATTTCTCTGTAGTTTAAAGACAAACAGGAAAGAGAAATTGGAGAATCTTTCTAAATATTTACCCTTCTGTTTTGACGTGCAGAGTGAACAATATATGTTGCGGAATATAGATCAACGAATCAAATAAAATAATCGGAAGGAAGAAAAGGAAATCAAACGTCGGATTTACGTAGTTTAGTCCGAATATCGGAATCTATGTCTACGGGGAGAGCAGTACGGAATTTCACAATAGAAACAAGTGACACACAGGAGATTACAATCACTCGAGTACTCAAACACACTCTCGGTGTTTCTCAACCTTAAATTACACCCAAATAATTTATACAGTATTTAGCTCATCATAATTCTTAGTGAAACCTCACTCAAGGAATTAAATAAATTCTACTAATAAGAATTTAATTGGCTAAAAAACTCGAGTATAATTACAACCAGAAAAATCCTCACATAAGAGAACTCTCTGTGCTCTTATGCGGTCTCAAAGCTCTCTCTCGACTACCGAAATAACTCGGCGCCATCTTCTCCTTCGCTCCTTTGACTTTTATAGAGAATCCATCTCAACAGATGGGCTCCTCGCGGCTTCCTCTTTTTGGCTTGGCATGTTGGAGTCATTCTTCACGTGAAAGAAAAGACAAAACAAGCCCAAAGCCCACCTTAATCCATGGGCGTCCATACATGTGGAGAGAAGAAAAAATGGGCGTATGAGCCTTTCTTTTCCTCTCTCTATGACTCCTGCAGTGAATGCCATCATTGCACTTTTTTTCATGCACGCCAACTCCGCAGCTCTCTTGAATAAGTCCAACCTGAGCATTATTCTCCCTTGCACTTCAGCCGAATAAACAAAAGACAAATAACTTCTATTTGCATCAAATAGAAGGAGTAATTTTGGACTTTCCCTCTTAAGGCTACACGCTTCAATCTGTCCACATTCCTCATTCTTGAACGAGGCATGTGCATAGTAATTATTGCACGAACAAACAAAGTCGAAAAGGCGTTCTTCAAAATTACTCGGTTTAATTTGAAATGTTGAAATGCGAGATGTATTTTAACAATATAAAAGGAGACAAAGAAGAGATTCTGGAGAAGGCCACGCAATTCAATATAAGGCCACATATTGAATACATGACCACAATTAAAGAGAAAATTGAGAGGAAAAGACGGGAGATGCTTGAAAGCTTTTGCGAAAAGAGAACACGAGAGAGAGAGGGCTGTCTTCCTCCCCAGGGCGTGCCTCCTCGACACAAACGGTGCCACTCTTTCGGCTTGGCATGTTGGAGTCATTCTTCACGTGAAAGAAAAGACAAAACAAGCCCAAAGCCCACCATAATCCATGGGCGTCCATACATGTGGAAAGAAGAAAAAATGGGCGTATGAGCCTTTCTTTTCTTCTCTCTTTGACTCCTGCAGTGAATGCCATCATTGCACTTTTTTTCATGCACGCCAACTCCGCAGCTCTCTTGAATAAGTCCAACCTGAGCATTATTCTCCCTTGCACTTCAGCCGAATAAACAAAAGACAAATAACTTCTATTTGCATCAAATACAGGGAGTAATTTTGGACTTTCCCGCTTAAGGCTGCACGCTTCATTCTGTCCACATTCCTCATTCTTGAACGAGGCATGTGCATAGTAATTATTGCACGAACAAACAAAGTCGAAAAGGCGTTCTCCAAAATTACTCGGTTTAATTTGAAATGTTGAAATGCGAGACGTATTTTAACAATATAAAAGGAGACAAAGAAGAGGTTCTGGAGAAGGCCACGCAATTCAATATAAGGCCACATATTGAATACATGGCCACAATTAAAGAGAAAATTGAGAGGAAAAGACGGGAGATGCTTGAAAGCTTTTGCAGAAAAGACAACACGAGAGAGAGAGAGGGCTGTCTTCCTCCCTGGGGCCTGCCTCCTCTGACACAAACGGTGCCACTCTTTCGGCTTGGCATGTTGGAGTCATTCTTCACGTGAAAGAAAAGACAAAACAAGCCCAAAGCCCAACATAATCCATGGGCGTCCATACATGTGGAGAGAAGAAAAAATGGGCGTATGAGCCTTTCTTTTCTTCTCTCTTTGACTCTGCAGTGAATGCCATCATTGCACTTTTTTTCATGCACGCAAACTCCGCAGCTCTCTTGAATAAGTCCAACCTGAGCATTATTCTCCCTTGCACTTCAGCCGAATAAACAAAAGACAAATAACTTCTATTTGCATCAAATACAAGGAGTAATTTTGGCCTTTCCCTCTTAAGGCTGCACGCTTCATTCTGTCCACATTCCTCATTCTTGAACGAGGCATGTGCATAGTAATTATTGCACGAAAAAACAAAGTCAAAAAGGCGTTCTCCAAAATTACTCGGTTTAATTTGAAATGATGAAATGCGAGACGTATTTTAACAATATAAAAGGAGACAAAGAAGAGGTTCTGGAGAAGGCCACGCAATTCAATATAAGGCCACATATTGAATACATGACCACAATTAAAGAGAGAATTGAGAGGAAAAGGCGGGAGATGCCTGAAAGCTTTTGCAGAAAAGACGACACGAGAGAGAGAGGGCTGTCTTCCTCCCTGGGGCCTGCCTCCTCTGTCACAAACGGTGCCACTCTTTCTGGCTTGGCATGTTGGAGTCATTCTTCACGTGAAAGAAAAGACAAAACAAGCCCAAAGCCCACCATAATCCATGGGCGTCCATACATGTGGAGAGAACAAAAAATGGGCGTATGAGCCTTTCTTTTCTTCTCTCTTTGACTCCTGCAGTGAATGCCATGATTGCACTTTTTTTCATGCACGCAAACTCCGCAGCTCTCTTGAATAAGTCCAACCTGAGCATTATTCTCTCTTGCACTTCAGCCGAATAAACAAAAGACAAATAACTTCTATTTGCATCAAATACAAGGAGTAATTTTGGACTTTCCCTCTTAAAGCTGCACGCTTCATTCTGTCCACATTCCTCATTCTTGAACGAGGCATGTGCATAGTAATTATTGCACGAACAAACAAAGTCGAAAAGGCGTTCTCCAAAATTACTCGGTTTAATTTGAAATGTTGCAATACGAGACGTATTTTAACAATATAAAAGGAGACAAAGAAGAGGTTCTGGAGAAGGCCACGCAATTCAATATAAGGCCACATATTGAATAAATGACCACAATTAAAGAGAAAATTTAGAGGAAAAGACGGGAGATGCTTGAAAGCTTTTGCAGAAAAGACAACACGAGAGAGGGAGGGCTGTCTTCCTCCCTAAGGTCTTCCTCCTCTGACACAAAGGGTGCCACTCTTTCTGGCTTGGCATGTTGGAGTCATTCTTCACGCGAAAGAAAAGAGAAAACAAGCCCAAAGCCCACCATAATCCATGGGCGTCCATACATGTGGAGAGAAGAAAAAATGGGCGTATGAGCCTTTCTTTTATTCTCTCTTTGACTCCTGCAGTGAATGCCATCATTGCACTTTTTTTCATGCACGCCAATTCGGCAGCTCTCTTGAATAAGTCCAACCTGAGCATTATTCTCCCTTGCACTTCAGCCGAATAAACAAAAGACAAATAACTTCTATTTGCATCAAATACAAGGAGTAATTTTGGACTTTCCGTCTTAAGGCTGCACGCTTCATTTACGTCCACATTCCTCATTCTTGAACGAGGCATGTGCATAGTAATTATTGCACGAACAAACAAAGTCGAAAAGGCGTTCTACAAAATTACTCGCTTTAATTTCAAATGTTGAAATGCGAGACCTATTTTAACAATATAAAAGGAGACCAAGAAGAGGTTCTGGAGAAGGCGACGCAATTCAATATAAGGCCACATATTGAATACATGACCACAATTAAAGAGAAAATTGAGAGGAAAAGACGGGAGATGCTTGAAAGCTTTTGCAGAAAAGACAACACGAGAGAGAGAGGGCTGTCTTCCTCCCTGGGGCCTGCCTCCTCTGACACAAACGGTGCTACTCTTTCTGGCTTGGCATGTTGGAGTCGTTCTTCACGGGAAAGAAAAGACAAAACAAGCCCAAAGCCCACCATAATCCATGGGCGTCCATACATGTGGAGAGAAGAAAAAATGGGCGTCTGAGCCTTTCTTTTCTTCTCTCTTTGACTCCTGCAGTGAATGCCATCATTGCACTTTTTTCATGCACGCCAACTCCACAGCTCTCTTGAATAAGTCCAACTCGAGCATTATTCTCCCTTGCACTTCAGCGGAATAAACAAAAGACAAATAACTTCTATTTGCATCAAATACAAGGAGTAATTTTGGACTTTCCCTATTAAGGCTGCACGCTTCATTCTGTCCACATTCCTCATTCTTGAACGAGGCATGTGAATAGTAATTATTGCACGAAAAACAAAGTCAAAAGGCGTTCTCCAAAATTACTCGGTTTAATTTGAAATGTTGAAATGCGAGACGAATTTTAACAATATAAAGGGAGACAAAGAAGAGGTTCTGGAGAAGGCCACGCAATTCAATATAAGGCCACATATTGAATACATGACCACAATTAAAGAGAAAATTTACAGGAAAAGACGGGAGATGCTTGAATTCTTTTGCAGAAAAGACAACACGAGAGAGAGAGAGGGCTGTCTTCCTCCCTGGGGCCTGCCTCCTTTGACAAATACAGTGCCACTCTTTCTGCCTTGGCATGTTGCAGTCACTCTTCACGCGAAAGAAAAGACAAAACAAGCCCAAAGCCCACCATAATCCATGGGCGTCCATACATGTGGAGAGAAGAAAAAATGGGCGTATGAGCCTTTCTTTTCTTCTCTCTTTGACTCCTCTAGTGAATGCCATCATTGCACTTTTTTTTTCATGCACGCCAACTCCGCAGCTCTCTTGAATAAGTCCAACCTGAGCATTATTCTCCCTTGCAGTTCAGCCGAATAAACAAAAGACAAATAACTTCTATTTGCATCAAATACAAGGAGTAATTTTGGACTTTCCCTCTTAAGGCTTCACGCTTCATTCTGTCCACATTCCTCATTCTTGAACGAGGCATGGGCATAGTAATTATTGCACGAACAAACAAAGTGGAAAAGGCTTTCTCCAAAATTACTCGGTTTAATTTGAAATGTTGAAATGCGAGACGTATTTTAACAATATAAAAGGAGACAAAGAAGAGGTTCTGGAGAATGCCACGCAATTCAATATAAGGCCTCATATTGAATACATGACCACAATTAAAGAGATAATTGAGAGGAAAAGACGGGAGATGCTTGAAAGCTTTTGCAGAAAAGACAACACGAGAGAGAGAGGGCTGCCTTCCTCCCTGGGGCCTGCCTCCTCTGACACAAACGGTGCCACTCTTTCTGGCTTGGCATGTTGGAGTCATTCTTCACGTGAAAGAAAAGACAAAACAAGCCCAAAGCCCACCATAATCCATGGGCGTCCATACATGTAAAGAGAAGAAAAAATGGGCGTATGAGCCTTTTTTTTCTTCTCTCCTTGACTCCTGCAGTGAATGCCATCATTGCACTTTTTTTCATGAACGCCAACTCCGCAGCTCTCTTGAATAAGTCCAACCTGAGTATTATTCTCCCTTGCACTTCAGCCGAATAAACAAAAGACAAATAACTTCTATTTGCATCAAATACAAGGAGTAATTTTGGACTTTCCCTCTTAAGGCTGCACGCTTCATTCTGTCCACATTCCTCATTCTTGAACGAGGCATGTGCATAGTAATTATTGCACGAACAAACAAAGTCGAAAAGGCGTTCTCCAAAATTACTCGGTTTAATTTGAAATGTTGAAATGCGAGACGAATTTTAACAATATAAAAGGAGACAAAGAAGAGGTTCTGGAGAAGGCCACGCAATTGAATATAAGGCCACATATTGAATACTTGACCACAATTAAAGAGAAAATTTAGGAAAAGACGGGAGATGCTTGAAAGCTTTTGCGAAAAGACAACACGAGAGAGGGAGGCTGTCTTCCTCCCTCGGGGTCTTCCTCCTCGACACAAACGGTGCCACTCTTTCTGGCTTGGCATGTTGGAGTCATTCTTCACGCGAAAGAAAAGACAAAACAAGCCCAAAGCCCACCATAATCCATGGGCGTCCATACATGTGGAGATAAGAAAAAATGGTCGTATGAGCCTTTCTTTTCTTATCTCTTTGACTCCTGCAGTGAATGCCATCATTGCACTTTTTTTCATGCACGCCAACTCCGCAGCTCTCTTGAATAAGTCCAACCTGAGCATTACTCTCCCTTGCAGTTCAGCCAAATAAACAAAAGACAAATAACTTCTATTTGCATCAAATAGAAGGAGTAATATTGGACTTTCCCTCTTAAGGCTTCACGCTTGATGCTGTCCACATTCCTCATTCTTGAACGAGGCATGTGCATAGTAATTATTGCACGAACAAACAAAGTGGAAAAGGCGTTCTCCAAAATTACTCGGTTTAATTTGAAATGTTGAAATGCGAGACGTATTTTAACAATATAAAAGGAGACAAAGAAGAGGTTCTGGAGAAGGCCACGCAATTCAATATAAGGCCACATATTGAATAGATGACCACAATTAAAGAGAAAATTGAGAGGAAAAGACGGGAGATGCTTGAAAGCTTTTGCAGAAAAGAGAACACGAGAGAGAGAGGGCTGTCTTCCTCCCTGGGGCCTGCCTCCTCGACACAAACGGTGCCACTCTTTCGGCTTGGCATGTTGGAGTCATTCTTCACGTGAAAGAAAAGACAAAACAAGCCCAAAGCCCACCATAATCCATGGGCGTCCATACATGTGGAGAGAAGAAAAAATGGGCGTATGAGCCTTTCTTTTCTTCTCTCTTTGACTCCTGCAGTGAATGCCATCATTGCACTTTTTTTCATGCACGCAAACTCCGCAGCTCTCTTGAATAAGTCTAACCTGAGCATTATTCTCCCTTGCACTTCAGCCGAATAAACAAAAGACAAATAACTTCTATTTGCATCAAATACAGGGAGTAATTTTGGACTTTCCCTCTTAAGGCTGCACGCTTCATTCTGTCCACATTCGTCATTCTTGAACGAGGCATGTGCATAGTAATTATTGCACGAACAAACAAAGTGGAAAAGGCGTTCTCCAAAATTACACGGTTTAATTTGAAATGTTGAAATGCGAGACCTATTTTAACAATATAAAAGGAGACAAAGAAGAGGTTCTGGAGAAGGCCACGCAATTCAATATAAGGCCACATATTGAATACATCACCACAATTAAAGGGAAAATTGAGATGAAAAGACGGGAGATGCTTGAATGCTTTTGCAGAAAAGACAACACGAGAGAGAGAGGGCTGTCTTCCACCACAGGGCCTGCCTCCTCCTCGACACAAACGGTGCCACTCTTTCGGCTTGGCATGTTGGAGTCATTCTTCACGTGAAAGAAAAGACAAAACAAGCCCAAAGCCCACCATAATCCGTGGGCGTCCATACATGTGGAGAGAAAAAAATGGGCGTCGAGCCTTTCTTTTATTCTCTCTTTGACTCTCTGCAGTGAATGCCATCATTGCACTTTTTTTCATGCACGCCAACTCGCAGCTCTCTTGAATAAGTCCAACCTCGAGCATTATTCTCCCTTGCACTTCAGCCGAATAAACAAAAGACAAATAACTTCTATTTGCATCAAATACAAGGAGTAATTTTGGACTTTCCCTCTTAAGGCTGCACGCTTCATTCTGTCCACATTCCTCATTGTCGAACGAGGCATGTGCATAGTAATTATTGCACGAAAAAACAAAGTCGAAAAGGCGTTCTCCAAAATTACTCGGTTTAATTTGAAATGTTGAAATGCGAGACGTATTTTAACAATATAAAAGGAGACAAAGAAGAGGTTTCTGGAGAAGGCCACGCAATTCAATATAAGGCCACATATTGAATACATGACCACAATTAAAGAGAAAATTGAGAGGAAAAGACGGGAGATGCTTGAAAGCTTTTGCAGAAAAGACAACACGAGAGAGAGAGGGCTGTCTTCCTCCTTGGGGCTGCCTCCTCGACACAAACGGTGCCACTCTTTCGGCTTGGCATGTTGGAGTCATTCTTCACGTGAAAGAAAAGACAAAACAAGCCCAAAGCCCACCATAATCCATGGGCGTCCATACATGTGGAGAGAAGAAAAATGGGCGTATGAGCCTTTCTTTTATTCTCTCTTTGACTCTGCAGTGAATGCCATCATTGCACTTTTTTTCATGCACGCCAACTCCGCAGCTCTCTTGAATAAGTCTAACCTGAGCATTATTCTCCCTTGCACTTCAGCCGAATAAACAAAAGACAAATAACTTCTATTTGCATCAAATACAGGGGGTAATTTTGGACTTTCCCGCGTAAGGCTGCACGCTTCATTCTGTCCACATTCCTCATTCTTGAACGAGGCATGTGCATAGTAATTATTGCACGAACAAACAAAGTCGAAAAGGCGTTCTCCAAAATTACTCGGTTTAGTTTGAAATGTTGAAATGCGAGACGTATTTTAACAATAGAAAAGGAGACAAAGAAGAGGTTACGGAGAAGGCCACGCAATTCAATATAAGGCCACATATTGAATACATGACCACAATTAAAGAGAAAATTGAGAGGAAAATACGGGAGATGCTTGAAAGCTTTTGCAGAAAAGACAACACGGGAGAGAGAGGGCTGTCTTCCTCCCTGGGGCCTGCCTCCTCTGACACAAAGGGTGCCACTCTTTCTGGCTTGGCATGTTGGAGTCATTCTTCACGCGAAAGAAAAGACAAAACAAGCCCAAAGCCCACCATAATCCATGGGCGTCCATACATGAGGAGAGAAGAAAAAATGGGCGTATGAGCCTTTCTTTTCTTCTCTCTTTTACTCCTGCAGTGAATGCCATCATTGCACTTTTTTTCATGCACGCCAACTCCGCAGCTCTCTTGAATAAGTCCAACCTGAGCATTATTCTCCCTTGCACTTCAGCCGAATAAACAAAAGACAAATAACTTCTATTTGCATCAAATACAAGGAGTAATTTTGGACTTTCCCTCTTAAGGCTGCACGCTTCATTCTGTCCACATTCCTCATTCTTGAACGAGGCATGTGCATAGTAATTATTGCACGAACAAACAAAGTGGAAAAGGCGTTCTCCAAAATTACTTTGTTTAATTTGAAATGTTGAAATGCGAGACCTATTTTAACAATATAAAAGGAGACAAAGAAGAGGTTCTGGAGAAGGCCACGCAATTCAATATAAGGCCACATATTGAATACATCACCACAATTAAAGGGAAAATTGAGAGGAAAAGACGGGAGATGCTTGAATGCTTTTGCAGAAAAGACAACACGAGAGAGAGAGGGCTGTCTTCCACCCTGGGGCCTGCCTCCTCTGACACAAACGGTGCCACTCTTTCTGGCTTGGCATGTTGGAGTCATTCTTCACGTGAAAGAAAAGACAAAACAAGCCCAAAGCCCACCATAATCCGTGGGCGTCCATACATGTGGAGAGAAGAAAAAATGGGCGTCTGAGCCTTTCTTTTTTTCTCTCTTTGACTCCTGCAGTGAATGCCATCATTGCACTTTTTTTCATGCACGCCAACTCTGCAGCTCTCTTGAATAAGTCCAACCTGAGCATTATTCTCCCTTGCACTTCAGCCCGAATAAACAAAAGACAAATAACTTCTATTTGCATCAAATACAAGGAGTAATTTTGGACTTTCCCTCTTAAGGCTGCACGCTTCATTCTGTCCACATTCCTCATTGTTGAACGAGGCATGTGCATAGTAATTATTGCACGAAAAAACAAAGTCGAAAAGGCGTTCTCCAAAATTACTCGGTTTAATTTGACATGTTGAAATGCGAGACGTATTTTAACAATATAAAAGGAGACAAAGAAGAGGTTCTGGAGAAGGCCACGCAATTCAATATAAGGCCACATATTGAATACATGACCACAATTAAAGAGAAAATTGAGAGGAAAAGACGGGAGATGCTTGAAAGCTTTTGCAGAAAAGACAACACGAGAGAGACAGAGGGCTGTCTTCCTCCTTGGGGCCTGCCTCCTCTGACACAAACGGTGCCACTCTTTCTGGCTTGGCATGTTGGAGTCATTCTTCACGTGAAAGAAAAGACAAAACAAGCCCAAAGCCCACCATAATCCATGGGCGTCCATACATGTGGAGAGAAGAAAAAATGGGCGTATGAGCCTTTCTTTTATTCTCTCTTTGACTCCTGCAGTGAATGCCATCATTGCACTTTTTTTCATGCACGCCAACTCCGCAGCTCTCTTGAATAAGTCTAACCTGAGCATTATTCTCCCTTGCACTTCAGCCGAATAAACAAAAGACAAATAACTTCTATTTGCATCAAATACAGGGGGTAATTTTGGACTTTCCCGCGTAAGGTTGCACGCTTCATTCTGTCCACATTCCTCATTCTTGAACGAGGCATGTGCATAGTAATTATTGCACGAACAAACAAAGTCGAAAAGGCGTTCTCCAAAATTACTCGGTTTAGTTTGAAATGTTGAAATGCGAGACGTATTTTAACAATAGAAAAGGAGACAAAGAAGAGGTTCTGGAGAAGGCCACGCAATTCAATATAAGGCCACATATTGAATACATGACCACAATTAAAGAGAAAATTGAGAGGAAAATACGGGAGATGCTTGAAAGCTTTTGCAGAAAAGACAACACGAGAGAGAGGGCTGTCTTCCTCCCAGGGCCTGCCTCCTCGACACAAAGGGTGCCACTCTTTTTCGGCTTGGCATGTTGGAGTCATTCTTCACGCGAAAGAAAAGACAAAACAAGCCCAAAGCCCACCATAATCCATGGGCGTCCATACATGAGGAGAGAAGAAAAAATGGGCGTATGAGCCTTTCTTTTCTTCTCTCTCTTTGACTCCTGCGGTGAATGCCATCATTGCACTTTTTTTCATGCACGCCAACTCCGCAGCTCTCTTGAATAAGTCCAACCCGAGCATTATTCTCCCTTGCACTTCAGCCGAATAAACAAAAGACAAATAACTTCTATTTGCATCAAATACAAGGAGTAATTTTGGACTTTCCCTCTTAAGGCTGCACGCTTCATTCTGTCCACATTCCTCATTCTTGAACGAGGCATGTGCATAGTAATTATTGCACGAACAAACAAAGTGGAAAAGGCGTTCTCCAAAATTACACGGTTTAATTTGAAATGTTGAAATGCGAGACCTATTTTAACAATATAAAAGGAGACAAAGAAGAGGTTACGGAGAAGGCCACGCAATTCAATATAAGGCCACATATTGAATACATCACCACAATTAAAGGGAAAATTGAGAGGAAAAGACGGGAGATGCTTGAATGCTTTTGCGAAAAGACAACACGAGAGAGAGAGGGCTGTCTTCCACCCCTGGGGCCTGCCTCCTCGACACAAACGGTGCCACTCTTTCGGCTTGGCATGTTGGAGTCATTCTTCACGTGAAAGAAAAGACAAAACAAGCCCAAAGCCCACCATAATCCATGGGCGTCCATACATGTGGAGAGAAGAAGAAAAAATGGGCGTATGAGCCTTTCTTTTTTTCTCTCTTTGACTCTGCAGATGAATGCCATCATTGCACTTTTTTTCATGCACGCCAACTCGCAGCTCTCTTGAATAAGTCCAACCCGAGCATTATTCTCCCTTGCACTTCAGCCGAATAAACAAAAGACAAATAACTTCTATTTGCATCAAATACAAGGAGTAATTTTGGACTTTCCCTCTTAAGGCTGCACGCTTTCATTCTGTCCACATTCCTCATTGTTGAACGAGGCATGTGCATAGTAATTATTGCACGAAAAAACAAAGTCGAAAAGGCGTTCTCCAAAATTACTCGGTTTAATTTGAAATGTTGAAATGCGAGACGTATTTTAACAATATAAAAGGAGACAAAGAAGAGGTTACGGAGAAGGCCACGCAATTCAATATAAGGCCACATATTGAATACATGACCACAATTAAAGAGAAAATTGAGAGGAAAAGACGGGAGATGCTTGAAAGCTTTTGCGAAAAGACAACACGAGAGAGAGAGAGGGCTGTCTTCCTCCTTGGGGCCCGCCTCCTCCTCGACACAAACGGTGCCACTCTTTCGGCTTGGCATGTTGGAGTCATTCTTCACGTGAAAGAAAAGACAAAACAAGCCCAAAGCCCACCATAATCCATGGGCGTCCATACATGTGGAGAGAAGAAAAAAATGGGCGTATGAGCCTTTCTTTTATTCTCTCTTTGACTCTGCAGTGAATGCCATCATTGCACTTTTTTTCATGCACGCCAACTCCGCAGCTCTCTTGAATAAGTCTAACCTGAGCATTATTCTCCCTTGCACTTCAGCCGAATAAACAAAAGACAAATAACTTCTATTTGCATCAAATACAAGGGGAGTAATTTTGGACTTTCCCTCGTAAGGTTGCACGCTTCATTCTGTCCACATTCCTCATTCTTGAACGAGGCATGTGCATAGTAATTATTGCACGAACAAACAAAGTCGAAAAGGCGTTCTCCAAAATTACTCGGTTTAATTTGAAATGTTGAAATGCGAGACGTATTTTAACAATAGAAAAGGAGACAAAGAAGAGGTTACGGAGAAGGCCACGCAATTCAATATAAGGCCACATATTGAATACATGACCACAATTAAAGAGAAAATTGAGAGGAAAATACGGGAGATGCTTGAAAGCTTTTGCGAGAAAAGACAACACCGGAGAGAGAGGGCTGTCTTCCTCCCTGGGGCCTGCCTCCTCTGACACAAAGGGTGCCACTCTTTCTGGCTTGGCATGTTGGAGTCATTCTTCACGCGAAAGAAAAGACAAAACAAGCCCAAAGCCCACCATAATCCATGGGCGTCCATACATGTGGAGAGAAGAAAAAATGGGCGTATGAGCCTTTCTTTTCTTCTCTCTTTGACTCTGCAGTGAATGCCATCATTGCACTTTTTTTTTCATGCACGCCAACTCCGCAGCTCTCTTGAATAAGTCCAACCCGAGCATTATTCTCCCTTGCACTTCAGCCGAATAAACAAAAGACAAATAACTTCTATTTGCATCAAATACAAGGAGTAATTTTGGACTTTCCCTCTTAAGGCTGCACGCTTCATTCTGTCCACATTCCTCATTCTTGAACGAGGCATGTGAATAGTAATTATTGCACGAACAAACAAAGTGGAAAAGGCGTTCTCCAAAATTACGGTTTAATTTGAAATGTTGAAATGCGAGACCTATTTTAACAATATAAAAGGAGACAAAGAAGAGGTTACGGAGAAGGCCACGCAATTCAATATAAGGCCACATATTGAATACATCACCACAATTAAAGGGAAAATTGAGAGGAAAAGACGGGAGATGCTTGAATGCTTTTGCGAGAAAAGACAACACGAGAGAGAGGGCTGTCTTCCTCCGGGGCCTGCCTCCTCTGACACAAACGGTGCCACTCTTTCTGGCTTGGCATGTTGGAGTCATTCTTCACGTGAAAGAAAAGACAAAACAAGCCCAAAGCCCACCATAATCCGTGGGCGTCCATACATGTGGAGAGAAGAAAAAATGGGCGTCTGAGCCTTTCTTTTATTCTCTCTTTGACTCCTGCAGTGAATGCCATCATTGCACTTTTTTTCATGCACGCCAACTCCGCAGCTCTCTTGAATAAGTCCAACCTGAGCATTATTCTCCCTTGCACTTCAGCCGAATAAACAAAAGACAAATAACTTCTATTTGCATCAAATACAAGGAGTAATTTTGGACTTTCCCTCTTAAGGCTGCACGCTTCATTCTGTCCACATTCCTCATTCTTGAACGAGGCATGTGCATAGTAATTATTGCACGAACAAACAAAGTCGAAAAGGCATTCTCCAAAATTACTCGTTTAATTTGAAATGTTGAAATGCGAGACGTATTTTAACAATATAAAAGGAGACAAAGAAGAGGTTCGAAGAAGGCCACGCAATTCAATATAAGGCCACATATTGAATACATGACCACAATTAAAGAGAAAATTTGAGAGGAAAAGACGGGAGATGCTTGAAAGCTTTTGCAGAAAAGACAACACGAGAGAGAGAGGGCTGTCTTCCTCCCTGGGGCCTGCCTCCTTTGACACAAACGGTGCCACTCTTTCTGGCTTGGCAAGTTGGAGTCATTCTTCACGTGAAAGAAAAGACAAAACAAGGCCAAAGCCCACCAAAATCCATGGGCGTCCATACATGTGGAGAGAAGAAAAAATGGGCATCTGAGCGTTTCTTTTCTTCTCTCTTTGACTCATGCAGTGAAAGCCATCATTGCACTTTTTTTCATGCACGCCAACTCCGCAGCTCTCTTGAATAAGTCCAACCTGAGCATTATTCTCCCTTGCACTTCAGCCGAATAAACAAAAGACAAATAACTTCTATTTGCATCAAATACAAGGAGTAATTTTGGACTTTCCCTATTAAGGCTGCACGCTTCATTCTGTCCACATTCCTCATTCTTGAACGAGGCATGTGCATAGTAATTATTGCACGAAAAACAAAGTCAAAAAGGCGTTCTCCAAAATTACTCGGTTTAATTTGAAATGTTGAAATGCGAGAAGTATTTTAACAATATAAAAGGAGACAAAGAAGAGGTTACGGAGAAGGCCACGCAATTCAATATAAGGCCACATATTGAATACATGGCCACAATTAAAGAGAAAATTGAGAGGAAAAGACGGGAGATGCTTGAAAGCTTTTGCGAGAAAAGACAACACGAGAGAGAGAGAGAGGGCTGTCTTCCCCGGGGGCCTGCCTCCTCGACACAAACGGTGCCACTCTTTTTGGCTTGGCATGTTGGAGTCATTCTTCACGGGAAAGAAAAGACAAAACAAGCCCAAAGCCCACCATAATCCATGGGCGTCCATACATGTGGAGAGAAGAAAAAATGGGCGTATGAGCCTTTCTTTTCTTCTCTCTTTGACTCTGCAGTGAATGCCATCATTGCACTTTTTTTCATGCACGCAAACTCCGCAGCTCTCTTGAATAAGTCCAACCTGAGCATTATTCTCCCTTGCACTTCAGCCGAATAAACAAAAGACAAATAACTTCTATTTGCATCAAATACAAGGAGTAATTTTGGCCTTTCCCTCTTAAGGCTGCACGCTTCATTCTGTCCACATTCCTCATTCTTGAACGAGGCATGTGCATAGTAATTATGGCACGAACAAACCAAGTGGAAAAGGCGTTCTCCAAAATTACTCGGTTTAATTTGAAATGTTGAAATGCGAGAAGTATTTTAACAATATAAAAGGAGACAAAGAAGAGGTTCTGGAGAAGGCCACGCAATTCAATATAAGGCCACATATTGAATAAATGACCACAATTAAAGAGAAAATTTAGAGGAAAAGACGGGAGATGCTTGAAAGCTTTTGCAGAAAAGACAACACGAGAGAGGGAGGGCTGTCTTCCTCCCTGGGGTCTTCCTCCTCTGACACAAACGGTGCCACTCTTTCTGGCTTGGCATGTTGGAGTCATTCTTCACGCGAAAGAAAAGACAAAACAAGCCCAAAGCCCACCATAATCCATTGGCGTCCATACATGTGGAGAGAAGGAAAAATGGGCGTATGAGCCTTTCTTTTATTCTCTCTTTGACTCCTGCAGTGAATGCCATCATTGCACTTTTTTTCATGCACGCCAACTCGGCAGCTCTCTTGAATAAGTCCAACCGAGCATTATTCTCCCTTGCACTTCAGCCGAATAAACAAAAGACAAATAACTTCTATTTGCATCAAATACAAGGAGTAATTTTGGACTTTCCCTCTTAAGGCTGCACGCTTCATTCTGTCCACATTCCTCATTCTTGAACGAGGCATGTGCATAGTAATTATTGCACGAACAAACAAAGTCGAAAAGGCGTTCTCCAAAATTACTCGGTTTAATTTGAAATGTTGAAATGCGAGACCTATTTTAAGAATATAAAAGGAGACAAAGAAGAGGTTTTGGAGAAGGGCCACGCAATTCAATATAAGGCCACATATTGAATACATGACCACAATTAAAGAGAAAATTGAGAGGAAAAGACGGGAGATGCTTGAAAGCTTTTGCGAGAAAAGACAACACGAGAGAGAGAGGGCTGTCTTCCTCCCTGGGGCCTGCCTCCTCGACACAAACGGTGCCACTCTTTCGGCTTGGCATGTTGGAGTCATTCTTCACGGAAAGAAAAGACAAAACAAGCCCAAAGCCCACCATAATCCATGGGCGTCCATACATGTGGAGAGAAGAAAAAATGGGCGTATGAGCCTTTCTTTTCTTCTCTCTTTGACTCCCGCAGTGAATGCCATCATTGCACTTTTTTTCATGCACGCAAACTCCGCAGCTCTCTTGAATAAGTCCAACCCGAGCATTATTCTCCCTTGCACTTCAGCCGAATAAACAAAAGACAAATAACTTCTATTTGCATCAAATACAAGGAGTAATTTTGGACTTTCCCTCTTAAGGCTGCACGCTTCATTCTGTCCACATTCCTCATTCTTGAACGAGGCATGTGAATAGTAATTATTGCACGAAAAACAAAGTCAAAAGGCGTTCTCCAAAATTACTCGGTTTAATTTGAAATGTTGAAATGCGAGACGTATTTTAACAATATAAAAGGAGACAAAGAAGAGGTTTTGGAGAAGGCCACGCAATTCAATATAAGGCCACATATTGAATACATGACCACAATTAAAGAGAAAATTGAGAGGAAAAGACGGGAGATGCTTGAATTTTTGCAGAAAAGACAACACGAGAGAGAGAGGGCTGTCTTCCTCACAGGGCCTGCCTCCTTTGACAAATACGGTGCCACTCTTTCTGGCTTGGCATGTTGGATTCATTCTTCACGCGAAAGAAAAGACAAAACAAGCCCAAAGCCCACCATAATCCATGGGCGCCCATACATGTGGAGAGAAGAAAAAATGGGCGTATGAGCCTTTCTTTTTTCTTCTCTCTTTGACTCTGCGGTGAATGCCATCATTGCACTTTTTTTCATGCACGCCAACTCCGCAGCTCTCTTGAATAAGTCCAACCTGAGCATTATTCTCCCTTGCACTTCAGCCGAATAAACAAAAGACAAATAACTTCTATTTGCATCAAATACAAGGAGTAATTTTGGACTTTCCCTCTTAAGGCTGCACGCTTCATTCTGTCCACATTCCTCATTCTTGAACGAGGCATGTGAATAGTAATTATTGCACGAAAAACAAAGTCAAAAAGGCGTTCTCCAAAATTACTCGGTTTAATTTGAAATGTTGAAATGCGAGACGTATTTTAACAATATAAAAGGAGACAAAGAAGAGGTTTTGGAGAAGGCCACGCAATTCAATATAAGGCCACATATTGAATACATGACCACAATTAAAGAGAAAATTGAGAGGAAAAGACGGGAGATGCTTGAATTCTTTTGCGAGAAAAGACAACACGAGAGAGAGAGAGGGCTGTCTTCCTCCCTGGGGCCTGCCTCCTTTGACAAAACGGTGCCACTCTTTCTGCCTTGGCATGTTGGATTCATTCTTCACGCGAAAGAAAAGACAAAACAAGCCCAAAGCCCACCATAATCCATGGGCGTCCATACATGTGGAGAGAAGAAAAAATGGGCGTATGAGCCTTTCTTTTCTTCTCTCTTTGACTCTGCAGTGAATGCCATCATTGCACTTTTTTTCATGCACGCCAACTCCGCAGCTCTCTTGAATAAGTCCAACTCGAGCATTATTCTCCCTTGCACTTCAGCCGGATAAACAAAAGACAAATAACTTCTATTTGCATCAAATACAAGGAGTAATTTTGGACTTTCCCTCTTAAGGCTGCACGCTTCATTCTGTCCACATTCCTCATTCTTGAACGAGGCATGTGAATAGTAATTATTGCACGAAAAACAAAGTCAAAAAGGCGTTCTCCAAAATTACTCGGTTTAATTTGAAATGTTGAAATGCGAGACGTATTTTAACAATATAAAAGGAGACAAAGAAGAGGTTCGGAGAAGGCCACGCAATTCAATATAAGGCCACATATTGAATACATGACCACAATTAAAAGAGAAAATTGAGAGGAAAAGACGGGAGATGCTTGAATTCTTTTGCAGAAAAGACAACACGAGAGAGAGAGGGCTGTCTTCCTCCCTGGGGCCTGCCTCCTTTGACAAATACGGTGCCACTCTTTCTGCCTTGGCATGTTGGATTCATTCTTCACGCGAAAGAAAAGACAAAACAAGCCCAAAGCCCACCATAATCCATGGGCGTCCATACATGTGGAGAGAAGAAAAATGGGCGTATGAGCCTTTCTTTTCTTCTCTCTTTGACTCCTCTAGTGAATGCCATCATTGCACTTTTTTTTCATGCATGCCAACTCCGCAGCTCTCTTGAATAAGTCCAACCCGAGCATTATTCTCCCTTGCACTTCAGCCGAATAAACAAAAGACAAATAACTTCTATTTCCATCAAATACAAGGAGTAATTTTGGACTTTCCCTCTTAAGGCTGCACGCTTCATTCGTCCACATTCCTCATTCTTGAACGAGGCATGTGCATAGTAATTATTGCATGAACAAACAAAGTCAAAAGGCGTTCTCCAAAATTACTCGGTTTAATTTGAAATGTTGCAATGCGAGACGTATTTTAAGAATATAAAAGGAGACAAAGAAGAGGTTCTGGAGAAGGCGACGCAATTCAATATAAGGCCACATATTGAATACATGACCACAATTAAAGAGAAAATTGAGAGGAAAAGACGGGAGATGCTTGAAAGGTTTTGCGAAAAGACAACACGAGAGAGAGAGGGCTGTCTTCCTCCCCGGGGCCTGCCTCCTCGACACAAACGGTGCCACTCTTTCGGGCTTGGCATGTTGGAGTCATTCTTCACGTGAAAGAAAAGACAAAACAAGCCCAAAGCCCACCATAATCCATGGGCGTCCATACATGTGGAGAGAGAAGAAAAATGGGCGTATGAGCCTTTCTTTTCTTCTCTCTTTGACTCCCTGCAAAGTGAATGCCATCATTGCACTTTTTTTCATGCACGCCAACTCGGCAGCTCTCTTGAATAAGTCCAACTCGAGCATTATTCTCCCTTGCACTTCAGCCGAATAAACAAAAGACAAATAACTTCTATTTGCATCAAATACAAGGAGTAATTTTGGACTTTCCCTCTTAAGGCTGCACGCTTCATTCTGTCCACATTCCTCATTCTTGAACGAGGCATGTGCATAGTAATTATTGCACGAACAAACAAAGTTAAAAAGGCGTTCTCCAAAATTACTCGGTTTAATTTGAAATGTTGAAATGCGAGACCTATTTTAAGAATATAAAAGGAGACAAAGAAGAGGTTTTGGAGAAGGCCACGCAATTCAATATAAGGCCACATATTGAATACATGACCACAATTAAAAGAAAATTGAGAGGAAAAGACGGGAGATGCTTGAAAGCTTTTGCGAAAAGACAACACGAGAGAGAGAGGGCTGTCTTCCTCCCCCTGGGGCCCTGCCTCCTCTCGACACAAACGGTGCCACTCTTTCGGCTTGGCATGTTGGAGTCATTCTTCACGTGAAAGAAAAGACAAAACAAGCCCAAAGCCCACCATAATCCATGGGCGTCCATACATGTGGAGAGAAGAAAAAATGGGCGTATGAGCCTTTCTTTTTCTTCTCTCTTTGACTCTCGCAGTGAATGCCATCATTGCACTTTTTTTCATGCACGCAAACTCCGCAGCTCTCTTGAATAAGTCCAACCTGAGCATTATTCTCCCTTGCACTTCAGCCGAATAAACAAAAGACAAATAACTTCTATTTGCATCAAATACAAGGAGTAATTTTGGACTTTCCCTCTTAAGGCTGCACGCTTCATTCTGTCCACATTCCTCATTCTTGAACGAGGCATGTGCATAGTAATTATTGCACGAACAAACAAAGTCGAAAAGGCGTTCTCCAAAATTACTCGGTTTAATTTGAAATGTTGAAATGCGAGACGTATTTTAACAATATAAAAGGAGACAAAGAAGAGGTTCGGAGAAGGCCACGCAATTCAATATAAGGCCACATATTGAATACATGACCACAATTAAAGAGAAAATTGAGAGGAAAAGACGGAGATGCTTGAAAGCTTTTGCGAAAAAAAGACAACACGAGAGAGGAGGGCTGTCTTCCTCCCCAGGGTCTGCCTCCTCTCGACACAAACGGTGCCACTCTTTTTCGGCTTGGCATGTTGGAGTCATTCTTCACGCGAAAGAAAAGACAAAACAAGCCCAAAGCCCACCATAATCCATGGGCGTCCATACATGTGGAGAGAAGAAAAAATGGGCGTATGAGCCTTTCTTTTCTTCTCTCTTTGACTCCTGCAGTGAATGCCATCATTGCACTTTTTTTTTCATGCACGCCAACTCGGCAGCTCTCTTGAATAAGTCCAACCGAGCATTATTCTCCCTTGCACTTCAGCCGAATAAACAAAAGACAAATAACTTCTATTTGCATCAAATACAAGGAGTAATTTTGGACTTTCCCTCTTAAGGCTGCACGCTTCATTCTGTCCACATTCCTCATTCTTGAACGAGGCATGTGCATAGTAATTATTGCACGAACAAACAAAGTCGAAAAGGCGTTCTCCAAAATTACTCGGTTTAATTTGAAATGTTGAAATGCGAGACGTATTTTAACAATATAAAAGGAGACAAAGAAGAGGTTTTGGAGAAGGCCACGCAATTCAATATAAGGCCACATATTGAATACATGACCACAATTAAAGAGAAAATTGAGAGGAAAAGACGGGAGATGCTTGAAAGCTTTTGCGAAAAGACAACACGAGAGAGAGGGGCTGTCTTCCTCCCCGGGGCCTGCCTCCTCGACACAAACGGTGCCACTCTTTCGGCTTGGCATGTTGGAGTCATTCTTCACGTGAAAGAAAAGACAAAACAAGCCCAAAGCCCACCATAATCCATGGGCGTCCATACATGTGGAGAGAAGAAAAAATGGGCGTATGAGCCTTTCTTTTCTTCTCTCTTTGACTCCCCTGCAGTGAATGCCATCATTGCACTTTTTTTCATGCACGCCAACTCCGCAGCTCTCTTGAATAAGTCCAACCCGAGCATTATTCTCCCTTGCACTTCAGCCGAATAAACAAAAGACAAATAACTTCTATTTGCATCAAATACAAGGAGTAATTTTGGACTTTCCCTCTTAAGGCTGCACGCTTTCATTCTGTCCACATTCCTCATTCTTGAACGAGGCATGTGCATAGTAATTATTGCACGAAAAACAAAGTCGAAAAGGCGTTCTCCAAAATTACTCGGTTTAATTTGAAATGTTGAAATGCGAGACGTATTTTAACAATATAAAAGGAGACAAAGAAGAGGTTTTGGAGAAGGCCACGCAATTCAATATAAGGCCACATATTGAATACATGACCACAATTAAAGAGAAAATTGAGAGGAAAAGACGGGAGATGCTTGAATTCTTTTGCGAGAAAAAGACAACACGAGAGAGAGAGGGCTGTCTTCCTCCCTGGGGCCTGCCTCCTTTGACAAAACGGTGCCACTCTTTCGGCTTGGCATGTTGGAGTCATTCTTCACGCGAAAGAAAAGACAAAACAAGCCCAAAGCCCACCATAATCCATGGGCGTCCATACATGTGGAGAGAAGAAAAATGGGCGTATGAGCCTTTCTTTTCTTCTCTCTTTGACTCCCGCAGTGAATGCCATCATTGCACTTTTTTTCATGCACGCCAACTCCGCAGCTCTCTTGAATAAGTCCAACCCGAGCATTATTCTCCCTTGCACTTCAGCCGGAATAAACAAAAGACAAATAACTTCTATTTGCATCAAATACAAGGAGTAATTTTGGACTTTCCTCTTAAGGCTGCACGCTTCATTCTGTCCACATTCCTCATTCTTGAACGAGGCATGTGCATAGTAATTATTGCACGAAAAACAAAGTCAAAAAGGCGTTCTCCAAAATTACTCGGTTTAATTTGAAATGTTGAAATGCGAGACGTATTTTAACAATATAAAAGGAGACAAAGAAGAGGTTACGGAGAAGGCCACGCAATTCAATATAAGGCCACATATTGAATACATGACCACAATTAAAGAGAAAATTGAGAGGAAAAGACGGGAGATGCTTGAATTCTTTTGCGTAGAAAAGACAACACGAGAGAGAGAGGGCTGTCTTCCTCCTGGGGGCCTGCCTCCTTTGACAAAACGGTGCCACTCTTTCGGCTTGGCATGTTGGATTCATTCTTCACGCGAAAGAAAAGACAAAACAAGCCCAAAGCCCACCATAATCCATGGGCGTCCATACATGTGGAGAGAAGAAAAAATGGGCGTATGAGCCTTTCTTTTCTTCTCTCTTTGACTCCTGCTAGTGAATGCCATCATTGCACTTTTTTTCATGCACGCCAACTCCGCAGCTCTCTTGAATAAGTCCAACCCGAGCATTATTCTCCCTTGCACTTCCGAATAAACAAAAGACAAATAACTTCTATTTGCATCAAATACAAGGAGTAATTTTGGACTTTCCCTCTTAAGGCTGCACGCTTCATTCTGTCCACATTCCTCATTCTTGAACGAGGCATGTGCATAGTAATTATTGCACGAACAAACAAAGTCAAAAGGCGTTCTCCAAAATTACTCGGTTTAATTTGAAATGTTGAAATGCGAGACGTATTTTAACAATATAAAAGGAGACAAAGAAGAGGTTGGAGAAGGCCACGCAATTCAATATAAGGCCACATATTGAATACATGACCACAATTAAAGAGAAAATTGAGAGGAAAAGACGGGAGATGCTTGAAAGCTTTTGCAGAAAAGACAACACGAGAGAGAGAGGGCTGTCTTCCTCCACGGGGCCTGCCTCCTTTGACAAATACGGTGCCACTCTTTTGGCTTGGCATGTTGGAGTCATTCTTCACGCGAAAGAAAAGACAAAACAAGCCCAAAGCCCACCATAATCCATGGGCGTCCATACATGTGGAGAGAAGAAAAAATGGGCGTATGAGCCTTTCTTTTCTTCTCTCTTTGACTCCTCTAGTGAATGCCATCATTGCACTTTTTTTCATGCACGCCAACTCCGCAGCTCTCTTGAATAAGTCCAACCTGAGCATTATTCTCCCTTGCACTTCAGCCGAATAAACAAAAGACAAATAACTTCTATTTGCATCAAATACAAGGAGTAATTTTGGACTTTCCCTCTTAAGGCTGCACGCTTCATTCTGTCCACATTCCTCATTCTTGAACGAGGCATGTGCATAGTAATTATTGCACGAACAAACAAAGTGGAAAAGGCGTTCTCCAAAATTACTCGGTTTAATTTGAAATGTTGAAATGCGAGACGTATTTTAACAATATAAAAGGAGACAAAGAAGAGGTTCGGAGAAGGCCACGCAATTCAATATAAGGCCACATATTGAATACATGACCACAATTAAAGAGAAAATTGAGAGGAAAAGACGGGAGATGCTTGAAAGCTTTTGCGAGAAAAGACAACACGAGAGAGAGAGGGCTGTCTTCCTCCCCGGGGCTCTGCCTCCTCGACACAAACGGTGCCACTCTTTCGGCTTGGCATGTTGGAGTCATTCTTCACGTGAAAGAAAAGACAAAACAAGCCCAAAGCCCACCATAATCCATGGGCGTCCATACATGTGGAGAGAAGAAAAATGGGCGTATGAGCCTTTCTTTTCTTCTCTCTTTGACTCTGCAGTGAATGCCATCATTGCACTTTTTTTCATGCACGCCAACTCCGCAGCTCTCTTGAATAAGTCCAACCTGAGCATTATTCTCCCTTGCACTTCAGCCGAATAAACAAAAGACAAATAACTTCTATTTGCATCAAATACAAGGAGTAATTTTGGACTTTCCCTCTTAAGGCTGCACGCTTCATTCTGTCCACATTCCTCATTCTTGAACGAGGCATGTGCATAGTAATTATTGCACGAACAAACAAAGTCAAAAAGGCGTTCTCCAAAATTACTCGGTTTAATTTGAAATGTTGAAATGCGAGACGTATTTTAACAATATAAAAGGAGACAAAGAAGAGGTTTTGGAGAAGGCCACGCAATTCAATATAAGGCCACATATTGAATACATGACCACAATTAAAGAGAAAATTGAGAGGAAAAGACGGGAGATGCTTGAAAGCTTTTTTGCGAAAAGACAACACGAGAGAGAGAGGGCTGTCTTCCTCCCAGGGGGCCTGCCTCCTCTGACACAAACGGTGCCACTCTTTCTGGCTTGGCATGTTGGAGTCATTCTTCACGTGAAAGAAAAGACAAAACAAGCCCAAAGCCCACCATAATCCATGGGCGTCCATACATGTGGAGAGAAGAAAAAATGGGCGTATGAGCCTTTCTTTTCTTCTCTCTTTGACTCTGCAGTGAATGCCATCATTGCACTTTTTTTCATGCACGCCAACTCCGCAGCTCTCTTGAATAAGTCCAACCTGAGCATTATTCTCCCTTGCACTTCAGCCGAATAAACAAAAGACAAATAACTTCTATTTGCATCAAATACAAGGAGTAATTTTGGACTTTCCCTCTTAAGGCTGCACGCTTCATTCTGTCCACATTCCTCATTCTTGAACGAGGCATGTGCATAGTAATTATTGCACGAACAAACAAAGTCGAAAAGGCGTTCTCCAAAATTACTCGGTTTAATTTGAAATGTTGAAATGCGAGACGTATTTTAACAATATAAAAGGAGACAAAGAAGAGGTTGGAGAAGGCCACGCAATTCAATATAAGGCCACATATTGAATACATGACCACAATTAAAGAGAAAATTGAGAGGAAAAGACGGGAGATGCTTGAAAGCTTTTGCGAGAAAAGACAACACGAGAGAGAGAGGGCTGTCTTCCTCCCCGGGGGTCTGCCTCCTTGACACAAACGGTGCCACTCTTTTCGGCTTGGCATGTTGGAGTCATTCTTCACGCGAAAGAAAAGACAAAACAAGCCCAAAGCCCACCATAATCCATGGGCGTCCATACATGTGGAGAGAAGAAAAAATGGGCGTATGAGCCTTTCTTTTCTTCTCTCTTTGACTCTGCAGTGAATGCCATCATTGCACTTTTTTTCATGCACGCAAACTCCGCAGCTCTCTTGAATAAGTCCAACCTGAGCATTATTCTCCCTTGCACTTCAGCCGAATAAACAAAAGACAAATAACTTCTATTTGCATCAAATACAAGGAGTAATTTTGGACTTTCCTCTTAAGGCTGCACGCTTCATTCTGTCCACATTCCTCATTCTTGAACGAGGCATGTGCATAGTAATTATTGCACGAACAAACAAAGTCAAAAAGGCGTTCTCCAAAATTACTCGGTTTAATTTGAAATGTTGAAATGCGAGACGTATTTTAACAATATAAAAGGAGACAAAGAAGAGGTTTTGGAAGGCCACGCAATTCAATATAAGGCCACATATTGAATACATGACCACAATTAAAGAGAAAATTGAGAGGAAAAGACGGGAGATGCTTGAAAGCTTTTGCGAGAAAAGACAACACGAGAGAGAGAGGGCTGTCTTCCTCCCTGGGGCCTGCCTCCTCTGACACAAACGGTGCCACTCTTTCTGGCTTGGCATGTTGGAGTCATTCTTCACGTGAAAGAAAAGACAAAACAAGCCCAAAGCCCACCATAATCCATGGGCGTCCATACATGTGGAGAGAAGAAAAATGGGCGTATGAGCCTTTCTTTTCTTCTCTCTTTGACTCTGCAGTGAATGCCATCATTGCACTTTTTTTCATGCACGCCAACTCCGCAGCTCTCTTGAATAAGTCCAACCTGAGCATTATTCTCCCTTGCACTTCAGCCGAATAAACAAAAGACAAATAACTTCTATTTGCATCAAATACAAGGAGTAATTTTGGACTTTCCCTCTTAAGGCTGCACGCTTCATTCTGTCCACATTCCTCATTCTTGAACGAGGCATGTGCATAGTAATTATTGCACGAACAAACAAAGTCAAAAAGGCGTTCTCCAAAATTACTCGGTTTAATTTGAAATGTTGAAATGCGAGACGTATTTTAACAATATAAAAGGAGACAAAGAAGAGGTTACGGAGAAGGCCACGCAATTCAATATAAGGCCACATATTGAATACATGACCACAATTAAAGAGAAAATTGAGAGGAAAAGACGGGAGATGCTTGAAAGCTTTTGCGAAAAGACAACACGAGAGAGAGAGGGCTGTCTTCCTCCCCGGGCCCTGCCTCCTTTGACACAAACGGTGCCACTCTTTCGGCTTGGCATGTTGGAGTCATTCTTCACGTGAAAGAAAAGACAAAACAAGCCCAAAGCCCACCATAATCCATGGGCGTCCATACATGTGGAGAGAAGAAAAATGGGCGTATGAGCCTTTCTTTTCTTCTCTCTTTGACTCCTGCAGTGAATGCCATCATTGCACTTTTTTTCATGCACGCCAACTCCGCAGCTCTCTTGAATAAGTCCAACCGAGCATTATTCTCCCTTGCACTTCAGCCGAATAAACAAAAGACAAATAACTTCTATTTGCATCAAATACAAGGAGTAATTTTGGACTTTCCCTCTTAAGGCTGCACGCTTCATTCTGTCCACATTCCTCATTCTTGAACGAGGCATGTGCATAGTAATTATTGCACGAACAAACAAAGTGGAAAAGGCGTTCTCCAAAATTACTCGGTTTAATTTGAAATGTTGAAATGCGAGACGTATTTTAACAATATAAAAGGAGACAAAGAAGAGGTTCTGGAGAAGGCCACGCAATTCAATATAAGGCCACATATTGAATACATGACCACAATTAAAGAGAAAATTTAGAGGAAAAGACGGGAGATGCTTGAAAGCTTTTGCAGAAAAGACAACACGAGAGAGGGAGGGCTGTCTTCCTCCCTGGGGTCTTCCTCCTCTGACACAAACGGTGCCACTCTTTCTGGCTTGGCATGTTGGAGTCATTCTTCACGCGAAAGAAAAGACAAAACAAGCCCAAAGCCCACCATAATCCATGGGCGTCCATACATGTGGAGAGAAGAAAAAATGGGCGTATGAGCCTTTCTTTTATTCTCTCTTTGACTCTGCAGTGAATGCCATCATTGCACTTTTTTTCATGCACGCCAACTCCGCAGCTCTCTTGAATAAGTCCAACCGAGCATTATTCTCCCTTGCACTTCAGCCGAATAAACAAAAGACAAATAACTTCTATTTGCATCAAATACAAGGAGTAATTTTGGACTTTCCCTCTTAAGGCTGCACGCTTCATTCTGTCCACATTCCTCATTCTTGAACGAGGCATGTGCATAGTAATTATTGCACGAACAAACAAAGTGGAAAAGGCGTTCTCCAAAATTACTCGGTTTAATTTGAAATGTTGAAATGCGAGACGTATTTTAACAATATAAAAGGAGACAAAGAAGAGGTTCGGAGAAGGCCACGCAATTCAATATAAGGCCACATATTGAATACATGACCACAATTAAAGAGAAAATTGAGAGGAAAAGACGGGAGATGCTTGAAAGCTTTTGCGAAAAAAAGACAACACGAGAGAGAGAGGGCTGTCTTCCTCCCCGGGGCCTGCCTCCTCGACACAAACGGTGCCACTCTTTCGGCTTGGCATGTTGGAGTCATTCTTCACGTGAAAGAAAAGACAAAACAAGCCCAAAGCCCACCATAATCCATGGGCGTCCATACATGTGGAGAGAAGAAAAAATGGGCGTATGAGCCTTTCTTTTCTTCTCTCTTTGACTCTGCAGTGAATGCCATCATTGCACTTTTTTTCATGCACGCCAACTCCGCAGCTCTCTTGAATAAGTCCAACCTGAGCATTATTCTCCCTTGCACTTCAGCCGAATAAACAAAAGACAAATAACTTCTATTTGCATCAAATACAAGGAGTAATTTTGGACTTTCCCTCTTAAGGCTGCACGCTTCATTCTGTCCACATTCCTCATTCTTGAACGAGGCATGTGCATAGTAATTATTGCACGAAAAAACAAAGTCAAAAAGGCGTTCTCCAAAATTACTCGGTTTAATTTGAAATGTTGAAATGCGAGACGTATTTTAACAATATAAAAGGAGACAAAGAAGAGGTTTGGAGAAGGCCACGCAATTCAATATAAGGCCACATATTGAATACATGACCACAATTAAAAGAAAATTGAGAGGAAAAGACGGGAGATGCTTGAAAGCTTTTGCGCGAAAAGACAACACGAGAGAGAGAGGGCTGTCTTCCTCCCCTGGGGCCCGCCTCCTCCTTTGACAAAACGGTGCCACTCTTTCGGCTTGGCATGTTGGAGTCATTCTTCACGCGAAAGAAAAGACAAAACAAGCCCAAAGCCCACCATAATCCATGGGCGTCCATACATGTGGAGAGAAGAAAAATGGGCGTATGAGCCTTTCTTTTCTTCTCTCTTTGACTCCTCAAAGTGAATGCCATCATTGCACTTTTTTTCATGCACGCCAACTCCGCAGCTCTCTTGAATAAGTCCAACCCGAGCATTATTCTCCCTTGCACTTCAGCCGAATAAACAAAAGACAAATAACTTCTATTTGCATCAAATACAAGGAGTAATTTTGGACTTTCCTCTTAAGGCTGCACGCTTCATTCTGTCCACATTCCTCATTCTTGAACGAGGCATGTGCATAGTAATTATTGCACGAACAAACAAAGTGGAAAAGGCGTTCTCCAAAATTACTCGGTTTAATTTGAAATGTTGAAATGCGAGACGTATTTTAACAATATAAAAGGAGACAAAGAAGAGGTTTGGAGAAGGCCACGCAATTCAATATAAGGCCACATATTGAATACATGACCACAATTAAAGAGAAAATTGAGAGGAAAAGACGGAGATGCTTGAAAGCTTTTGCGAAAAGACAACACGAGAGAGAGAGGGCTGTCTTCCTCCCCAGGGTCTGCCTCCTCGACACAAACGGTGCCACTCTTTCGGCTTGGCATGTTGGAGTCATTCTTCACGCGAAAGAAAAGACAAAACAAGCCCAAAGCCCACCATAATCCATGGGCGTCCATACATGTGGAGAGAAGAAAAAATGGGCGTATGAGCCTTTCTTTTCTTCTCTCTTTGACTCTGCAGTGAATGCCATCATTGCACTTTTTTTTTTTTTCATGCACGCCAACTCCGCAGCTCTCTTGAATAAGTCCAACCGAGCATTATTCTCCCTTGCACTTCAGCCGAATAAACAAAAGACAAATAACTTCTATTTGCATCAAATACAAGGAGTAATTTTGGACTTTCCCTCTTAAGGCTGCACGCTTCATTCTGTCCACATTCCTCATTCTTGAACGAGGCATGTGCATAGTAATTATTGCACGAACAAACAAAGTGGAAAAGGCGTTCTCCAAAATTACTCGGTTTAATTTGAAATGTTGAAATGCGAGACGTATTTTAACAATATAAAAGGAGACAAAGAAGAGGTTCGGAGAAGGCCACGCAATTCAATATAAGGCCACATATTGAATACATGACCACAATTAAAGAGAAAATTGAGAGGAAAAGACGGGAGATGCTTGAAAGCTTTTGCAGAAAAGACAACACGAGAGAGAGAGAGGGCTGTCTTCCTCCCCGGGGCCTGCCTCCTCGACACAAACGGTGCCACTCTTTCGGCTTGGCATGTTGGAGTCATTCTTCACGTGAAAGAAAAGACAAAACAAGCCCAAAGCCCACCATAATCCATGGGCGTCCATACATGTGGAGAGAAGAAAAATGGGCGTATGAGCCTTTCTTTTCTTCTCTCTTTGACTCTGCAGTGAATGCCATCATTGCACTTTTTTTCATGCACGCCAACTCCGCAGCTCTCTTGAATAAGTCCAACCCGAGCATTATTCTCCCTTGCACTTCAGCCGAATAAACAAAAGACAAATAACTTCTATTTGCATCAAATACAAGGAGTAATTTTGGACTTTCCTCTTAAGGCTGCACGCTTCATTTCTGTCCACATTCCTCATTCTTGAACGAGGCATGTGCATAGTAATTATTGCACGAACAAACAAAGTCGAAAAGGCGTTCTCCAAAATTACTCGGTTTAATTTGAAATGTTGAAATGCGAGACGTATTTTAACAATATAAAAGGAGACAAAGAAGAGGTTACGGAGAAGGCCACGCAATTCAATATAAGGCCACATATTGAATACATGACCACAATTAAAGAGAAAATTGAGAGGAAAAGACGGGAGATGCTTGAAAGCTTTTGCAGAAAAGACAACACGAGAGAGAGAGGGCTGTCTTCCTCCCTGGGGCCTGCCTCCTCTGACACAAACGGTGCCACTCTTTCTGGCTTGGCATGTTGGAGTCATTCTTCACGTGAAAGAAAAGACAAAACAAGCCCAAAGCCCACCATAATCCGTGGGCGTCCATACATGTGGGAGAGAAGAAAAAATGGGCGTATGAGCCTTTCTTTTCTTCTCTCTTTGACTCCCGCAGTGAATGCCATCATTGCACTTTTTTTCATGCACGCCAACTCCGCAGCTCTCTTGAATAAGTCCAACCTGAGCATTATTCTCCCTTGCACTTCAGCCGAATAAACAAAAGACAAATAACTTCTATTTGCATCAAATACAAGGAGTAATTTTGGACTTTCCCTCTTAAGGCTGCACGCTTCATTCTGTCCACATTCCTCATTCTTGAACGAGGCATGTGCATAGTAATTATTGCACGAACAAACAAAGTCGAAAAGGCGTTCTCCAAAATTACTCGGTTTAATTTGAAATGTTGAAATGCGAGACGTATTTTAACAATATAAAAGGAGACAAAGAAGAGGTTTGGAGAAGGCCACGCAATTCAATATAAGGCCACATATTGAATACATGACCACAATTAAAGAGAAAATTGAGAGGAAAAGACGGGAGATGCTTGAAAGCTTTTGCGAGAAAAGACAACACGAGAGAGAGAGGGCTGTCTTCCTCCCCTGGGGCCTGCCTCCTCGACACAAACGGTGCCACTCTTTCGGCTTGGCATGTTGGAGTCATTCTTCACGCGAAAGAAAAGACAAAACAAGCCCAAAGCCCACCATAATCCATGGGCGTCCATACATGTGGAGAGAAGAAAAAATGGGCGTATGAGCCTTTCTTTTCTTCTCTCTTTGACTCTCTGCAGTGAATGCCATCATTGCACTTTTTTTTTTCATGCACGCCAACTCCGCAGCTCTCTTGAATAAGTCCAACCTCGAGCATTATTCTCCCTTGCACTTCAGCCGAATAAACAAAAGACAAATAACTTCTATTTGCATCAAATACAAGGAGTAATTTTGGACTTTCCCTCTTAAGGCTGCACGCTTCATTCTGTCCACATTCCTCATTCTTGAACGAGGCATGTGCATAGTAATTATTGCACGAAAAAACAAAGTCAAAAAGGCGTTCTCCAAAATTACTCGGTTTAATTTGAAATGTTGAAATGCGAGACGTATTTTAACAATATAAAAGGAGACAAAGAAGAGGTTTGGAGAAGGCCACGCAATTCAATATAAGGCCACATATTGAATACATGACCACAATTAAAGAGAAAATTTAGAGGAAAAGACGGGAGATGCTTGAAAGCTTTTGCAGAAAAGACAACACGAGAGAGAGAGGGCTGTCTTCCTCCCTGGGGCCTGCCTCCTTTGACACAAACGGTGCCACTCTTTCTGGCTTGGCATGTTGGAGTCATTCTTCACGTGAAAGAAAAGACAAAACAAGCCCAAAGCCCACCATAATCCATGGGCGTCCATACATGTGGAGAGAAGAAAAAATGGGCGTATGAGCCTTTCTTTTCTTCTCTCTTTGACTCCTGCAGTGAATGCCATCATTGCACTTTTTTTCATGCACGCAAACTCCGCAGCTCTCTTGAATAAGTCCAACCTGAGCATTATTCTCCCTTGCACTTCAGCCGAATAAACAAAAGACAAATAACTTCTATTTGCATCAAATACAAGGAGTAATTTTGGACTTTCCCTCTTAAGGCTGCACGCTTCATTCTGTCCACATTCCTCATTCTTGAACGAGGCATGTGCATAGTAATTATTGCACGAAAAAACAAAGTCAAAAAGGCGTTCTCCAAAATTACTCGGTTTAATTTGAAATGTTGAAATGCGAGACGTATTTTAACAATATAAAAGGAGACAAAGAAGAGGTTGGAGAAGGCCACGCAATTCAATATAAGGCCACATATTGAATACATGACCACAATTAAAGAGAAAATTGAGAGGAAAAGACGGGAGATGCTTGAAAGCTTTTGCGGAAAAGACAACACGAGAGAGAGAGGGCTGTCTTCCTCCTTGGGGCCTGCCTCCTCTGACACAAACGGTGCCACTCTTTCTGGCTTGGCATGTTGGAGTCATTCTTCACGTGAAAGAAAAGACAAAACAAGCCCAAAGCCCACCATAATCCATGGGCGTCCATACATGTGGAGAGAAGAAAAATGGGCGTATGAGCCTTTCTTTTCTTCTCTCTTTGACTCCTGCAGTGAATGCCATCATTGCACTTTTTTTCATGCACGCCAACTCCGCAGCTCTCTTGAATAAGTCCAACCTGAGCATTATTCTCCCTTGCACTTCAGCCGAATAAACAAAAGACAAATAACTTCTATTTGCATCAAATACAAGGAGTAATTTTGGACTTTCCTCTTAAGGCTGCACGCTTCATTCTGTCCACATTCCTCATTCTTGAACGAGGCATGTGCATAGTAATTATTGCACGAACAAACAAAGTGGAAAAGGCGTTCTCCAAAATTACTCGGTTTAATTTGAAATGTTGAAATGCGAGACGTATTTTAACAATATAAAAGGAGACAAAGAAGAGGTTCTGGGAGAAGGCCACGCAATTCAATATAAGGCCACATATTGAATACATGACCACAATTAAAGAGAAAATTGAGAGGAAAAGACGGGAGATGCTTGAAAGCTTTTGCAGAAAAGACAACACGAGAGAGGGAGGGCTGTCTTCCTCCCCGGGGTCTGCCTCCTCGACACAAACGGTGCCACTCTTTCTCGGCTTGGCATGTTGGAGTCATTC
The DNA here is from genome assembly GCA_014182725.1 of Eucalyptus brandiana. NCBI lineage: Eukaryota > Viridiplantae > Streptophyta > Magnoliopsida > Myrtales > Myrtaceae > Eucalyptus > Eucalyptus brandiana. Next base: position 7,862,809 of record CM024671.1, read on the forward strand.
TTCACGCGAAAGAAAAGACAAAACAAGCCCAAAGCCCACCATAATCCATGGGCGTCCATACATGTGGAGAGAAGAAAAATGGGCGTATGAGCCTTTCTTTTCTTTCTCTTTGACTCCTGCAGTGAATGCCATCATTGCACTTTTTTTCATGCACGCCAACTCGGCAGCTCTCTTGAATAAGTCCAACCGAGCATTATTCTCCCTTGCACTTCAGCCGAATAAACAAAAGACAAATAACTTCTATTTGCATCAAATACAAGGAGTAATTTTGGACTTTCCTCTTAAGGCTGCACGCTTCATTCGTCCACATTCCTCATTCTTGAACGAGGCATGTGCATAGTAATTATTGCACGAACAAACAAAGTCAAAAAGGCGTTCTCCAAAATTACTCGGTTTAATTTGAAATGTTGAAATGCGAGACGTATTTTAACAATATAAAAGGAGACAAAGAAGAGGTTCGGAGAAGGCCACGCAATTCAATATAAGGCCACATATTGAATACATGACCACAATTAAAGAGAAAATTGAGAGGAAAAGACGGGAGATGCTTGAAAGCTTTTGCAGAAAAGACAACACGAGAGAGAGAGGGCTGTCTTCCTCCCCCTGGGGTCCTGCCTCCTCTGACACAAACGGTGCTACTCTTTCTGGCTTGGCATGTTGGAGTCATTCTTCACGGGAAAGAAAAGACAAAACAAGCCCAAAGCCCACCATAATCCATGGGCGTCCATACATGTGGAGAGAAGAAAAAATGGGCGTCTGAGCCTTTCTTTTCTTCTCTCTTTGACTCCTGCAGTGAATGCCATCATTGCACTTTTTTTCATGCACGCCAACTCCGCAGCTCTCTTGAATAAGTCCAACTCGAGCATTATTCTCCCTTGCACTTCAGCCGAATAAACAAAAGACAAATAACGTCTATTTGCATCAAATACAAGGAGTAATTTTGGACTTTCCCTCTTAAGGCTGCACGCTTCATTCTGTCCACATTCCTCATTCTTGAACGAGGCATGTGCATAGTAATTATTGCACGAAAAACAAAGTCAAAAAGGCGTTCTCCAAAATTACTCGGTTTAATTTGAAATGTTGAAATGCGAGACGTATTTTAACAATATAAAAGGAGACAAAGAAGAGGTTGGAGAAGGCCACGCAATTCAATATAAGGCCACATATTGAATACATGACCACAATTAAAGAGAAAATTGAGAGGAAAAGACGGGAGATGCTTGAAAGCTTTTTGCGAAAAGACAACACGAGAGAGAGAGGGCTGTCTTCCTCCCGGGGCCTGCCTCCTTGACAAAACGGTGCCACTCTTTCGGCTTGGCATGTTGGAGTCATTCTTCACGCGAAAGAAAAGACAAAACAAGCCCAAAGCCCACCATAATCCATGGGCGTCCATACATGTGGAGAGAAGAAAAAATGGGCGTATGAGCCTTTCTTTTTCTTCTCTCTTTGACTCCGCAGTGAATGCCATCATTGCACTTTTTTCATGCACGCCAACTCCGCAGCTCTCTTGAATAAGTCCAACCCGAGCATTATTCTCCCTTGCACTTCAGCCGAATAAACAAAAGACAAATAACTTCTATTTGCATCAAATACAAGGAGTAATTTTGGACTTTCCCTCTTAAGGCTGCACGCTTCATTCCCGTCCACATTCCTCATTCTTGAACGAGGCATGTGCATAGTAATTATTGCACGAAAAACAAAGTCAAAAAGGCGTTCTCCAAAATTACTCGGTTTAATTTGAAATGTTGAAATGCGAGACGTATTTTAACAATATAAAAGGAGACAAAGAAGAGGTTACGGAGAAGGCCACGCAATTCAATATAAGGCCACATATTGAATACATGACCACAATTAAAGAGAAAATTGAGAGGAAAAGACGGGAGATGCTTGAAAGCTTTTGCAGAAAAAGACAACACGAGAGAGAGAGGGCTGTCTTCCTCCAGGGGCCTGCCTCCTCGACACAAAACGGTGCCACTCTTTCGGGCTTGGCATGTTGGAGTCATTCTTCACGCGAAAGAAAAGACAAAACAAGCCCAAAGCCCACCATAATCCATGGGCGTCCATACATGTGGAGAGAAGAAAAATGGGCGTATGAGCCTTTCTTTTCTTCTCTCTTTGACTCTCTAGTGAATGCCATCATTGCACTTTTTTTCATGCACGCCAACTCCGCAGCTCTCTTGAATAAGTCCAACCTGAGCATTATTCTCCCTTGCACTTCAGCCGAATAAACAAAAGACAAATAACTTCTATTTGCATCAAATACAAGGAGTAATTTTGGACTTTCCCTCTTAAGGCTGCACGCTTCATTCTGTCCACATTCCTCATTCTTGAACGAGGCATGTGCATAGTAATTATTGCACGAACAAACAAAGTCAAAAAGGCGTTCTCCAAAATTACTCGGTTTAATTTGAAATGTTGAAATGCGAGACGTATTTTAACAATATAAAAGGAGACAAAGAAGAGGTTTTGGAGAAGGCCACGCAATTCAATATAAGGCCACATATTGAATACATGACCACAATTAAAGAGAAAATTGAGAGGAAAAGACGGGAGATGCTTGAAAGCTTTTGCGAAAAGACAACACGAGAGAGAGAGGGCTGTCTTCCTCCCTGGGGCCTTCCTCCTCTGACACAAACGGTGCCACTCTTTCTGACTTGGCATGTTGGAGTCATTCTTCACGTGAAAGAAAAGACAAAACAAGCCCAAAGCCCACCATAATCGATGGGCGTCCATACATGTGGAGAGAAGAAAAATGGGCGTATGAGCCTTTCTTTTCTTCTCTCTTTGACTCTCGCAAAGTGAATGCCATCATTGCACTTTTTTTCATGCACGCCAACTCCGGCAGCTCTCTTGAATAAGTCCAACCCGAGCATTATTCTCCCTTGCACTTCAGCCGAATAAACAAAAGACAAATAACTTCTATTTGCATCAAATACAAGGAGTAATTTTGGACTTTCCCTCTTAAGGCTGCACGCTTCATTCTGTCCACATTCCTCATTCTTGAACGAGGCATGTGCATAGTAATTATTGCACGAACAAACAAAGTGGAAAAAGGCGTTCTCCAAAATTACTCGGTTTAATTTGAAATGTTGAAATGCGAGACGTATTTTAACAATATAAAAGGAGACAAAGAAGAGGTTGGAGAAGGCCACGCAATTCAATATAAGGCCACATATTGAATACATGACCACAATTAAAGAGAAAATTGAGAGGAAAAGACGGGAGATGCTTGAAAGCTTTTGCGAAAAGACAACACGAGAGAGAGAGGGCTGTCTTCCTCCCTGGGGTCTGCCTCCTTTGACACAAACGGTGCCACTCTTTCGGCTTGGCATGTTGGAGTCATTCTTCACGCGAAAGAAAAGACAAAACAAGCCCAAAGCCCACCATAATCCATGGGCGTCCATACATGTGGAGAGAAGAAAAAAATGGGCGTATGAGCCTTTCTTTTCTTCTCTCTTTGACTCCTGCGCAGTGAATGCCATCATTGCACTTTTTTTTCATGCACGCCAACTCCGCAGCTCTCTTGAATAAGTCCAACCTGAGCATTATTCTCCCTTGCACTTCAGCCGAATAAACAAAAGACAAATAACTTCTATTTGCATCAAATACAAGGAGTAATTTTGGACTTTCCCTCTTAAGGCTGCACGCTTCATTCTGTCCACATTCCTCATTCTTGAACGAGGCATGTGCATAGTAATTATTGCACGAACAAACAAAGTCGAAAAGGCGTTCTCCAAAATTACTCGGTTTAATTTGAAATGTTGAAATGCGAGACGTATTTTAACAATATAAAAGGAGACAAAGAAGAGGTTACGGAGAAGGCCACGCAATTCAATATAAGGCCACATATTGAATACATGACCACAATTAAAGAGAAAATTGAGAGGAAAAGACGGGAGATGCTTGAAAGCTTTTGCGAGAAAAGACAACACGAGAGAGAGAGGGCTGTCTTCCTCCCGGGGTCTGCCTCCTCTGACACAAACGGTGCCACTCTTTCGGCTTGGCATGTTGGAGTCATTCTTCACGCGAAAGAAAAAGACAAAACAAGCCCAAAGCCCACCATAATCCATGGGCGTCCATACATGTGGAGAGAAGAAAAATGGGCGTATGAGCCTTTCTTTTATTCTCTCTTTGACTCTGCAGTGAATGCCATCATTGCACTTTTTTCATGCACGCCAACTCCGCAGCTCTCTTGAATAAGTCCAACTCGAGCATTATTCTCCCTTGCACTTCAGCCGAATAAACAAAAGACAAATAACTTCTATTTGCATCAAATACAAGGAGTAATTTTGGACTTTCCCTCTTAAGGCTGCACGCTTCATTCTGTCCACATTCCTCATTCTTGAACGAGGCATGTGCATAGTAATTATTGCACGAACAAACAAAGTCGAAAAGGCGTTCTCCAAAATTACTCGGTTTAATTTGAAATGTTGAAATGCGAGACGTATTTTAACAATATAAAAGGAGACAAAGAAGAGGTTCGGAGAAGGCCACGCAATTCAATATAAGGCCACATATTGAATACATGACCACAATTAAAGAGAAAATTGAGAGGAAAAGACGGGAGATGCTTGAAAGCTTTTGCAGAAAAGACAACACGAGAGAGAGAGGGCTGTCTTCCTCCTGGGGCCCGCCTCCTCGACACAAACGGTGCCACTCTTTCGGGCTTGGCATGTTGGAGTCATTCTTCACGTGAAAGAAAAGACAAAACAAGCCCAAAGCCCACCATAATCCATGGGCGTCCATACATGTGGAGAGAAGAAAAAATGGGCGTATGAGCCTTTCTTTTCTTCTCTCTTTGACTCCTGCAGTGAATGCCATCATTGCACTTTTTTTCATGCACGCCGACTCCGCAGCTCTCTTGAATAAGTCCAACCTGAGCATTATTCTCCCTTGCACTTCAGCCGGATAAACAAAAGACAAATAACTTCTATTTGCATCAAATACAAGGAGTAATTTTGGACTTTCCCTCTTAAGGCTGCACGCTTCATTCTGTCCACATTCCTCATTCTTGAACGAGGCATGTGAATAGTAATTATTGCACGAAGAAACAAAGTCAAAAAGGCGTTCTCCAAAATTACTCGGTTTAATTTGAAATGTTGAAATGCGAGACGTATTTTAACAATATAAAAGGAGACAAAGAAGAGGTTGGAGAAGGCCACGCAATTCAATATAAGGCCACATATTGAATACATGACCACAATTGAAGAGAAAATTGAGAGGAAAAGACGG